>CM059229.1:15559943-15984943 GCA_030347435.1 Clarias fuscus | reverse complement strand
AAATAATTCTTCAAACAAATAATATTTGGATGCCATCACTCTCATAGCAGTCATTTGAATTGTGAACGTCTGACTACGTATCTTGCAAAAGGACTACAGTAAGCATATACCCACCCCACCCCCACACACAGGGAATAAACAGAAATTTCTCACTCTTGATATTTTCCATTCGAACCGCTGAGTAGCTGTGTACTGTATATATATATATATATATATATATATATATATATATATATATATATATATATATATATATAATGAATACATTTATTTACTCCACAATTGGAAAAGCCAGCTTTGTGAAAAACAAAATCTGTCTAACTGATTTATATATACAATATAAACAATGTGTATGTATGTATCCAGTAATTGAACTAAAAATGTTAAGCTTGATCCAAATATCTATAAACCCATCATTTCTTTACAAATACAAGACTACGTGTTATAAACATGTGCAATGGTACACAGCGAGGCTTGATGAAATAAGCTATAATACATCATTGTTGATGTGAGATTACTGACAGACAAAGGCAGGTAGCCCCATTAGACCTGAATTTGTACTATGCTCTTCAAACAAAGACCTCACCAGCTTCTCTATTAATACAACCAAAAGGGCAAGGACAAGGCAAATGAAAAATAGACAAATAGCAAAAAGAAAAGAAAAAAGATTGTTCATGGCAAATTGCTAAAAACTATGTTATTGAAAAAAAGACATACAAGAAAAAAATATGATAGCATATTAATCTTATTAATGTGATGATTAAAGGGATAAATACACTGTAATTTTCAATGTATCGGCTTTGTTGTATTGATTTACCATATTTACAAAACAATTCATACTTTAAGAATGAGGTTGACTGCAAAATAAAATATTTGTGTGTGTGTGTGTGTGTGTGTGTGTATATATATATATATATATATATATATATATATATATACAGTATTATTTATTATATATATAAAAATGGTCAATATATATTATATATGTCAATATATATTAATATTAATATATATTAATGTACATCAGTGTAATGTAAGAATTTCTGTTATTTATTGCATTTACCATTAATTTTACACATCATACTGTATTTTTTTATTTTACATACTATGTTGTAAAATAAACAAATTAATTCATTAATTCATTAATTCATTAAAAAATAATAAAATGCCACATCATCTATTAATGAAAGAATTCTGATCACCCTTCCCCATTTCAAAATGTTTTAAAAAATGCACCAGCCCCTTGAGCTATTTCAGCTCATTCAGCTAATATGGTTTCTGTTTTCTAATAATAAATGAATGCTGTAAACATATCACACAGAAAGGCATGAACCCCCAGAACATGTCCGTGTTAATGAACACAGCCCTTTTTGTCTCGAAAGCTTCTTATTCGTCTGCGTGATCCAGCCAGTATGGGGAGAAAAAAGGACTTATATACAAGTCTAATGTGAACATTGCAATAGACTAAGATTGTCAGTTTGTTTATTATAGCTCAGGCTAATTTCAATAGGGACAAAAAACTAACAAAAAAGGGCAACGCTTCCCACACTGGTGGTGACCGACAGGGGTCAATGGTGCACAATCCACAATCAACACAATGCACAAAAAAAAAATGCTTAAGGATGTCTCACAGATAGGACACATGCTGTTAACATGCAAGAAGAAAAGGCATCAAGGAGAGATGCTGTGACCATGAAATCTATGATTTGTTGAAATGCGCACTCTCTCTGCCGTGCACGCTTTTATTATGAGTGTGGTGCAGAGCACAGGGAAGGTAACTTCCTGACCCAGCAAAACAGCCTACTGGCAGATCACAAGCGCTTCTCCAGAAACAATTTCACTTTCAGAAAACGATTGACAGATGGCTGGAAGGGAGAATCTTGGATCTCTGTACTAGCTGATATATTTAATTCTGTTGAGAGTTTATTTATGTAATCAGATCAAGGGGAATCTTCTTCATTGAGAAGTAATGTTCCTGCTAGCCCAGAGTCAAATACTTTTTCCTCTTTTCTTCTTCTTTTTTTTTTTTAAGCAAAGTGAATGGAAGAGTAAAATCTGAGTCGATTTAGCCATAATGAAATCAAGGCAATAATGCCTTAAAAAGACAAATTTGCAATTTTACTGAACAGTTTGCTCTGAGTGACCATGAAATATGTAAACACGCTTGGAGAATCTTCTCTCTCTCCCTCTGTCACTCTCTCTAGAGTGTAAAGCAAGTCAACCTTTTAGCACCTTACTTAAAGGTCATATGGTGCTGGCATTTTATTCACTGTAAGAAACAATTGTTGGCTTTGACCTTGCAAGCATTTGCCTCTGAAGCAGGGAGATGGCTTACAGAAAATCAATAGAACATGGAGGTATGCAAACTCTATTTACACAGAGAGATAAAGGTTAGGGAGATATATAAAGACACAGAGACTTGCTGGTGTTTATTAATAAATAAAGATATTCCGAGACTCGAAGTAAACTGGATCAGAGGGGGCTGACATCAGATCCCAGGGCAGAGCAGGCTAACTGCTGTGAAGACTTGCCAGCCTTGTTAGTCACACTTAGCGGTCTCAGCATCTCAACAAGCCAAACAGAGCATGAGGACATGGGCGAGATAGAGTGGGCAGCCCCAGATATAAGCCTTGAGTCCTGCTGGTTTTAAAGTGCAGAGAACAGATTGGAGAATATCACATCACACCCATACTTTCGTCCCTCTTTTTATTCTAGTAAAGGATAATTCTGATATCCTTAAAAACTCTGGAATAATAGTATCTAATAATATATCTATAAATACTTCAACTGAACATTAATATGCAACAGGAAAGAATATAGAATATAGATTTTTTTTTTAACAGTCAATTAAACAATCTAGTTTATTCATATTTTAAGCCGTCTGAATGTTGTGGCCTTGTAAAATAAAATAATGCTAAAGAGCAGGTAAGCATTGCTGGATGTATTTATAGCTGGAATACAGTAAGCATGCCATAGTTGTGCAGTATACATGCTATGACTAGTGTGTTGTTGAAATGAGTATACAACAAAGAGCTACCCAGAATGCTTGTGAAGAGTTGTCCACTGTGGCCCGTCTGCAAAGACGTAGTGGCAACAACAGAATAAACCTTCTTCTTCTTATTTTATTTATTTATTTAGCTAGCATCCATCAGTCTCCCTCTCAGTACTACCCCACTATTAAATGATAAGTTGCAAAACATAAAAAAAAAATAGTATTACGATCTCACTCTCACTCACTCATCGTCATTACCGCTTGACGATGCGGGGAGCCTGGAGCCTATCCCAGGAAACTTAGGGCACGAGGCAGGCTACACCCTGGCCAGGGTGCCAATCCATCGCAGGGCGAACAAACACACACACACTCACACACTCATTCACACACTACGGGCAATTTAGGAGCGCCAATTAACCTAACCTACATGTCTTTGGAATGTGGGAGGAAACCGGAGTGGCTGGAGGAAACCCACCAAGCACCGGGAGAACATGCAAACTTCATACACACAGAGACGGGAATCGAACCCGGACCCTGGAGGTGCAAGGCGACAGTGCTAACCACTACACCACCGTGCTGCCTAGTATTAAGATCATTTTATGAAAATATAAAAAATAATTTGTCAAAATGATTTTGTTCTTGGTCAAGACCTATTGTTGAATGAATGTTTTTCAGCTGCACTTAGCTGGGGGATTGTGAGGGACTGCCTTTTTCCAAAAGTTTCAAAAGGTGTTCTTTTGGATTTAAGTAAGGTCATAGTTTTCACCTATTTCTACAGAGTTTCTTTGGAACCTTGAGTGATTTTAATAGCGTGCTTTGGACTGTGATCACGCATGAATATTTATCTGTTGACCAGCTTCTGGAGTCTGAGGGACCGCCAGCATTTTGGTATATCCATAAGCATTCATCTACAAATGTCACCTCCACAACACCTTTTGCACTCATGCAGCCCCACGTGATCACTCTCCCACCGCTGTGCTCCACCTTTGGCACTCTGCTTTCACTTTGGTAGTCCTGGCCTGGTTCATGCGAAACATGTATATAACTTGAATTTACCTTGGACTCATCTGACAAGATAATGTGCTCCCAATATATTTTCTTTTCATCCTTTTGTGTCTTTTATCAAAAGAGAAAAGCAAGGGCTTTTTCCCCCGCTTGTATGCTGTTCATAGAGGTTGATATTACGCAATGTCCTTTTCATTGTCTGAGATGTCTCAGGAAATTTCCTATTTTCCAAGTCTGGAGCACTTGACTGTTTTTCACAGATAGTTTGTGCAAGTAGGGCATTGTCCATGGCATTGTAAGAGGGCAGCCTGGCTTGTTTTATACACCTGCTGATTATCCTGCAGTTGTGTTTTTTTCCCCTTCTGATATCTAGTTGGGCACCAACCTTTTTGTATCCTTTTTCCATCTTTGTGAAGACTCACACTCAGATCTAGCAATTCTTGACAATGTGGCACCATGATATGTAGACAGACACAGCCCATAGGTCCAAAAGTAAAAGAGTCCTGGTGTTCATAGATAATTTTATAACCATGTTTATGCAATAATGCTAACTGGAAATCTCAAGGGAACCCAATTTTGTTACAATGATCACAGGGTTTCTATTGCATTGAGTTTCTACTTTGGGGCCTGTATTTTAAATATATATATTTTTTATTATTCATATAAGAAAATCCTGAACTTAAATAAGAGAAATAACACAATTATCAGGTGATACAATTTGCAAGCATACAACATTTAAATCTATTGCATATTCTAAGATTAGAATATGTTCTATTCTGTAAATAAATTAAGTATAGTAATTTAAATCAGCATGTTCAGTAATACTGATGAAGTGAGCAGCAATCCACTATCTTGTGGACCACAGACAAAGTATGCCTTGAGAAAAGGCAGAATGAGAAAATCTCTAGCTCCCTCTAGCCATAGCGTTCAGCTGCACTGCTGTCTGCCTGAGTTACAGCTGGAAAGAAAACACAAAGATAGATTTCCTCCCTCAGGAGCCAGAGCCAAAACACTGAAACACTATTAATCTCGGTTGATCTCGGGAGGCTGATGGATTATGTGTGAAAGCACTGTCACTGGGGAGAGAGTAGTTCGGTGACCAAATTAAATTTAATCTGCTATTAAGGAGTCATATAGGCATATGAACATTTGCGGCTTAAGAACATTCCGCTCAGTCATCCGATGTACACCTCTTGCACTGCAGACCGATCAGATGATATATTAAATCAAATAAGCCAATCTCAGATAACCAGATGTGTGCACATGTTTGTTTGTATTACGTGTGCCAGGGAACATCCCAAACACAACCCTAGCACTAGAATTCCTCTTTCTCTATTGCTTTTACCCCCATGCCTGCTGCTTCAGGGCAAGACCATGCTGAGCTAGCAGCCCAGCACTAAGCCACCATATGGCTTTAACAGCAGCTCAGTGCTCCAGATAGAGCTGAGCATCATGCATGGGTGATCAGCGAAGCCACTAATACTGTAATTAGACAGACAGGGCTGGGTCAGCTGACCTGCTAAGTTCTGCCTCCCAGTGATCCCACAGCCTCATTAGTCATACCCAAAACAATGAAGGCCTCACATCATAGCACAATGTGTGCATAAGCATGTAAGGCACATTTGCATAGTCCCAATATATTTTCAAAAAATTGGGAAAACTGGAAGGTCACCTCCAATATAAGAGAGTCAAACATTTACTATTGGGCATCACTTTCTTCTTTTTAATTTCTGCTATGATAAAAAAAATCATAGATTTTAGATAGAATCAAAGATAAATGTCATACACCGTATTTGGAGAATGTGTGATCCCTAACACGCTGTACATACAAAACTAAACAGAAATGATTTAATGCATTTTAAATCACATAATCTGAAAAGCCACATTTAAGGGAAAAAAAATATATTTTTTGCCTCTATACACTACCTCAATGGATTTGAAATGAAGCAATCAAGAGGTGACTGGAATGTAGACATTGAGCTTTAATTCAAGGAATTTAACAAAAATGGCATTACTGTAACTGTTTGGAAATTACAAATTCTCATTCATTTGCTACTTGTTTTTGAGACATTAGTTTTGCCTTACATTCATGAAAAGCATGCCCAGTTTAGGTAGGGTAAATGACTCAAGGACATTTCTTTGCCTTAAGAAGGTATAGGATTGCTTTTACTGTATTTTTTGGTCCATAATCTATTTGTGCTTTGAAGCACTAACCTATGGTTAGTGGTTTGTTGGCATTTGCCTGAATCTAAACAGAAAGTATAACTCTCTATATTTCAAAAAATTATCCTACTATTTCTATGAGCACTCACATCATCAATAAACACCAGTGACCTAATTCCATTGGCAGCCATCCATCTATCCATCCATCCATCCATCCTGCTTATCCTGTATAGGGTCACGAGGGGTCTAGAGCATATCCCAGGAGATGGAGGTCACAAGGCAGGATACGCCCTAGCACATAAGCACATGCTATCAAACATACAGTATAATGGGCAAATTAGAAACAGCAAATCAACCTAAACTGTATGTCTGAGAAGAAACTGAAGTGCTTAATGAAACCCCACAAAACACAGAGAAAACAGGCAAACAGATAGGGCAGAGGCAAAATTAAAACCCCAACCCGAAGGTGCGATGCAGTAGTGTTAAACACTAATCCACCATGTCACCCAAGGCAACCATGCTATACCACTGCCTCCATCATACATTATTTAATTAGGAAATGTAATGCTTAGATCATGCGCTCTTCGTTTTCTTTATCATATCCTTCTCTTCCCACCATTTTGGTACAAGTTGATCTTGTTTAAGAACTGGGCATGTTTTTTAACCAAAGTATCTTGGTGTGCATCTAGAGGTAAACCCTCTTTTTACATTCAAAATGAATAGATTAAACAAATAGATTAAATTAATTGAATTCATTCCAGAGAAATGCTGGAGCTCTGTCACAATGATCATTGATTTCTTGGTCACCTCCTTGACTAAGGCCCTTCTCCCCCAGTCGCTCACTTTGGCCAGATGGCCAACTCTAGGAAGAGTCCTGGTGGTTCCAAACTTCTTCCATTCACAGATGTTGGAGACCATTGTGCTCATCTGGACCTTCAATCCTGTCTGAGGGTTCTGCAGACAATTCCTTGGACTTCATGGCTTATTTTGTGTTCTGACATGCACTGTTAACTGTGGGACCTTATATAGACAGGTGTGTGTCTTTCCAAATCATGTCCAATCAATTGAATTTACCATTGGTGGACTCAAAATGTGGAAACAGAATGTGCTGTGAATACTTATGTACAGTAAATGTGACTTTAAAAAAAAGATTTAAAACAAACTTATTTCACATTGTCCTTATGGGGGTATTGTTTGTAGAATTCTGAGAAAAATAATAAATTGAATTCATTTTGAAATAGGGCTGTAATATAGCAAAATGTGGAAAAAGTGAACGCTGTGAATACTTTCCAGATGCACTGTATTTGCAAGTAATATTTAAAACAGCACTCTATCCATGAAAACATCATTAGAGATATTATTAAAGTTTATCAATGATGGAAAAAATAAGACCACAGTGAATCAGGAATGGTGAGCTTTGGCATAAGTAAATAAATGAAGAAAAGAGATAAACACAAAAAGAAAGCTTAGCACATTCTTCTAATTAAGTGAAATATTTACTAATCTATGCAAAGTTACTACTAATTGACTTCCAGCTTCCCTTGTTCCTTAGTGATGGGCTGAGTTACTTTAAAAGCACAGTAAACTATTGTGTGTAATAGCATGGATTTTGCATTTATCTTATGTGTAAACAGTAAGAAAAAAAACTCTCACATAGCCCTCAAATGCTTGACAAATTGTTTAATTTATTATGAGTTTAAAAAGAGCCAAACGCAGTTATATATTTGAATAAATATGTTCTTGGTCACTGCAAACTTAGTAGTCAACGTTCATTAGACAAAAGAATTTTACATTAGTAATAACTTCAGACATTGCCACTATGCATATAACCAAAAGTATGTGGACACCTGACCATTATACCGATGTTTGGCCCTTCCCAAAAAACTTAAAATACACAAAAATGTATAGGATGTCTTTTGATCCTGCTTTAAGTCTTCCCTTCAATGTAATTAATATGTCCAAACCTGTTCCAGCATGATTAATTGCCTAAGAAAGATTCACTAAGACATTGGTTACCATGATCAGTTTCAAAGAACTCGAGTGGCCTGCACAGAGCTCTGACATCAAACTCAACAAACACCTTTGGGATGAACTGAAACACTGACTGCACACAGGCCTCCTTGCCCAACATCAGAGCCTGACCTCATTAATGCTCTCCAGGCTTATCCCCACAGGTATATTCTAGAAACTAGTGAAAAGCATCCTTAGATGTTATAACACAAGAAGGATGACCAACTTTGGAATGGGACATTCAAAAAAAACATACAGGTATGATGGTCCTGTCTCCACAAAGTTTAAGCCACATAGTGTACATAGTTCAAGCTGGCATCACTAGTGGGAACAAAGGTACTCATAAAAACGGCTTTATACAGATATACTGGGGAACATGTAGTGCTTTAAAAGTATTACAAAAAGAATATATAGAGAAATTGCTGATAAACTCCCACTTTCAATGAGCAGCAGCTCATAACCATAGATCTGGTGGTGCAGAATGGCAGAATTAACCACACAGCTT
Organism: Clarias fuscus; assembly: GCA_030347435.1. Taxonomy (NCBI): domain Eukaryota; kingdom Metazoa; phylum Chordata; class Actinopteri; order Siluriformes; family Clariidae; genus Clarias; species Clarias fuscus. The sequence continues at coordinate 15,976,268 of CM059229.1, read as the reverse complement.
CAAACAAAATTAAATCCAGAGGCTTTCGCACATGACCACTATTAGGACTTGTTGCTGTTCTCAACAACACCATGGTGCTAAAACGATCTCTGAGATTGCTGCCCTGCAATATCTACATAAGCAGGCAAATTAACGAAACATTGGTTTAGTGTCTCAAAAACACACTTATCTCAATGGAATTTGAACAAATTGAACTTAGACTTTATAAAGATTATTTTTAAACAGCTGATATATTTGGTACAGTTTTGCCCCACTAACCCCTACGGACAAGCTTAATAAAAATAAAAAAAATTAATAAAAAAAAACAACCAAAGACAATAAAGTAAGTCTACCCAAGTGTTGACTGAGGTCTATTTATGTTAACATGAAATCTAGATTCAATTTTCATTGCATTATTAGTATTATTGTATAACACTGTCAGCATCATTCAATTATGGCTGTGTATGCCTTACACACATTCAAAGAGATGTGGAGCTTATTTTAGCCACAGAGAGTCAAGGTCTCTTCCTTTGATGTTCAAAGCAAAGGGTAAGCAAACTGTCTCAATATGATCAGGGACCAATACTCATCTACAACATTTTGTGAGTGCCAGACTAGTGACAGAAACAAAGGACAGCCTACTGCACCTACTACACTAATACAGTGACTGAGAAATCATTGATACTGATGTTACCTATAAAGAGCTTCTTATTGTTCATTTAATATTCGAACAAGCAAAAACCACAATAAACCAGCAACACTCACAAAAAGAGGTAAGTCGTTTGAGAGGTAGAGACTTTGCAATAGTAGACTGCCGAGTAATTATATAAAGAGAAGATTTCACAAAATGGCACATTCCGTCACTGGATAGCACCATATAGATGGCTTAGTGAAAACTGTGCCATTTATTATGCATATATATATATGGCAAAATAACATATTTTGTTGCTTTAAAAATGGTAATGTTAAATTTAACAAATGATAAAATGATACTTTAAAACTGATTCTATTAGAAAGAAAAAAATAGTCATAGTTAATGTAGTAAAATGTTCTAAAGTTTGAACAATCTAATAAGTCAGTACAGTACAACCTCGGCATACAAATTTAATTAGTTCTGAAGGCTAAAATTTGTATTGTAGTATGCATCACTGTACTTTCTAACACTCCCTCTGGCAGAAATGTGTATGGTAATAAGTCATTTAAATCCAGATAATCCGTTTGAGCCACGCAAAAATATTACTATTCCCAATTTCCAACAATATAATCATATTTGTGTATATAAAAACATTTAGAAAATACATGTTAATTCAGTAAAATATAAAATAAAGACACTGAACCTCACTTAACCTTAATTTATGATTCCTCTTTGCACCGGTTATTCTTTTACGCAAGCGCAACCTCACGGCATTCGGATCGTTCACATGCTTAAAAAACTTCATATGCTTAGGCAAATTTATTGCAAAATTTCAATTCTTAAGGTGAAGACTCATAAAGAATGACATTTGTATGCCGAGGTTCCACTGTACTTTGTAACACCTTTTCTGACAGAAATGACCGTCTGCATTCTTATATTCTTATTTAAGAATTTTTCACACACTCTTCCAGTTCTGAAAACATTCTTGGCCATCTTTCCTCAACCTGCAGTTCTTTGAGATATAAATTCGGGATTATGATCATACTTACAACCTCATTTCTGATCACTGTCTTGTTGTATAAATCGACCTCATTACAGCTTCAGGTCCTTGATTGATCAATCACATTTGTTCATATTAACTGCAATCCATTCCTTCAACTACATTTGCAATGTAATAGATTTCCTCTCTTCCCCTTATATTCTTTAAACTAAATTTAATACAGTGGAATGTGATCTGCTTTGCTATTTTTTAAAATGCGTCCAGTGTTTCGCAGAGGTAAATTTTTTAAGATGATAAAAATAAAATAAATAAATAAATAAAAACATCTGCATATTAATATTTGCAAACAGGAACTTTTTCACTTCGATTTCTGCCACCTCCCAAGCCACCTCACGCATTCTGGAATTGCATTGCTTTTTCTGCATTTCACTGATGATTGAAAGAGTCACATTCAATTGCAAAATGCTGAACAGGGGGAAAAAAAGAAAGTTTACAAATTAAGCATATACACTTCTCACTGATTCACCAAGACTTTATATTGAATCATTTCGACATGCAATGATTAGGAGCAACTGCAACATACACCAGTGAAAGATTTCTTCCTTATATTTACAAAGAAGGTTATTATAAGGGCCATACATTGATCTATAATCTTTTTTTGAAAAGAAATTGCTTTCAGCAAATGCTACATATACTCTATACATAATACAAGTTTGCAGACTTCCGTTGTTCTCATTATTATACTTGTATGTGTGTAATTGGAGGTAGCAGCAGATCTTCTTACAGTAGTCTTAAACCTGGAAGCCCCTGGTGTTATTGTATGATGATATCACCGCCTTTTTCTTGAAAAAATGTTTAAAAAGAACACAAGGGAAAAAAAGTATTCCGATTTATAGCCTGGAGGATCCACATACATTGCCCCAGTTGGTGGCTCCACACTGAAAAAATCATGTTTGATACAGGCTTAGTGCAAGGATAATATACACTATATACTGTATATATCTATACATACATATATATTTTATATATACACACAATGTGTGTGTGTGTGTATATATATATATATACACACACACACACACACACACACACACACACACACACACACACACACACACACACACACACACAGGTGCATCTCGATAAATTAGAATATCGTTGAAAAGTTTATTTATTTGAGTAATTTAATTCAAAAAGTTAAACTCATATCATATAGATTCATTACACATAGACTGATATATTTGGACATATTGGACTACTGAAAAGTTTTAACATGTACAGCACTCAATACTTGGTCAGGGCTCCCTTTGCATGAATTACTGCAGCAATGCGGCGTAGCATGGAGGTGATCATTCTGTGGCACTGCTGAGGTGTTATGGAAATCCAGGTTGCTCGAATAGCGACATTAAGCTCTTCTGCGTTGTCGAATCTGGTGTCTCGCATCTTCCTCTCCACAATACCCCATAGATTCTTTAAGGGGTTCAGGTCAGGCAAGTTTGCTGGCCAATCAAGCACAGGGATACCATGGTCCTTAAACCACGCATTAGTCCCTTTGGCAGTGTGGGCAGGTGCCAAGTACTGCTGGAAAATGAAATCAGCATATCCATAAATCTGGTCAGCAGAAGGAAGCTTCAAACGCTCTAAAACTCACTGGTAGACGACTGCACTGACCTTGAACCTGATACCAAACCACCACCGACTGTGCAAACTTTACACCTCAAGCAACGTGGATTCTGTGCCTCTCCTCTCTTCCAGACTTTGAGACCTTGATTTCCAAATAAAATGCAAAATTTACTTTCATCTGAAATAAGGACTTTGCCCCACTGAGCAACAGTCCAGTACTTTTTGTCCTTAGCTCAGGTAAGACACCTCTGATGTTGTCTCTGGTTCTAGAGTGGCTTGACACAAGGAATGTGACAGTTGTAGCCATGTCCTGAATACTGTACATCTGTGCATGGTGGCTCTTGATGCACTGACTCCAGCTGCAGTTCGCTCCTTGTGAATCTCCCCCAAATTCTTGTGTCGGCTTAGTTTCTAAATCTTCTCAAGGCTGCAGTTATCCCTGTTGCTTGTGTACCTTTTTCTACCACATTTTTTCCTTCCATTCAACTTTCCATTAATGTGCTTGGATACAGCACTCTATGAACAGTCAGATTCTTGAACTAGACTAAGAGACCATTTAAAAGCTCAGGAATTCTTTGAAGGTGTTTTGAGTTAATTAGCTGATTAGAGTGTGACACCATGAGTCCACAATACAACTTTTTCACAATATTCTAATTTTCTTTTGGGTTTTCATTAGCTATGAGACATAATCATCAAAATGAAAAGAAATAAACACTTGAAATATATCAAGCGGTGTATAATGAATCTATATAACAAATGAGTTTCACTTTTTGAACTGAATTACTGAAATACATCAACTTTTCAATAATATTCTAATTTATTAAGATATACCTATATAGAGTAAAAAACGACAGTAATAAAAAAAGACCCAACAAGCTAGAACAAGGAGTATAGAACAGTTTCATCAGGAACAAAAATAATGATGGCCTTGAGGATACTCACTGTGCTGTCACTTTGGTTTGGGTTGAGTGTGTTGTATATTTCCTCCACAACACTGCGTCTGTTGGGACAAAAAACAGGAAACTGCATAAGCTACACACACACACACACACACACACACACGCACACACAAACACACGCACACACAAACACACGCACACACAAACACACGCACACACAAACACACGCACACACACACTTTGTGTATTTTAATAACTGACTATAAAAGTCATTTTATTTGCTGTGAGCCAGGATTAAGGTGAAACCGCCATTCTCATAGCAACATTTTATAAACAGTGCATAGTGTTGCAGCGTGGCTCTTGACCTATATTTTAGTATCTCTAAATCAGAAATGACCAACTGTGAATTAAGTATGACGTGGTTCTGGGCCAAACAGATGATATAATATTATATACTACTACTATTTATAGTATTATCTAAAAGATACAGTAAATATTTCATCTCTTTAGCAAGTATCCAATCAATGACAGTTACTGAGCATATTATGGGAAGTCTTGGGAAGTCAGATGAGAATTCTCTGATCTGGGCAGTCATTTGTTTATTACGCCAAACCATAAATCTAAATGACTATTCATCTAGACAGGGTTTAAAAATTCATCAGCTTCACCTAAATTATTTAGTTAAGAAAGTAATGAGGACAGAACATGGAGGAGGGGAAAAATAATGATCTGCCGGTCGTCTTAAAAAAAATTTATCATTACGCTATATTATCTCCACTAATCTTTAGGCTACCAAAACAATATTTAATCAATATTTTGTCTGCAACTGGACCTTTAACTGAAACTTAATAATGATGTCTGAACACGCTCTTTTGTATGCTGTGTGTAACAAGCACTCACTTGCTAGCCAGCTCTCCCCCAGGCGGAAGGTTGGGGATGCTCTCCGTTGCTAACACACACATCACATGGGCTAAGTCTGGAATGCGGTCCACACCCTGCTTCTTAATGAGTTCTGAGGAATCACAAGGACTTTTCGGGTAAGTCAGGTTAGTCCAGTGAAAGCATATGTTGATAAGATCTATGTCTATACAAAATCCAAATTTAAATAAGGATTAATTAGTATCTAGACAGAATAATAAAATAACGTGAGACTCTAGGAAAGCTGAGCTTAGTGGGTGAGTCATCGTTGCAGGCAGCTTGTCAAAAGGTTGTCTTCTATGACTCACGCAACCCCCCAACCTGTCCCTAATATAGTCATAAATACATGCTTTTTCAAGAACATGATTCCTTCCATAACATCCTTGATTTCATTGCTGTGTTTTCATAGAACAAACACCTGCCTATAACAAGTGCCACTGATATAATTCTAACCTGTCAGACAATACCCCCCCCCCCCCCCCCCCAGGGAAGGTGTCTACAGATCTCTCAAGTAGGACCACTAAATTTGAACCCTTTTAAATTCTATCATACTTCACGGAGTGCAATAATTTTTTTTTTTAAAGCGTCACATTATATAACAGCAAAATGTGCTGATGACAAAAAGATCAAACAAGGCATTTTGTCTAAATAAGAAAGCTCACAATCTCAAGGGTTCAATAAGTAACTTTTATTTGAATCATCATTAACATCTAAGAATAACATCACAATTTGTCTCTACACAGCCAGTGTTTGGTGCTAACATACAAAAATAGAAATCAAACAAATAAAGCATAGAGTGCTCATCCCCCTTAATGAAATGCTTTTCTATTTAAAGTCCCTTCTATGAAACACTTTGGTAAAAATAATTTCAGAACAGTGATATAGGAAAGTTACCCACTGAGTGGTAATGAACAAATGCAGACACACACATACACACACATACATACACATACATACACATACATACACATACATACATACATACATACATACATACATACATACATACATACATACATACATACATACATACATACATACATACATACACACACACACACACACACACACACACACACACACACACACACACACACACACACACACACACACACACAGAATGCTGAGGCTAAGAAAGGACTCACCCACTGTAACACTCGTCACCACCCTTAGATAAAACTGATAATGTAAAATACTGACATGTCACTGGAAACAGATGTAGTGTGCAAAATCTTTCTCTGGAGATGGAGTCTAGACTGACTGACTTTCAAAGCTTCAGTTTACAATTAAATAAACAAGCTTCAGGACACTGATACACAACTGATATAAATTACAATAAATACACGGAGGAATTATAGCTAAGTTAATAAAATTTGTAGTGCTTTTTGGCTGAATAAATTGGAATGCCTGGGTCATTTGGTTCAGAAGAGGTTAATCGTGTTGTCAGAATAAATAATTCAAATAAATACGTGTCTTCGGTTGCTCGTCAGTTATTATCCTGAGAGACACAAAATATAAAAGATAGGGACAACAACCCCACTAAATGGGAAAATAATGTCCCTTTCACCTTAGAAAAGTTCCCTAAGTCGACTTTTTAAAGGTAACCCATACACTTGGTATGTTTTTTGTTTTTTTTTAGTTAACATTTAGGTACTGTTACCTAACCACTGCCTTACGGTTCAAAACCTGTCCAACCAGTCCGGCCAGAAAACACTGGAGTTACAAGGTTAAAAATTCTTAAAACCTGTCACGCCAAACAAATTCAAGATGGTGTCCACTACAATAATCACTGTAACTGTTGGAAGATAATCCCAAAGTTTAGAAAACCTGTAATGCATTAGGGATCATTTATCCATCTCTATCAAAAGGGTACGAAAAAATCTCAAATACAATTTATCAAAGGCATATAAATCTCTGATTTGTGCAAAAATGGCCGTATCTGCTGATAAATTTGATAAATTTCACCTGAGCCTAAGTGGAATGGGTGCGTACATAACACTCAATTACTACACACATGAATCCATTTACTAGCTTTTATTTAAAAGCCTGGCTATGGATAGTTCTGCACAATTGTGAGAGCATAGAAAAACTGCTTCAGGCTCTGGAAAATGAAAAAGAAGAGTAACAGGAATACACAAAATGCTACGGCTTTTTGGATGGTGGATCCATACTGACCTTTTAATGGATGTGACCTGAGTTTTAATAGTGGGTGCATTCTCGGTGCACAGTTTCAACTTAACGCCACATTCAACTGCCAAATATTGTAGATCAACCACAAATCTAATAAAATAATGTTTCTAATGATTTATTTAGAACACCTACACTCACTTTAATATTTCAATAAGAACAAAATAATGTTTTGAGTAAATACGAGGGCTGTACCGAACATAATGCAAAAGTGGGTATATCTATATTATTTTGATTAACCCGCTCAGAATGCACATGTTGGTGGAGTAACTCTTATTCCATACAATGGTACCACGCAACACAGTCTCTCAGTTTCCTGTTCTTCAAACATCTTCATCCTCTGTACACACTGCTTTCAACACTGGTGTCATCTCTAAAAACGTAATGCAGTGGGAGTCAAACACCTGTGACAAATTGGACTTTTAAAGAAGATTCAAGGGTTGAACAATGGCACAAATGTATCGTTTGTAATGTAGACCATGTTGAGTAGTACTTTTGTAGAGTTACTCAAACAACATGTGCAATTTGAATAACCTATGCCGAGTAATAAAAATGGTTATGCCTATTTTTGTATTGTTTTCGGTATAGCCAACATATTTGTATACCACGGATAAGGTCACTATGTAGTCCATTTATGTACATGCACTGTAAGTTGAAATGAGGATTTGTCTACAAAACCTCACACCAACACATTATTAATATAATACCTCACCCTGTTGTGCATTCTAAATCACAGCATAATCTCACACTTGCATTTCTAAATTTTTTAATCTGACACCATCTCTTCATACCACTAGACCATCCTTTCTAGATGAAATAAATTTCATCATACGCTTGTGCTTTGGCATAAGATACGGATGAGCTGAGTAGTCGCTTGTCTCCTGTGCCAAAGGAGAAAATTAAATCATAATCAAATCTGATTGTACACACACTCAACAAATATGAGTTTCTGACCGCACTTCCAGTTATGATGAGACCCACAATCTGTATTGTGTCAGGTAATGCTTGTCTCCTGTTCAGCAAACTTCCACAAAAGGAACAAGTGCCCTGGAGTGAAAATCATGGGAGGTGAATATCACCATTCACTTTAGTCAAGCTACTACTAACTGTTTTTATATTAACTAGTACTTTTGCTTAAATGCGTATGTATGTATGCATCTATGTAAAATTCTTGCTTCTACACTTGAGCGTTAGTGCACTATGTTGCTATATGCTACAAAATGATAGAAATTATTTCCAGACACACCTGCACACACAATTCGACACAAAGCATAATCAATGAAGCTGGAATAAATGAATAAATAACGCCCAACACTCAAATGTTAACAACAACACACATCTGTCTCGTAAGATAAATAACAGAAAAAAGATCATTGTGAATAAACTGAATGAGATACAAAAAAAAAAAAAAAAAAAGCACAAAATGGGAACACAAGATTAAGAGGCACAAGCCAGTCTGGGTAACGTTGTGAAACTCTGAAAGATGGCACACTTCTGTTTTTCACTTTACAATCAACCAGTACAATTAACAAACAGAAGAATGCACAAATATTCAACATTATTCTATATTATCATTACTACTACTACTACTACTACTACTACTAGTATAATAACATGTAATAATAATAATAGTAATAATAATAATAATAGTAGTGATAAAGCTGTTGTTTTAGATCTTAACGCAAATTAGATTAATACTTTTAATTAATACTTTGTGCAGATACCATCAAATATAATATAAATGATATATTTGGCACCACCTGTACAAAACCTATATATATCTCAATCAAGAAGAATTAGTTTGTTTTTTTGAGAAAAAAAGTAGAACGATCCCTATTGGGTGGTTAAAGTCAGAATACAGTAATTTCAACTGCTGCATTAAATGTGCCATTTATATGAATAAGCTAAAATTACAAATTCCCAAAGAAACATTGTTTTGTTGTACAGCAAGCCAAAATTATGTTGACAAAATGTTGGCATCAGTGGAGTAATTATTAAACAGTTAAACTATTCTAACAGCACATGTTCATGTCTGGTCTAAAAAAAATTAATCCAGGAGTAATATGTCATTCAGAAAGTTCTTTCAGACTAATCGAATGCAACTCTGATCAAGAGCAGTCCTCTGCTTAATTCCGTTAGGGAAACGTCTTCTGCTTTGCATGCAGGAATGCATTTAAAATCATCATGCTACTGGTAGTGTACATGCCCATGGACTACTTTGAAATAGATTTTTCTCTTGAGCCAGCTAGTTAGTTCTGACAACTAGCGATAAGGCAACAGCATTCCTTGTTACAGGCAGAAACCAATCATGCAGAAAACGAGTATCAAGGCAATCCGAAGCAGTCACAGCTACAGATGCATAAAACCCCTGGACCTCACGGACCTAACGCATCATTCTGTGTCTGTGTCTGTAAATAACTTAGTAATGCTACAGCAATAAATCTCCAACACGCTGTTTCGATCGTTTAGCACATCAGCTCAGGAAAGTGCAACATGGTGCCAACCTTAAACACATGCTTACACAAAAAATCCAAACAGGACACTGTAAGGCCATCGGAGTATGCGAACAAGAACAGAATGTAACACTACACTAAGCATTTTGTCTTTTCTGAAACAGATAACTACCACAAAACAAAATGTGGTTCTGAATTTGGTTTGTTTTCTATATTAGCCACCTCTACTCCTCTATAGCAGCTTTCATAAGTAAGTATGGAGCTAGAAGTTGAGTTGGCTTTCTGAAGCACTGTTATTTGACTGCACTCCTTGATGATAAGGGGAGTCACAGTGAACAGTGGAGTAAGTCAGTCAACATCTTAATGCACTACACACAATCATTTGTTAGAATTATAGATTCAAACTGCAGAAATACTTTTGGCACAAAGGATTCTACAAGTTTTTATTCTCACTATAATGTTTTTTGATCCTAGTCAGAGTCGGGCTTCTGAAAAGTTTCATAACGCAGAGATCATCTTACAATGATCTTTGTTCTATGGCACTTTTTGTGACACCATGGCATGGCATATTACATCATAAAATACATCTGGGTCTTTAAAGACATCAACTGATCAGCATTAAGAGTGCTATTTTCCTAAAACTGATAAAACTCCTAGATGGGCTTTAATGTTCACTGATGGAACACAACTTATTTATTAGCCTTTTTAGATGCTCCACCTTCTACTTTGTTCTGCAAGTACTTATCCAGCTCTGCTTCTCTCTTCACGGCTTCTGGATTGATCTTGGGTGCACCTGGAAAACATACCAGTACCACACTCATGTTGTCACGGCTACCCTGTTCATAAACAAACAGAGGAGAAAGAAAAGGAAATAGTCACGCAATGCCAACTACACATACTGACTCACTGTTTGCTGATCTGATTGAAATAACCTGCTATTTTTTTTTTTAACAATATACATATCGGACCTAAAACTATCAAGCAACATTATCTGTCAGGCCGTACCTTGTACAAACAGGTGTCCACTATTTCGTTACACACCATCTCCAAGTCCTCGGTCACCTCTAGCCGTGAGCGCACATAGTCACATAGTTCCTCATTGGTCATGACGTCCCAAATTCCATCACAGGCTAGTACTACAAACTCATCCTCTGTGTCATCTCTTTCGATCTCATACACCTCAGGCTCTGGAGATACCAGCTGCTCTGTGGGGCCTTTGCCATGCACACACTTGTAGTCAAAATCCCCAAGAGCACGAGAGACAGCCAGAGAACCATTGACCCGTTGAATCATAACGGCGCCGCCTGCGTTTTGAATCCTCTCCTTTTCTAAAGGGTTGTTTGGCTTGTGGTCTTGAGTGAAGAAGTGGACACGGCCACCACGACTCAGCAGCGCCCGCGAGTCACCACAGTTGATGAAATACACATGGCTCGGAGAGATCATGATTCCCACTGCCGTAGAGCCACTGCGGTCAGCGCCGTGCTTGCGCTCTGACATAGCCCGCATGTGCTCGTCAATCTGCAGGAAACCAGTGCGAATGCCATTCTTCACGCTCTCTACCGATGGCTCAGGATGACTAACTTCGCTGCCTCTGCCTGGGCCTCCGACCCGGAAATCTGGGTTGCTGGTGATGTGCTCCAACAGATGTTCGCAGCAGTACCGCGCCACCTGAGAGCCAGCGTGTCCATCGTAAACGGCGAAAAACGCCCATGTGCTCAGGCCGTGAGGAAGACCAATGACCGCTGTGTGCGCATCCTCCATCTCCACTCGCCATCCCTGCATGCTGCTCAGGCCATAACGCACACCATTTCCCTCACCGTGCGCATTAAACTTCTCCATCTTTGGCTTGTCCAAGAACGCACCCATTGTTTTGTCTGTTTTAATGGAGCACAAAGTAGTATTGCAGAGAAATTGTTCGGTAAATGTACAAAAAGGAAATGTAAATCATCATACATCGTATGAATAAGTCAGATGTACAAAAATAAAAAGCATAACTACTTTTAGACACATGCAAAATAGACACCTGTCAAATAGCCACGCCCACATCTGCATTACTGATTAGATAACTTTGATAGCTAACTTTCTTGTATTCACAGCACGTCAGATACTAAAACTAAATCATAAATGTGTCTCATACGTAGAAATAACTACCACAGATTGTCGCACTTTGTTTCGCTGTATTCTGTTAAATTACAAATAAACCTTACCGTCTAACACGCAACGGCAGAAGAGAAGCTAGCTAGCTAAGCAGCCAGACATTATAATGCACTAAGTTATAAATTAACGTTACTTACCAGTTTCCTTAAAGGTATTTGTTGAACGTGGAGCCGAACTGTAGAGATTACCGCACAGACCAGCCGTCTGACTAACCAGCAGCTGAACTACCGTCACTAGTTACTAGAGCCAAAAGTAAACGGTGGAACATGTATTAGCTAATCAGCTGGCTAACGTGTTAGCGGACTCACTGACTAGCTGGCGACGCTGGAATAACGGCGGAAGCATAGAACTTGGAAAGAGGTCCCTTTATATCCCAACAAGAGGGAAATACTAAAGAAGAGCATTACTGTAGTCTAATACGGCGGTCTACAGTAAGGTCTGTATTTTTATATTTCACTGCGGTTTTGCCTTTTCTCTCACGGAGGGAGGGACAGATTCTGTCCGCTGACTCCCACTTCACATCAGCACATCTCCGCAGCGACGTGCAGATCCCCGGATGTAAGTCGCCCGTGCCAGTAGGCTGCTCCTGCTTCCAGAGTGACGTCACCGCACTGAACTTTACACAGTATTTCATAAGGCTGCTTTAATTGTGGCCTCATTCAACTTTAACCAGGGAAACGCTGTGATCCCCCCCCCCCCCCCTTTTTGTTTCTCTATTTCATTTATCTTTTTAAGCTATTTATTTTTTGTTTATTCGTTTATTCTGTATATTGTTATTATTTATTTGCATATTCTTTACATTTGCTTATACTGTATATCTTCTAGTTAGGGCCTATATGCACTATGACATTAGAAGACCCCTCTCGTTCTTTTAAAAATGTTTTTTTTTTTGGGGGGGGGGGGGGGGGGGGCTTTTTGGGGGCCTTAACATGCTCAAAAAGTCATGAAAATCAGCACACACACATTGGAATCTGATGCCATTAGGATGACTGTGCGGCTGGAAAATGAGTGTGGCATAGCTCATACACACTTGCATATATACATGTAAAATCCGATACACATTAAGATCTCATCGAGCTTAACAACTTTCACCTACATGTTATGGGATCTACCCTACAGGAAATCAGTTAATTTGGGCTGTTGGCAAAATGCACCCAATGGAATCTGATAAACTTATACGATCGCCACCAAACTAGGCCAATATGATCCCAAGACACTGAAGATGAAAAATTGCAAAGGGATTTTTGCAATTTTTACCATATGAACTCACTTCAGCTATGGTGAGGATTTAAACTTGTAGCGAAATGTGGCTAATAACTTCCTTAGTTACTTATAATTATATAATTGACATCTAATTATATTATGACATAATGTCTATTGTGTCATAATGATATTGGTATTTCTTTAAATGCATGTGCCAGGCTGTACAATCCAAGTCTCCTGGAATAGGTTCTAGGCCTATGGGAGATGTCTTTGTCTATGTCCTGGGAGCATACTTTGATGGGGATATTTTGTCTATCAGAATATGCTACACCTAAATTCCATTAAAAGTGACAAACATGCTCTGGCATAGTACATTGACCCCTTTAGCATTTAGTATTTTTCAACAAAGTATTGGCTATTAATAGTCTTGTTTGACATGACAACATAATTTGGCAGAACACCAGATTTAAGGGTGTTTTCACACATACCCATCAGAGTAAATTTACCACACTCCATGGCCACAAGTTTGTGGACACCCAAACAAAGCCCTTATGTGCTTGCTAAACAACCCATTATATATTTTGTCCCCCTTTCCTGTTATAATGCACTTTTGCAACTCCTTATAACTGAACAAATTATTCAACTCTTTATTTGTATAGCACTTTAACAACAAGAATGCCCCAAAGTGCTTCACATAAATAATAAAATAATATAAGAAGACATTATTAAAATTTGTTTTCCATTTGACTGTTCATGGTGAGATCAGATTAGATTAGATCAGATTAGATTAGATTAGATTAGATTAGATTAGATTAGATTTAGATGTGCCCATATGTACAGGAGTAAGAGTGATTAATGTACAGAAGATGGCAGTAAGGATAAGGTAATAAACAGTATACCTGTGCAAACATTGTGGAGAAGAATGTCAAAAAATGCTCACCACATGCTTAACACACATTGCATATGTAAATATACAAATGTGTATGATGCAGTATATATAGAATAAATATAAGTGGAATATACAGAAGTACAATGATAAACATAAATTATGAATAGCGATGATAATAAAGATGCATTGTGGATAAAGTAGTGTAATATAGATTTAAGTGACTGCAGTAGTGTATTTGTTAACATACAATAATCAGCTTTCAGTGTAGTAACAGCCTCATGGAAAAAGCTATTTTTTAGAGTGTTTGTTCAGGCGCTTAGGGCCCTGTAGCGCCTGCCTGATGGGAATAGGGTGAATAGTCCATGATTGAGGTGAGAGGTATCTTTGATAATGCCTTTTGCTCTTTGCAGAAAGCATTTATTGTAAATATCCTCCATGGTGGATAGCTGAATACTAATGATATTTGGTATTACCCTGGTATTAGATCGTCAGATTCTCAGTATTAGAGCTTCATTTAGGTATTGGATGTTTAGTTAATTCTGAGTCCAATCTCCTCAAATCTCAAATGTCAGCATTGAGGTAAGAGCAAATTCCCGGCCACCATATTGAATTGAATTATACTAAACTTGAGCAATGATTGAAACTATTTTGGATCAATCAAATATGGGTAATTCTAGTACTGTAATTGTTTGCTCAAAGCAGTTTTAACTGAAATTACCTTTTGTGACTTACCCTCATTGTGGACGGTGTAAATGATAATCTCATGGACAAGTCAGCAGTCTTCCCCATTTTATAGTTGAGTGAACAGGACCAGTCAAATGTTTGCACACAAGTTTGGATTTATTTCCTATTTTCTAGAATACAGTTTTTTATACAAGTTTTTGTTCAAAACTGTGATATAACACATATGGCATTAGATAATTAGGTAACAAAATCAACAACAACAACAACATTCAATTGTTATTTTAAGACAAGAAGATCAGCTGTTCTAGAATAGTCCTTGCAAGAACAATGTTGTCAAGTGCACTTGAAAAACCCATCAAGCACCGTGATGACACTGGTTCTCATGAAGACCTTCCCAGGAAGGCAAGACCAATACTTACCTCTGCTGCAGAGACGTTTATTTAGAGATACCAGCCTCACCAACTAACAGCAGCTCAGATTAGAGCTGTTATGAAGGCTTTACAGAGCATAAGGAGCAGACACATCTCAATATTAACCGTTCAAAGGAGATTACTGCATATTTTGAATGTCTTAAGCACTGTTTTACAGTGTAGAAAGAAGCAAAAATCAGGAAAGACTATGGAACTAGAAGGTGTGTCTAAACTCTTCACTGGTAATGTACTGTACTTGACTGAGTGATACATGGTATATATTTATTGTATAAATAATAATTTACTCCAACACAAAATTAAATATTTTGAGATATTGGATTTGTGATTTTCATTGCAATTGCTGTTGCACGTTAATCTAAAAAGTGTTAGAAAAACAATTTTGAAAAAAGTGGAAAGTGTTCAAGACAGCTGCCAATCTTGCGAGGAGTGAATGTCGCACCACTTTTACCCTAAGGTCAGACCATGCAATGCTCAGTGACATATTGAATTTTTTTTTTTTTTAAACAAGAGCTACATCTAAGACCCTATAGGCCTCACTGAGCATGTTAAATGTTAAATAAAGACCATAACAGCACAATTAGAAGAACATGTGATTTGTTAGATATGAAATTTTAGAATAAAAACCCTCTGTCATATCTCCTCAATTTCGTGAGTACTCACGAGAATTCTAATAATAAATCGCATGGTTATCCTGCCTGCTCGCGCTACTTCCGCGGTTGGGTTTACCATCCACGCTACACGGGCTAACTGCTAGTCTTCTGGTCCGCCTCCAGTTGCTTTGTGACAGAATGACTGAGCCAGCAGTAAACCCAGCGGATTACGCTCACCTCTGCGATGTAGTAGACGGTCATGCCAGGCTGATTGAGCAGCTGCGTGGTGAGGTTGCGGCTCTTCACGGTAGCATCCAGGACGTCACGGCCTTGTGCCGCGAGGTGGCTTCTCAGCCGGCTAGACCGCTGCCCGGCCACCCCCTCTGCCCTCCGATCTATACTTAGCTTTATCGGATAAATGGAACGGCACAGATGGGAAGTGTAGTGTTTTTCTAACCGCACTGGATCTTGTGTTTGAGTTTAATTCCACCAGATACTCCACAGACTGGTTGCGCATTGCCCTGCTCGCCTCCGATTCAGACACAGCCCATTTCTATAACGAGTTCACCCGTCAGGTGAACCTTACCTTCGAACATCCTGCTGCTGAGGTGGAGACTGACTCCAAGCTCCATCATCTGCGACAGGGAGGGTCGTCCGTGAGCCGTTATACCGCCGTACAGACCAACTGGGGCGACTCCGTCCTCCGGACGGCCTACTATGAAAGATAAAAGACGAGCTCACCGGACGAGACCTTGGAGGGGCTGATCCAACTCGCCCTCCGAATAGACCAATGACTGCTCTCTCGTCCGAGGCCAGCCCCTCGGACCCTGCCGCCTGCCACCCCATCACCATCACTGACCACGCCCCGATCTTCCACGTTCTTCTTCTACACCCCAATTCCTGAAGCACGACACTTTTCCACAACCACCGCCACCGGACCTGTCGGTTCTCCACCTCCCACCGTGGTTGACACCGGAGCCGGGGAACCCATGCAATTAGGACGCGCCTCCTTGACTGCTGCAGAGAACGGCATTTCAGAGGGGGGCTCTGTGCCTATTGTGGGTCAGCGTCGCACCACAGAGCTATCTGCTCTCTTCGCCCGGGAAACGCTCAGGCCCGGTGAGTAAGGAGAGCGACTCGCCGGGCCCTCTCCGCCTCTCTGTCACCACCACCAATATTTCCGATCTCACGGTGCAAGTACACCTCCAGTTTGGCCACAAACGGGTCAGAAGTACGGCGTTCATTAATTCCGGTGCCGCTGGCATCTTCATTGACTCTTCTTATGCCAAAAAACTGGGGGTGGAACTCGAGGCATTATCCCAGCCCGTTCGGATCACATTTGTCGACGGTCGGGCCCCTTTCCTCCAGCCCCATCACCACCCAGACTCAACCAATCACCCTAATCATCGACCAACATCAAGAGCAGATCCGGTTTCATCTCACCCCCATTTCATCTAGCCCCATCATCCTCGGGCACCCTTGGCTACTGCAACACGACCCATTCATCTCCTGGACACAACATCGGATTCTACAATGGGGCCTGACCTGCGTCGAACTTTGCCTACGGGCCTCGGCTGGGACATGCTCTAGGGAGTCCGAGGCCCTCGAAGTGGACATCAACGCCATTCTTGGGTTTGCGAATTTCTATCGTCGCTTTATCCGGGACAACAGTACGGTTGCAGCTCCTTTAATCACCCTGACATGGCCATCTTCTCACCCCTTCACCCTCAACTCTGCCACCATCTCCGCCTTCCAGGAGTTGTGTCATCGCTTCACCACCGCACCAATTCTCCTCCATCCAGATGCGAGCAAACCATTCATTGTGGAGGTGGACGCTTCGGATGTGGGCGCCGGGGCCATTCTCTCCCAACGAGGTCCAGATCAGAAGCTACTGTATATCCCTGCAGCTTCTTTTCCAGAAAATTTGACCCCACTCAGCAGCGATACGGGGTAGGGGACTACGAGCTGTTGGCCATAAAGTGGGCTCTGGAGGAATGGCATCACTGGCTCCAGGGCGCCAGAGAGCCGTTCATCATCTGGACCGACCATCAAAATCTGATTACTATCCGGAACTTAAAACAGCTCAACCCGATGCAGGCGCGGTGGGCTCTCTTCTTGAAACATTACAATTTCCATCTGTCGTACCGCGCCTGTCCTCCCACCATCAAAGATCATTGCACCTCTCCGGTGGGACTTGGAGGCGAGGGTTTGCCAGGCACAGGCTGTGGAGATCGAACCGGCAGGTGTGCCGCCTGGACGACTCTATGTACCCCGCAACGTCAGAACAGATGTTATTCAATGGGGCCATTCCTCCCTTCTTTCCGGACACACTGGTACTCG
Organism: Clarias fuscus; assembly: GCA_030347435.1. NCBI lineage: Eukaryota > Metazoa > Chordata > Actinopteri > Siluriformes > Clariidae > Clarias > Clarias fuscus. Next base: position 15,958,281 of record CM059229.1, on the reverse strand, counting down.
CCGCACCCTCCAATTTATTCAGCGGGACTTCTGGTTGCCATCCATACAAAGGACGTCGAGGAATTCATCCAGGCGTGCCCAGTGTGTGCCAGGGCTAAAGACACCAACCAGCCAATGCCGGGGGAACTTCAACCACTCCCGGTTCCTCGCCGACCCTGGACACACATTGCCGTCGACTTCATCGCGGGCCTGCCGGTTTCCGAAGGAAAGAACACCATCATGACCATTGTCGACCGATTCACCAAGGCCATGCTCTTGGTGGCCCTCGCCGAACTCCCGTCAGCTAAAGACACAGCCGAGCTGATACTAGAGCATGTAGTCCGCCTGTATGGGTTCCCCAAGGACATCGTCTCGGACAGAGGGCCCAAGTTCACTGCCTAGTTCTGCAAGGTCTTCTGCCGTCTGATCAACGCCACCTGCAGTCTCTCCTCCAGATACCACCCTAAGACTAATGGTCAGACAGAACGGACCAACCAACAACTGGAGCACTATCTGAGATGCTTTATCGCCGATCGACAGTGCTCCTGGGCCCTCTACCTCATTTGGGCTGAACTCTCCCACAATCTTCACGTTTCGTCCACCACCAAGTTAAGCCCATTTGACGTATGCCACGGTTTTCAGCCTCCGATGTTCGACCACCAAGAACCGGAGGTTGATGTACCATCGGTCTAACAGTTGGTCCGTAGGTGCCGGCGGCTGTGGGAACAAGCGAGAGCAGCCATTCGCCATGCCAACACCCGCTACGCCACTCAACATCGCATTCGGCACCCTCCGGGGCGATTGTACAATGTAGGTGACAAGGTCTGGCTATCAACAAAAAATCTGCACCTCCATACAGAATCTCGTAAACTCTCACCCAGGTTCATCGGCCCTTACTGCATCACCCTCTGGATCAACCCTGTCACCTACCGGCTCCAGCTGCCTGCAGCACTCCGAACCCATCTGGTATTCCACACATCTCAACTCAAACCCTTCATCGCTTCACCTATGGTTTTTCTATTTTCATGAGCTTTAAGCCCTAATCTAATCAAAGCATTTAAATTAAAGTAGAAAAGGCTTAAAATTATGAAAATTATGAAAAGGCTGAAAATTAACATTTTGAATTCAATTACAAAAAATCTTTATATAAATTTTTTTGACATGCACTACAGTATATACATTACTTTGCAAAGGTCATGACTCACTACTCATTTCTTTACATTCAATTAAATTATGTAGTTTAAATAAAATAAATGGGAATAAATGTTATACTGTTATAATTGTTTTTTTTCTGTAACAACCACATTTCCCCTCTCATCTGTTCCAACCACTCAGCAATCAGCATCACCAGTACACTAATCACTGGCCTGATCATCGGTCATTATCGGCACCTGTTTCTCACTGGTTCATGCCTTATGTTAAATGTTTTTTTAAATGCGTGAATGATTTATAGGTCACTTTGTGGCTTAAAAAAACAAAACAACATTCCAAACATAAACTTGCAAAAAAAAAGAGAGGCAAAAAAGTCTAGCTCTTTGGAAGCAAAATATGAAGAAATTAGGAGGTGCTCAAGAGTTCAGCACTGTACTCTATACACATTATATGGAAAGAGGTCTTCTTTTGTGGTCTCTAGTTTCATTGATGTAGTTTTACATGAAGTACTGTACACAAGGAAATAATTGATCTTCGCTGGAGGTCCAAATGAAAAGCATCTCATGTTAAAGACTGGCCAGTTGTCTACTGGCTGACCACATTATTTCTGGTTACTGTATGTGGTCTGCACTTAGGCTAAGTACCTTGTTGCTTTAAACACTAAATGCATTATGCCCAAACATGGGAAACAAAAGAGATGCTGCATTTCCACTATTACAGAATATGAAAAATACCTCTTTCTCTCCCACTCTCAACCTTTCACATATGATCAGCGTTTACTCTTGAACTACAGCACAGCTCTAAAAAAAAAGTTCAGACTCAAACAGATCAAACACACAGAACTTTCCAATATGATATTAGTTTTTTTCCCCCCTGTGTACATTATACTTAAGCAATTGTTTCTGTGCAATTGATTGCCCAAAAAGGCTATCCGTAGCCTGTATTCAAATGATCTCTTTGATATTAGGATGTAGAGAATAAATGATCAAGGACAACAGTGATTCTGCACACTGCAACATCTGCACACTGCCTGCAAACAATCAGTCACGTGTTAAGTTTCTGAGGTGTATGGAACAAAGCGCCACACAATGTTATTGTAAAATACCACAAAGTGTATGTGGACTATTCTTTTTGAAACCAACAAATACTGGAATGACATACATCTTTTTCCGAAATACACTAAGTCAATGATTACGGCTTCACAGACTTCAAATTATTTTATAGTACACAAAGTAAAAATACAATGTGTAAAATGGTGTAATTATAAAATATGATTCAGTTATTGAGGAGCACAGTACTGTTTTATAAGAACTTGGTGTGTTCTCTCTGAATCAGGTCAGATTGTTTATTTTTTATAAATATCTTTTCAGGGCTATCTGTATTTTGCAATGTATTTTGTGACAAAAAGCATGTCCTGCACACACATCATCACACAGCAATTGTTAACTTGTTAAAGTTAACTTTTTTATTTATCCTGAAAATCTATTATATGTTTTTCACATTGAAAGTTAGATTTAACATTGTGCAATGTTTACAAAGCAAGTTAATTCCCGTAATCAGATATATACAGTAACAATTCTAAAGTTTCTATCTTTATTAAAGGAAATAAAAAACATAAATACAGCTTATCAAGTTACCAAAAACAAAACAAAACACAAAACCTCACTGTCCTGAAAGCATTTCTTTGTTGAAAAATCCAAATTTACAGCTCTCACACTTTTACATTGGAGACCCCGTTCAATATTATATTATATGTAAATAATAACACAGAATAAGCACATCAGTATAGAGATGTGATTGTATTGTGTTATAGAAAAAAAAACACAATCAGCAGTGCTGCAATATAAAGCCCAAAAATATTTAGCACAATTTATAATGCAGAATTTGTACTTAATGTCATGTGATCCTTTTTAGTTCAGAGTGAACCTGTGCTCTAGTGCACAGTGACAGAACAAAGTGTATTTAAAGAAAATGTTTTAATATTCTTTATAAATCTGCATAGGTGGTATGGGGGTATAACATTTTCAGATTCCAGAGCTACTAAATGAATGAATAAATGAATGAATGTAATAATCAGCCATCTGTGGCATTTTAAAACTCTTGCTGTAATATATTTATTGCATTAAAATCTCTGAATGGTTAAAGATGGCTTCATCTATTACCTTTCACAAAGACCAAGGCTAACAACTGCTTTTTGTGCTTGGTAAGTCATGCCATGTTCAGCTGCTATTGAATTTCTCCTTAAATATTTGTTGACTATTTGCTGTCAGGGTCTCGGATACATGTAGGTCTGTGCAAACAAAAAAAAAAGATCAAATGTAATGTGTTAACTGGACTCTTGGAAGAACCCACAACAATCAGTAAAAAAAAATTGTTTGTTTGTTTTGGTAGCATGTAATCAAATACATTTTTCACATACATGATTGCTGGATAGTTTGTGCTTTGTTTTGTGATACGTGTTTGAGATTCAGAGCCTTGGCATCTGATAATAACAAAGATCCAGATGTATTCATTTCAAAAGAGTGATTATGGTGGCAGATTTAGGATGCATGTAAATTCCTGCATTAGCACTTTATTTTTACTTTTACACATTTTAAACAAGGGATGGTGTACATTGTATTCTTACCATAACAGTTCTTATTATAATATATTTGCTTCTGTAGTGTCTCGTCTTTCTGAAATAATTAAGTTTTATTTTGTTTTATTTTGATATTGCTATATTATCATATTGTATTTTCTATATAATTTTTGCAAATATTTGTTACCAGCAAGGACATCCCTGAGAAACTTATCAACTCACTATAGACTTTAACTCTGAATTTTTTCTTTTTTCTTTTTTCTGTTTAAAAACAGATGGTCACACAGTGGCGTAGTGGTTAGCACTGTGGCCTTACACCTAAAGGGCCGTGGGTTTGCTTCCTGCCTCTGGTCTGTGTGCATGGTGTTTACATGTTCTCCTTGTGCTTGGTGGGTTTCCTTCAGGTACTCTGGTTTCCTCACAAAGACATGCAGCATGTCATAATTTTTCGTCATATCAACATCTATCAACAAACCTTCATATTCCTTCATGAAAAAATGTTTTAGGTTGGGCGGTGAGCCACGAATGCCCTCAGAGGTGAATCATTGTCCTTTAGGGCTGCTTTAAGGGAACCAACCAGGTGAAGGTCCAAAGATCAGTAATGTAGGGAAGATGCTTTAACACGTCACAACAAAGATACCAGTCCTCTGCGTTTAATCCAAAGTTTAGGCCTCAGCTCTGTAACAAGCATCTCACTGTAACAAGCACTGTTGACTGTTGAGCTGTTTTTCTGATAATGTCCCAATACTGGCCTTTGAGAATCCCAGAACTGATGTAACACGTTTACAGTTGCACAGCGGTGACTGGAGAGACTGTAGCCTTGAAATTAGCGTGCCAATAAGACAGTGCGGCCAACAGAATTTAATACATTTTGACTCACCTTCATATACTATATATAAAATATAAATAAATTGTTTGTGTGCCAGATTAGACATAGCAGCAATGATTAGAAATTTACGATTTACTCCTAATAGGTTTGTATACAAAAGAAGAATTGTTTATGAGGTTTATGAGAATCAATACTTTCTCAAAGCTGTAATATGGTTTACTCTTATTCTGGCCTTATTCTGGCCTCTAATGTCATGTAGATGTCAATATGGCCTGTCACATTCTATACAATTAAACAGGACACTGTGATTCGTATCTTCATCACAGTGTATGTACATAAAAGGGATGAGACAGGAAGGGAAAAGAAGAGTGATGCTTCCACTCAAGGATTCATGCTGCTGATGCAAATGACATTTAAATTAGGAGAGAACTGTAGCTCTGTGACTTACACATACACTCTCAGCACGGGACTGCATTATGTGCAGGAATGCCTAGATGAATTAATTCAGGGCTATCTGATTTCACTTGCCATTACCTTGGCCCAGTGCCCCATGCATCTGCATAATCAGCACTCTGAGAAAACCAAGGACTAACTGCTGCAGAGTGGAATTTTTTCCTTTGCATTAATGCAGAAAAATATATGCAAACATACCCATTATGTGTTGTTACTGCAAAGGGTGAAATGCAAATCAGGTTACAGGGAGAATGACTATATCCTTATACCATGACTCTGCTGTGCATTAAATATTTTAGTTCAGTTTATCATGACGGTTTGAAAAAAAGGATTGTACATGTTGATGCATGAAAATATTTTTATAAGAGAGTGCAGATATTTGTTTTTACATTGACGCTTTGCTGAAAAGATTTTGAAATATCAAAGAAATATCAAGAATAGATGGTTTAAGCTCTGATCCAGGATTTATTCTCTCTTCAAGATTAGGTATGAGGGCCACCTAGTGGTTTCACACTGCACATTCAGGATACATAATGCCAGTGGGTGCTGATGCTCCTCCTCAGCCTCCTTAGATTATCTGATGTTGTGTGCCTTATGGGTTCTCCTTTTTATTTCTGTTTATTAGCACCTGATAGCTATTTAACTTGATCAAAGAAGAAGACATTTGGCAAAAGAGCCATGGACCTTTATGGACATTTGAACATTCATGCACATTTTCACTCACCTTGGACATTTCTATTTCATTTCATTTTGCATTCTTTTGTACATTGCACATTTATGGTCATCTTCACATTCATGCATATTTGCACACTCCATGGACATTTCTATTTAAATTCTATATCCTTCTCCACACCAGTTTCTATATTTTCCATATTTGACCAACCAAAATTATTGTCTATATTTTGTACAGCTAAGTTTTTTATATCTTTTTATATTTTATATTTTGTTCTTCTATTTTTTCTGCTACTAAGTTTTATTCTTATTTCTTCTATATTTTATTCTTATTCTATTCAATAGTTTATTTCTTATTGATAATCTTGATTTTAAGGTCACGACCGGTTGTATAAGCATTTCAATGCCTATCATACTATGTATGACTGTATATGTGATAAATAAAATTTTAATTCAAATTTGAAGAGTATCAATCAACAATAATCACATGAGTATGCTTGCCCATTTTTTCTAATTCCAACACAATATTTTTAGGAAAAAAGGTTCACTTGCTGCCTAATATTCCACTTCCAGCCACCATTGTAACAGGATGTTATAAAAGTTGAGGGGGCAATTTGTAATGGCTAGACAATTGGGTCAGAGGAACTCCAAAACTGCTGCTCTTGTGGGATGTTCCCGGCTGCAGTGGTCAGGACATACCAAAAGTGATCCAAGAAAGGAAAACCGGAGAAATAGCAATAGAGTCATGGGCGACTAAGGTTCTCTGTTGCACATAGGGAATGAAGGCTGGACCATGTAGTCTGATTCAATAGAATTTAGGAAAAGGTTAATGCTGTTTGTGATAAAAAGGTGTCAGACCATACAGGTCATTGCTGTTTTGGTGGCAAATCTACTCACTATTAGGCAGGTGGTCATAACGTTATGGCTGATCAGTGTATATTTTCTTTATATTAGAGTGTGATGAATCCGCTCTCATACCTGACACAGAACCAATCTCCACTTCTGTAGTGAAGCCACTGAGAGTCTTGTATAGACACTTGACCAGGTGCAGTGCTTTTTCTTAATTGCTTGCACTACATCGTCGCCTAGCGACTGGATTCGGAGTTGACTGAAGGCCTGCCTGAACACAATCCTTGTGGTGGTACAATGCTACTGTACAATAAGGGAAAAAAATATCATTTGAGTGATGCTACCACCATGTCTAAGCGGTTTATTCTTCTTATTACACAACATTTTGACAATTAGCCTATTATATTTTATTTGTAACTGAGACATTAGAACATCAGTAACCTAAATTATTTCCTGTTATCAATTCCTTCTTTTGCGACATAAAAATGTCATATTACTAGGACAATGGAGAATGCAGTTAAATACTGACAATAACGACTTTGCTTATGTTACTGCTAACACTTGAGACTACTTAAATATTTAAAAAGTCACCACGTGGATTTAAGTAAGTAAATAGTTAAAAGCCTTCCAATGCATAATTACTGCAATGATTAAATGTTTCAACTGACAACACGTTATTTAACCCTAATTGATGCAGTGAGTAGAGGTCATGGTAAAGATGTTATTCTGTGTCAGAAGGGTCAAATTATTGTCCTGCAAGCAAAGAAAACAACTATGGAGATTGCTGAAACTACTAAAATTGGGTTAAGAACTTTCCAACACATTATTATAAACATGGACGGATAGTGGGGAACCATAATCTTCAAGGACGAAATGTGATCAGAAAAATATCCTGAATAAGCGTGATTTGAGATCTTAAAGCCTTAGTGACATGTGCTCAATATGTTTATGTCTACACGCACAATGGGACTGGGACTACACCATTGTGTAACCAGAAAAAAGACTTCAGTTTATTAGGGAGCATAAAGGAGGAATTGTGGAGCATTGGGAAAAGGTCATGTGGCCTTATAAGTCCAGATTTACCCTGTTCCAGCATGATGAAGGTAAGAAGTGATGCACCCATCATGCCTTGTGCCTACTGTACAAGCCTGTATGGGATGTTTCATGAACTGTGGTTATGTTTGTCAGTTCTAGGTTCAGCACCATTATATGCCCAAAAAATGAGGTGAGCTGACTGTCTGAATATACTGAATGACAAGGTTTTTCCATCAATGGATGTTTTTTCTTTACTAATGGATCTGACATGGTCCAGGATGATGATGTCAGGAATAATCAGGCTCAAATTGTGAAAGACAAAAAGCATGAGATATCATTTTCACACATGGATTAGCCATCACAGAGGCCGAACTGTAACCCCAGTGAGAATCTTTGGGATGTGCTGGAGAAGGCTTTACATAGCAGTCAGACTCTCCCATCATCATTACAAGGTCTTGGAGAGAATGTGACATGACTCTGGATGGAAACAAATGTTATCAAAATTATGCCATGAGCATGATTAAAGCAAAAGATTAAAGCAAAAGATTTTTTTTTTAATGTGTGTGACTTTTTTGGGGCCAGCAGTGTATGTTAAATGTCTTTAACATATTGCTTTGGTTAAATATGATCAATTAATTTAATATTAGCCTTGTAGAGTGTTCACCATTAAAAGAGCTGTTACGATAATATAGCAGGTGCATTATTATAAGTCTGTAATTTGCTTGCAGTCTGAAAACTGCTGTTATAGAAATTCAGACCAACTGAAAATTCCACAGCAATGTAGTAATAGCATGAATAATAGCAATGATAATACAGTCTTATTCTAAGAAGAACAGTAGCTTAATCTAGTCAATTATTTTACTGATCGTTATAATTATTTTCGATGTGATTTTTGGTTGCGGAAACGATAAATTTTGACATGAGCAGAAGTTGCAGTATTGCTGCCAATCCTTTTTGAGCTCTCTTCAATTGATGTTCTCAAATGAGTCTGGACAGATTTGCACTTCTCCCAAGAGGTAAACTAATACATACTGGATTATTTAATCATTGGTTGGCCCCTTTATCTGACAGAAGTGACCAACATCTGTGGCCAGATTTGACAAGATGCTTTTCAAATAAACTATTTATTTATGTAAGTTTTTTTTTTATTTTTTTTTTAGAAATCCACTAGGAGTTGATAAATTATGTAAAATCTTCAAAAGCAACTATTATTCTTTTGATCACAGTTTAACATGGTCCATTGCCAGGAGAGCAGTGGACATCTTTACAGATAGGATCGTAAATATACAAAATAAATGTTGATTCATGTTATATGTATAAAGTACTAAAAAAGAACATGTGTGTTAAAACACCTATTCAGACTTTGTACAGTAACCACTATGCATGATGGGTGCATTGCTTCATGTGCTTCCCTCCTTACCCTGACGCACCTATTGCTCTGGAATTGATTCAGTCTTGACTCATCAGACCACATGACCTTTTTCCATTGCTCCAAAGTCAAATTTTTATGTTCTCTAGCAATTTGTTTTTATTAAGCCTCACTAGAAAGTGGTTACACAAGGGTGTAGTCCCATTCCGGCAATTTCTCATTGCGTTATGCATGTGAAAATGCTCTTACTTTCACTATTACTTATACACTCAGTTCACTTTGGAACAAAGATATTTTTGGCATTTGGTCTTTACATACCACAACATTAAATTTGAAATGAAACACTCAATATGTCAGCAAAGTCAAGACTTTTAGCTTTAATTCAAGGAATCATTACCCTTCCAGGAATTACTGTTATGAGGGGGTGCTTTAATATGGCGCCCCTCAGTATTCTATCATGTATGGAAGCCCCAACGCAGGACTTGGAGGGGGCGTTGGGCTGTGGATTGTCTATTTTGGTGGGGAATAATCGCCTCGCGTGAACACCGCGCAGCGTTACACAGGGAAGGAAAACGCACTTATGCCGGCGCGTGCCACTGTGCTTCATCACAAAGAACAGGTATTTCGTTTATTATTGTTATTATTCTTGTGTTTTACACCGCTCTTTCAGTTTTCTCTTTTCCCTTCTCTTTTCACTTCTCACTTTTCCCTATTCACTTTTCTCTTTTCACTTCTTTTTTCTCTTTTCCCTTTTCTCTTTTCAGTTTTCTCTTTTCACTTTTCTCTTTTCAGTTATCTCTTTTCTCTTTTCAGTTTTCTCTTTTCACTTTTCTCTTCCAACTTTTCTCTTTTCACTTTTCTCTTTTCACTTTTCTCTTTTCTCCTTTCACTTTTTCTCTTCCAACTTTTCTCTTTTCTCTTTTCACTTTTCTCTTTCAACTTTTCTCTTTTCAAATTTTCTCTTACAACTTTTCTCTTTTCACTCCCTATACCAGACCCACGCTCTCGTACCTGGTGCTATCTAATGTTCGCACAGCGTGCGCTGGTTTCTGGGAGCTTAAATATCCTACCGACCCGGTGTAGCTCGTTTCCCTTGATTGCCAGTGCTGCGGGGTTGCCTAGCAACCGCCTGCCGCATGTGTGGCCGTGTTACAGTACCCCCCCCTTCTAGGGACGACCCCTGGCGTTCCTGTGCCAGCCCCATGGCTAGCCCGGAATTCCCTAACAAGTTCAGGGTCTAATATGTGCCGGGCTGGCACCCAAGAGCGCTCCTCTGGGCCATAACCCTCCCAGTCCACTAGGTACTGAATGGCGCCCTGGACCCGCCTGGAGTCCAGGATACGTCGTACTGTGAACGCTGGGGACCCATCAATGATACGGGGTGGGGGTGGGGGTGGTGGAGGTCTGAGAGCCAAGGTGCTGCAGAGCACTGGTTTCAGTCGTGACACATGGAATGGAGGATTGATCCTCATTGACCGGGGAAGAGCCAAGTGGAATGCCACCAGATTAATCCTTTTTATGATTTTGAATGGCCCAATGTATCGGGGGGGCAGCTTCCGTGACTCGAGCTTTAGTTGGAGGTCCTTGGTGGACAACCAGACCCGTTGTCCCGTACGGAAGGAGGGTTCTACCCGTCACTTCCGATTCGCCGTGAGGGTCGCCCTGCGCATGGCGGCTTTAGGGCGGCTCGAGCCCTCCTCCAGGTCCGACGGCACCGCTGTACTAAAGTTCGTGCAGCGGGAACCCCTACCTCAGGTTCCTCCTCTGGGAACATAGGAGGGGAATACCCGAATTGGCACTCAAAGAGTGACATGCCTAAGGAGGAGTGCCACAGGGTGTTGTGGGCATACTCAACCCACATTAGGTGGTCGGACCAAGATGACGGGTTGGAGGAGGTTACGCACCTGAGGGTGCACTCTAAGTCCTGGTTCACCCTCTCTGTTTGCCCGTTCAACTCAGGGTGAAAGCCCGATGTCAAGCTGGCCGTGGCTCCGATGAGTTTACAGAAGAACGCCCCCCAAAACCGGCTAGCAAACTGCGGGCCCCGGTCAGAGACCAGGTCGGTTGGGAGGCCATGTACTCGGGCAACCTGCTGGAGGACCAACTGCACTGTCTCCTTGGCTGATGGAAGTTTTGGCAAGGGAATACACTTGCAGGCTTTAGAGAATCGATCTACCACCACCAGAATGACCGTGTTCCCCTTGGATGAGGGCAGACCCGTAACAAAGTCCAATGAGAGATGGGACCACGGACGTGATGGTATGGGTAATGGGTGCAGCCGTCCGGCGGGCCGTGTACGTGGTTCTTTGTTCCGCGCGCATGTCGGACAGGCCGCCACATAAGCCCGAACATCTCTCTCCATGCCAGGCCACCACAGGCGCCGACGAAGAAACTCAAGGATTTTAGTTGTGCCTGGGTGTGCCGTGAACGGGGACGTGTGACCCCATGTGAGAGCTTGGGGGCGGAGGTTGGCAGGAACATATAACTTTCCGGGGGGTCCTCCTCCCGGATCTGGTTCCTGACGCTGTGCTTGCTTGATTTGATGTTCAATGGCCCAGCGTACGGGGGCAAGGATGCGTTGCGCTGGGATGATGCTCTCGGTTTCTGGTTCCTCTAATGGGGGGTCCCATTGGCGCAAGAGGGCTTGAGGTTTCTTGAGCCCGGACAGAACGAGAGCATGTAGTAAAACCGGGAGAAGAAGAGGGAACATCTGGCTTGTCGGGGGTTTAAGCGTTTGGCCAACCGGATATATTCTAAGTTTTTGTGGTCGGTCCAAATCAATATTTGCTGTTTGGCCCCCTCCAGCCAGTGTCTCCACTCTTCTAGAGCCAGCTTTAAGGCAAGGAGTTCTCGATCTCCAATGCCATAATTTCTCTCTGCCGGGGTCAGGCGGTGTGAGAAATAGGCGCAGGGATGTAGTTTTTGGTCCTCCCTGGAATGCTGGGAGAGGACCGCACCCACCCTCACATCAGATGCGTTTACCTCCACTATAAACTGGGTGTCTGGATCCGGCATCCGCAAGACTGGGGCTGTGGTGAGCTTTGTTTTTATAGCCTGGAAGACCCCTTGAGCCTCCTCCGTCCATTTAAATCGCCCTGGGTTCCTCTTTGTGAGGGCGCTAAGTGAGGCCGCCAAGGTGCTAAAATTGCGGATGAACCGCCGAAAAAAATTGGCGAACCCCAGGAAGCGCTGAACTGCCCGAAGCGATGTAGGACGGGGCCAACTGACCACAGCCCTTATTTTGGCCGGGTCCATTTGAAGGTGACCCCTGGATACCACGAAACCCAAGAAGGAAGTGGAGGTTGTGTGGAACTGTGACTTCTCTAGCTTAACATATAGATGGTTCTGCTGGAGAAGTTGCAACACCCGGCGTACGTGGGTGATGTGCTCTGGCATGGAGGCACTAAAAATTTAAATGTCATCCAAGTAGACAAAGGCATAGAGGTTAAGTGTCTCCCGGAGCACCTCATTAATGAACCTCTGAAACACGGCTGGCGCATTAGTCAGACCGAAGGGCATCACCCGGTATTCGTAGTGCCCTGACGGTGTAATAAACGCGGTCTTCCACTCATCCCCTGCCCTGATACGGATCAAATTGTAAGCGCTGCGTAAATCTAGCTTTGTGAAAAATGTCGATTTTTGCAAGCACTCAAAGGCCGAATTCATCAGAGGAAGGGGATAGCGGTCTTTCAGAGTAATTGCGTTTACCCCCCGATAATCTATGCAGGGGCGGAGGCCCCCATCCTTCTTCTTCACGAAGAAGAACCCAGCCCCTGCGGGGGACATGGACGGACGAATGAATCCAAGGGACAACGCCTCCTGGATGTACTCCTCCATGGCTGATTGCTTGGGAGAAGACAAGGAGTAAAGCTTTCCCCTTGGTGGAGTCGAACCTGGAAGCAGGTTGATTGCGCAGTCAAAAGATCGATGGGGAGGAAGCTTTTGGGCCCCTGATTTGGAAAATACTTCCGCCAGGTCCCAATAATCTTTGGGAACTGCCGAGAGGTCGACCTGATGGGCTGACTGCATGTCTGGGGTTCTGATCCCTTTTAAGCAGCTCTGAGCGCAGCGGGTGCCCCAAACCGAGACAGAACAGGTTAGCCAATCAATACGGGGGTTGTGTTCCTGTAACCAAGGAAACCCCAGTACCAATTGGAGCTCAGGCACTCGGGTAATGAGGAAGGTAATCCGCTCTGCATGTTGTCCAATACGCAATATTAGAGGGTCAGTCTCATGTATGATCGGCCCGGATTCAAATAACTGACCGTCCAGGGCCGCCACTGGAATGGGCGCAGAGAGTGGGTGAAATGGCACAGCCAGTCTCCGCACCAGATCTACGTCTATTAGGTTCCCTGCTGCTCCCGAGTCAACGAATGCCTTTAGATGGGTAGTGGCGACCTCCTCCCAGGTGATGTTGATGGGGAGGAAGAGCCCTGATCGCTGAGGGTCTGACTTTTGGATCACTGTCGGCCACCCTCCTGAGAGTGACCCGCCCCCCTTTTGGCTTATTCAGCGGACAGCGCCCCTGGTGGTGACCGGACCTGCCACAACGAAAGCATCCAACCGAAATTGGGAGGCCCCTGAGATCTCTGCTGCCCCTAGCTGCATGGGCTCTCCCTGATCCACCTCCCATTCTAATTCTTGCTGGGGAGAGATCGGCTCTACCCTGTAATTCCCTGCACGTTCCACCCTGCGCTCACGGAGGCGGTTATCTATTCGTATGGCCATACTGTACAAGGATTCTAAGTCTTCGGGAGGTTCGCGTACTGCCAGCTCATCTTTGAGCTTCTCCGAAAGGCCTTGAATGTATGCGTCCCTCTGTGCTCCAGCGTTCCAGCCTGAACTAGCAGCTCGTGTCCGGAATTCAATGGTATAATCCGCCACTGATCGTCCTCCTTGTCGAATGCGGAGGAGGGGCGAGACTACACCACTAGTCAGATGTGGATGGTGGAAGGTGGCCTTGAGGGCCTGTATAAAATAATTGGCTGTAGTGTGTGCTGCTAGGAGGTTTTGCCATACTGCGGTGGCCCACTCCAGTGCCCTTCCCATCAATAAGGATATCATAAATGCGATCTTGGATCTCTCAGTGGGAAATTGGGATGGTTGCATCTCAAATATTAAAGAGCACTGGAGTAGGAAGGCACTGCATCTCTCTGGCTCCCCAGCATAAGGCTGGGGAGTAGGTAGTCTCGTCTCGGCCACCAGGGGGGGTGCTTGTGCTACAGTGACGGCCGCAGGAGCTGATCCCGGAAATGCCTCCGGGTTTACCGGCGATCCGGAAGTGCCCTGTGCCTCGAGGCGCCCATGGATTTGGTCTAAGCGCCGCGAAATGCCATTTATCTCCGAAAATAATTCGGTCAGAGCTTGTTCATGTTTGCCAATCATCCCCGCCTGACCGGTTACTATCTGGCGTACCCGCTCCAAATCCGTGGGCTCCTTATCTGGTGCGAACATTCTGTTATGAGGGGGTGCTTTAATATGGCGCCCCTCAGTATTCTATCATGTATGGAAGCCCCAACGCAGGGCTTGCAGGGGGCGTTGGGCCGTGGATTGTCTATTTTGGTGGGGAATAATCGGCTCGCGTGAACACCGCGCAGCATTACACAGGGAACGAGGGCGCACTTCTGCCGGTGCGTGCCACCGTGCTTCGTCACAAAGAACAGGTATTTCGTTTATTATTGTTATTATTCTTGTGTTTTACACTGCTCTTTCAGTGTTCTCTTTTCCCTTCTCTTTTCCCTTCTCACTTTTCCCTATTTACTTTTCTCTTTTCACTTCTTTTTTCTCTTTTCCCTTTTCAGTTTTCTCTTTTCACTTTTCTCTTCCAACTTTTCTCTTTTCTTTTTTCACTTTTCTCTTACAACTTTTCTCATTTCACTCCCTATACCAGAGCCACGCTCTCGTACCTGGTGCTATCTAATGTTCGCACAGCGTGCGCTGGTTTCTGGGAGCTTAAATATCCTACCGGCCAGGTGTAGCTCGTTTCCCTTGATTGCCAGTGCTGCGGGGATTGAACCGCCTGCCGCATGTCATTCACACACACACACACACACACACACACACACACACACACACACACACACACACATTTTGTTGGATCATAAATAATGGAACCAATGGCTGACAAGCAGTTACATGGCCAGGTGTGGCTTGTTCCTTCACTACCCCATGACTAATCAAGCAGATAAAAGGCCTGGAGGTGTTTCTGAATGTTACACTTGTATTTCGTAGCTTTTCACTCGAACTCTCAATATGAGGTCCAAAGCAGTGTCTATGCAAGTGAAAGTGCTGAAGTAGAATGAATATTATCATTAGGCTGGAAATAAATGAATTAATTAATGAATTCATTAATTAACAAAAAACATCAGAGAGATGGCAAAAACATTGAGCGTGGCCAACATACAGTAACAGTTTGGATCATTCTTAAAAAGACAGAATTAATCACAGCAACTACAAAAAACCTTTCCATGGTGAAAAGGAACCCTTTCACAACATCTAGTCAACTCACGAATACTTTAGTCAACAGAAAACTATATGAATGTAAATAAAAAGACTTCATGACAAAAACAGGAACAACAAATAAGACTTTTCCAAAAAATGCATAAAAGCCTGTCCAGTTCTGGAATAAGAGCTTTTTGACTGATGAAACCAAGATTAACACAAGATTAATGATGGGAAGTAAAAAGCATAGAGAAGGAAAAAAACATCTCGTGATCCAAAGCACATCATATGTCCAACATGCTACATGCTGTATTATGGCCAATGGAACCAGGTCACTGGTGTTTATTGATGACCTGAGTGCTGATAAAAGTAGCAGGATGAATTCCGTATTGTATAGAGCTACCTGTATACTCTCTGCCCAGATTCAGTCAAATTCTGCAAAACTGTTAGGATGTTACTTCATATTACAGATTGATATGCTTGCAAGCATACAGTGAAAGCTTCTTGAGAGTTTCTCAAAGCAAAGAAATTGGATATTCCTCACTGCCTTGATTTCAACCGAAAGAGCATGCTTTTTATTTACTGAAGACTGTATACTGAAGATTTGCTGTAAAGACGGTAAAGAGATGCAAAGTATCTAAAAGGAGGAAACTCGGCATTTGCTCATGTCCATGGGTGGTACACTTCAGGCAGTCATTTACTGCAAATGTATTTTCATCCAAGTATTTTTATTAGTTATTGTTTAATTATTTATAATGCTAGTTTGTTCCATTATTTATGAGCTCCCAAACGGCTGTGTGTGTGAGGTTGTCTGTAAATCCTGAATGATTAATGCCACACTTTTGTCAATCTATTTGAATTAAAGCTGAAAGTCTTGACACTGGTCAAATCTTGAGTGTTTTATTTCTAATTGAATGCGGTGGTGTACAGAGACCAAATGGCAAAAAAAAAAAAAAGATCTCCAACTTTCAGTTGTTCCAAAATTTATGGACCTGGCTGTAGCTGTGATTCCTATTGTTTTTTTTTCTATGCTGCAACTTCACCAAGCTTTTGAATGATTTCTATTTATGATTTTTATTTTCTGACCATATTTCTCTCATAAAGTTTATGGCACTGCGGTATCCTTCAAGGCCTCAATAGTGTTTTATACAATTGTTACCAAATTCCAAAAAAAATTCTGTTGTTTTTTAAAAATGCCTTCTATCTTTCTATTTTTACTCAGAATGTAGTCTCGTGTTATTATTTAAAAAAAGGTTTTTTTCCTCATCCAAAAACCATGGCAAGGCATTTGTTTGCAATTGAACACAAGATGGAGCCAAGGCACAAATATACACAGATCATAAATCCTTCAAGTTCTTTTAAGGACTTGACTTTAAACACTTTTGTCATGTTTCTTAAACCATTCTTGAACAGTTTCTGCAGTGCAGCAGAGCATATTGTTTTGCTGAAAGATGGCAGTATTCCAGTATTCATTATGGAATACTGTTGCCATCAAGAAGTGTACATTACTTGGTCTGGAACAATGTTTAGCTAGGTGGTACTGTAAATTTCAAAGTAAGATCCACATAAAAGTCAGGATTTCCCAGCAGAACATTGCTCATTACATCAGTGGCCTCTGCCGGCTTGCCTTCTTCCAACAGTGCATCCTGGTACCACTTCTTCGCCAGGTAAATGCCACACATGCACCCAACTGTCCATATGATGTAAATGAAAATGTGACTCATTACAGGAGGCCACCTTCTTCCACGACTCCATGGTCCAGTTCTGTTGCTCATAAAACAGGGCACTTTAACTGATTTATGGCTACACAGCCCCATGCATAGTAAGCTAAGATGCTCTGTGTGTTCTGACACCTTTCTATCATAGCCATCAATAACTTTTTCACACACACACACACACACACACACACACACACACACACACACACACACACACACACACACACACACACACACACACACACACACACCATTACGCCATTACCCTGTCACTGGTTGTTTCTTGTTGTACCATTTTGGTCATTTCACTGCATACAAGGGAAACCCCACAAGACCTGCCACTTTGGAGATAATCTGAGTTGTCTAGCCATCACAATTAGGCCCCTTTGAAGGTCGCTCAGATCTTAAAGCTTGGCCATTTTTCCTGCTTTAAAACATCAAGCTGATGTTTGCACTAACTATTCAATTGTTGTTAAATATTGTTATATCACACCCCTTAACAGGTGCCACTGTCATGAGATAATCAGTGTTATTCACGTCATCTGTCATTAGTTTTAATGATATGGTTGATCAGGCGTAGTGTTTTGTGCTGTCGTCTCGCACCTCCAGGGTCTGGGTTCGATTCTTACCTCGGGGTCTGCATGTATAGTGTTAGCATATTCTTCCCATGCTTGATGGGTTTCCTCCGGGTACTCCGGTTTCCTCCACAATCCAAAGACATGCAGATTAGACTAATTGACATTCCTAAATTGACCATAGTGCTTGAATGAGCGATGGATTGGGATAAATTGGGACCGTCTGCTGCCAACGTTTCATTTCAACACGTACCCCAGCTCCTGCCCTAAATCTCCTGGCATAGGCTGCAAGCCCTCTATGACCCTGTATGCAGGATTAAGTGTTATAGAAGATGAAACAATACTACTACTACTACTATTAATAATAATAATAATAATAATAATAATAATAATAATAATAATAATTATTATTATTATTATTATTAAATTATAATTACATTATTATTATTATTATTATTATTATTATTATTATTGATACTACTAGGTCAGCTTGGTAATCTGGTCTCGATCCTCCCTATTTCTAATCTCTATAAAGAATAAGGTAGTGATCTGGTGTAACTAGAGTAAAACGAAGAGAAAGTTGTAACCCCGGTGCCATGACTGTAAACAGTTAACAAGAGAGTGTTTTCATCCTCAGTCCGCGCCCGTCCTAAGCCTCAGACACAATGACGTCAGCGTCCAACCACTGAACCGCACGAGCCATTTTCGCAGGCGCGTGAGGAAGAGCTCAGCCCCGACAGCACTCGCGCGCTGCTTTGTCATTTCGTCCTCTGTGTGTTTACCGTCTGCTGCCCACGTTTCATTTCAAGACGCAACAAAAACAACCAGGAAAACCCGTCGGTGTGTCTGAGGCACATCGCGCAGGCATGTCCGTGAAGCCGAGCGACGAGGCAGGATCAGAGGGCGGGTGGATCAGAGGAGACGAGCTGGAGAACATGGAGCTGTTCGGGAAGAAGAGCAGCTCGGCCCGCTTTGAGGACGAGCAGAAGCAGCACTCCCACCAGCCGCCTCACCCCGTTACCATGGAAACTGCATCTACAGGTAACGTTAATTCGGCTGAAGTATGCAGTTTTGCTTAACTCCACGTTTTCAGGCTAGTGCACAGGCGAAGACTCATTCTAAACTCATGAGAGGTTGTTTGTAATAGGAGTGATCCAGAATAATATCTTCTTCAGATACTAACTTTGTCGCTGAACAGGATGCTTCAAGCTGAGCCTGCTTATTGGTTACCTCCTTATCTTCAAAAGGATTTATCTTGTCACATAGAATATGCTAAGGAAGTATGTTAGTTGTTTGTATTGGCCGAAAGTACACTTAGCTAGCAATCAACATTACTTTTAGATATTATTGTCTCCACTTAGACTGTCCATTCCATGTCAAAAACTTTCTGAACACCTGACCATCACATCCATATGTGGTCCCATATGTGTATGTGGTGATGCAGGACGGTTCAACTTCACCATGAAAACCGTCTTGGACTCGGCCGATGCAGACAGCTGTTCTCTGGTGCCTCCTTTTGCTCAATAGTCTTTTGTAGTTTTCTACCAGATCCTCTAATAATGAAAGTGTACTCTATATAATTTAAACACTTCTCCTGTGCAGATCTGAAAATGATGATGGGTTCCATGTTGAGTCTGGTGTTCTTTCAATGTTTCTTTCTATTGCCATCTCAGGGAGTTTTTCCTTGCCACCGTGGCCTTCGGCTTGCTCACCGGGGACAATCTGTTCATTCTGATTTATACCTATTTTCTCACACATTTTAAACTAGTTTCACATTTTTTTCTTATTCTATAAAGCTGCTTTTCGGCAATGACCATTGTTAAAATTGAAGGACAGAATTGTATAGAATTTCAGAGAGGCACAAACCTGTTCCCATATTACAATGGACAAAGCAACGTCCATTAAGATATGGTTTGCCTGAAACTTACTGAATACCTTTGAGAAGAGCTGCAACACTGCTTGCACTGCAATCCTCCTCACTGCCTCTAATCACTAATGCCCTTCTGGCTGATTGAAAACAAATCCATCTCAAACAGTCATGCTTTAAACTCTAGTGTAAATCCTTTCCAGAAGAGTGGTGGTTTATGTACTTTATAATATAAAGTAAAGGTGTGATGGTCAGGTGTCCATGAACATTCATCTAGAATGTATAAAGTTCAGTAGATGCAGCATCAGTGCATTTATTTGTTTTCTGTTTCTGTTTTTGTTCACCCTTTAATTCTGAAAAAAAAAAAACATTTGATCTAGGTGCTGCAACTATTAAACTTAATTTTGAAGGAAACCTAAACAAAAACATTGGTTTTGGACCTAAAATTGAGAATAGTCTTTATTCCTTCTTCTCTTGTAATGGAATCGGTGTTGTGTGCTCCTAAATAGGAACATCCTACTAACAGGCCTACTTTTTGTATGTTATGCATATCTTTCCAGATTAAATACCTGTGTTTTTAAGGATTTAAAGCAACAATATATGTGTGTGTGTGTGTGTGTGTGTGTGTGTGTGTGTGGGTGTGTGTGTCCATGTGTGAGAAAGAGTGTGAGAGTGCGAGAGATGAATTGAAAAGTGAAAATCATGCCTTCAAATATAAAATGGCAAAAATCCCACTTTTTCTCTTACTTTAAACCAAAACGAGGTGATACACGTCCAGTAGCAATGTCTTCCTATTAGTATACAAAACATCACCAGCATAATGGCAGCAAGACTTGATTACTTGGAAGCTCTGTGTCATTGTGGTTCAATTCACATAACATTTAATCAAATATCACTATCAAATATCGGTCTATCTGTTTTAGGCTAGTATAAACCTGATATGGATGTTTGGAACAGGATCAGATTCCCTAGTTGCAGGAAACGTTGGTTGAAATTAGCTTTAATGTTGTGGGCTATTGTGTACGCGAACGACTTCCATATATTTGATTATTCAGTGGCCACTTTTTAGCCCCTGTTCCTGTGTTACTAACTTTTCTAATTGATTGATTGATTGATTGTTGTTGTTCAGAGGGTCTAATGGAAGCTAACCATAAAATATAATGTCTTGTTTGCCAGGGAGGTAATAAATAGTGAGTATGATGAGTGAGCAATAAGGATGAGTGGTTCTATCCTAGGGTATGATTATGAAACCTCATCTGACATCTGGGTATTTTTCTTATTTAAAAGAACGTTTCTAATGATTTAATTACTTGACGTAATGTAAACTGACTCAGGTTGTTTTGCACACCTCATTGAGGTTAGGTTTTGTCTAACTGTCGACATTTTAAGTGTCAAAATACTGCAACAAAAAAATTTTTCCTCCGATTTAAACTATAAATAAATAATATCTCAAAGGAAAAGAAGATAAATAAACGTCTTAAACGTCTTTTAAACATATTTTAAATATCTTAAGGAGTGATTTTAAAATCCCAAGCTGTCTAGCAGGTGCTAGTTTTTCCACATTGCCTGCAGGGGAATCATGTCCAATCATGACTTTAGAACGTTTTGCCACTCTTAATACTGTTACCGTTTCTGCTTTCGTCTAATGCTATTTCTTCTGTCCTGGGTGTTATTGTTGTTTTTAGGCAAAGTAATATTTCTGCCTCAGACTTTGGAACTGAATCTGCAGACAGAAATGTAGATGTCTGTTTATAAAGACCTTGTTGCTATTCATGCTCTTTCCTTAGTGCCAAAAAACACAAATAACTCCTAGAAGTGTGGAAAACAGGAGCACTGGTGTTACTAAATTGGAACAAGTTCAGTGAAGGAAATCATTATCGTCTGCCTTTTGTCTGGAGCTCTAGTTACCGAGAGTGATGTTTAAGGGTGTCACTTTATGCTTACATCAATGTCCAGACTGCATGGCTGCATCTAATATGACCTTGTGCTGGAGGACTGATTTGTCCTTTTTCTGGCTTAATATACTGTAAGACATTGCTTCTTTCCATATGGCCTCTCTCATTTGTTTCTCTCACTCAGAAATAAAAAAAAAATTCTCAAAAATAAAAAACCTTTGGTTAAATGCAGATTGAAGTTCACAGCATTTCTTTCAGTCAGGTCAGATCTAGTCACTGAAATAGTATTTTTGTGTTAGCTGTGTTGAGGACAGTTCTTATTCTGTAGACGTACTTAAAGTATATAGTTTTAATTTATAGGTACACCATGCTTATCCTGTTTGGCTAAAAAATTGACTAATTTTATTTCATAGACTTCAATTCATGAAAACTACAAATGTTGAATAGTTTTTCGTTTTAAAACTACCATTGCATAAAGATCAATACTTGATAAACTGGGAATTATAAATGGTTCAAACTAGTTTAAGGGCAGGCAATGATTAAATAGAAGAACAAAGACATTATTTTGTTATCTGGATATTAATTTTAAGGATTTCAATAAGTAATAATAGTCAAAAATTAGAAGGCTAATGAGTCGGATGGAATTTACCAGGGACGCCCCGATACAATAGTATCCGTATCTGTATTATACGTAGGTGCTGATTTGATTCGTATTGCAATGCTGGCAATATCCTGATTTTCTTTTATTATTATTATTATTATTATATTTTCATATTCAATATTTTGTTTAAATTCTAAACAAACTTAGCACATACTGTGCTCCTACCATACATGGAGTTGTGCTGTGTGAATAGTTTAGAGAGCACCATCTGCAGGATTGTAGACGGCAAGCAAAATGTTCCCACTTTAAATGCAAACATAAATAAATATTAATAAGAAAAAGGATTTTGGAGTCATTGTTACTATACAAGAATTGCCATACCAAAGAATCATGACACACAACTGAATTGATTTTTTTTTCTCCCATCTCTATTAATCAGTTTAGATTCTCAGGGTATGTGTTCATATAAAACAAGCTGCTTATATCTTTAAACATCAATACTTTAAACATCAATACTTACAATAATAAATCTTATCAGTTCAGAGCTAAAATGCTAGATTAGTATTGTATGCGTTTTCTATCTGAATGATCTATAGGCTAGTTTGTGAGTTCCTGAATGAAAACACCTAAAAATATGGTTTGCCAGTTCAAGGTTATATATAGGAGTCAATATTCAAAATAATTATCAGTTCATGCATGCAATCAAAAAGACACATATACTGTAGCTCTTCTGAGGTCAAGGATTTACTCATAGTGAAAACGCAGTTGTATGTTATGTTGGAGGAGCGTATAATTCATACTCTAAGACCGAGATGTCTTTATGAAGAGAGTGAAAGCGAGCACCACATCTGAGCTGATAGATCTGAGCTGATAGAGTGATATCTAACTCTATAAGCAGCAAAATCTGCAAACCTGCAGGAGGGAACATTAATAGGAAACTGTTTTTTTTTTCTTTTTCTTTCAGTTTTGTGGTGCTGTTTGTTTACAATTATTTTTAAAAAGGAAATAAGGCTATATATATATATATATGTAATTAGAACTGGGTAGTTTTCAAAATACCTGGATGTATAAAACATCAACACACACAAAACCCAATGGAAATGAGAAGCTTAGAGCCATTTCTTATTCTTTATGAGGTCTTAAGTCACCTAGCAACCCAAGCATCAAATATGAGCATTGATGAATATTTCTGTAACAAACTGAACTAGTTAGACAGAGCTGCTGGAGAAATTAACATGAGCAAAATGAACATATATGCTTTCAAGTGATCGTAATCAGTAAACTAAATTGCTTTCACATAAATACATTAGTAAATGTTTTTTTTGTTTTAGGAATGATTATCATAATCTTTAAATAGAATGAATGAAATTATTTCCAGTATATGCCTTCAGTAGGAAAAAGTGATTTATAGCAATGTAATATGCAAGGTTCGAGTTTTCTGAGCATAAAGGAAATAAGAAGGAAATTATGTATTTTATATAGCAAATAATGCATTGGTTACTTTGTGTGTTTGTCTAATAAATATAAATGTATACCTTGTGCATTACTGGCAAAAAAGGCACAAAATAAAGGGTTTTTAAACTGTTAAAAAAATATGTACAGTCGTGGCCAAAAGTTTTGAGAATTACATAAATATTGGAAATTGGAAAAGTTGCTGCTTAAGTTTTTATAATAACAATTTGCAAAGCAACCCCACACATGAATGGTCTCAGGATGCTTTACTGTTGGCATGACACAGGACTGATGGTAGCGCTCACCTTTTCTTCTCCGGACAAGCCTTTTTCCAGATGCCCCAAACAATCGGAAAGAGGCTTCATCCGAGAATATGACTTTGCCCCAGTCCTCAGCAGTCTATTTGCCATACTTTTTGCAGAAGATCAATCTGTCCCTGATGTTTTTTTTGGAGAGAAGTGGCTTCTTTGCTGCCCTTGACACCAGGCCATCTTCCAAAAGTCTTTGTCTCACTGTGCGTGCAGATGCGCTCACACCTGCCTGCTGCCATTCCTGAGCAAGCTCTGCACTGGTGGCACTCCGATCCCGCAGCTGAATCCTCTTTAGGAGACGATCCTGGCGCTTACTGGACGCCCTGAAGCCTTCTTAACAAGCAATGAACCCCTTTCCTTGAAGTTCTTGATGATCCTATAAATTGTTGATTTAGGTGCAATCTTAGTAGCCACAATATCCTTCCCTGTGAAGCCATTTTTATGCAACGCAATGATGGCTGCACGCGTTTCTTTGCAGGTCACCATGGTTAAAAATGAAAGAACAATGATTTCAAGCATCACCCTCCTTTTTTTTTTTTTTTTTGGATTTTTTTCCAGATTTTTCTCCCTAATTTAGTCGTGTCCAATTCCTCCCCGTCACTAGGGGGCTCCCACATTAAGGCTACTACTACCACTCAGCCGGGAGGGCCGAAGACTATAACGTGTTTCCTCCGAACCACGTGACGCCAGCCGACCGCATCTTTTCGAACTGCTCACTCGCGCACCATTGGGGGCGGCGTAACACACTCGGAGGACAGCGCTATCCGCGCTATCCGCTATCCGACTATAACGTGTTTCCTCCGAACCACGTGACGCCAGCCGACCGCATCTTTTCGAACTGCTCACTCGCGCACCATTGGGGGCGGCGTAACACACTCGGAGGACAGCGCTATCCGCTATCCGCTCGCGAGCTCGCAGACGCCCCTGACTGGCTGTAGAGCCGTGATTAATGTGGGAGCACTATGTACCTCTCATCCCTCCCCTCTGAGAGAGCTCGGCCAATCAGCTCTCTCTAGATCTCCGGCTGCGAGAGGTTACAGCACCACCCGGGATTCGAACTAGCGATCTCCGGATGATAGGGCGAGCGCTTTAACCACTGCGCCACTCGGAGGCCCTCCCATCACCCTCCTTTTAACATGTCAAGTCTGCCATTCTAACCCAATCAGCATGACAATGATCTCCAGCCTTGTGCTCGTCAACATTCTCAACTGAGTTAACAAGACGATTACTGAAATGATCTCAGCAGGTCCTTTAATGACAGCAATGAAATGCAGTGGAAAGTTTTTTTTCGGGATTAAGTTAATTTTCATGGCAAAGAAGGACTATGCAATTCATCTGATGACTCTTCATAACATTCTGGAGTATATGCAAATTGCTATTATAAAAACAACTTTTCCAATTTCCAATATTTATGTAATTCTCAAAACTTTTGCCCACGACTGTATATATTCTGTGCTGAATCACAGTTGAAGATGAAATGCACAATTAACATAATCAAATTCAAATGCAGGTATTACATATGGAAGTCTTTTCCCACCACTTAAAGACTGAATTATATTCTTTTACATATCACATTGTGAGTATTTTTACATATTGTGGTTGCGATTTAAACTGTGATATTTAACTATTGGCGGCACAGTGGCATAGTGGTTAGCACTGTCACCTTGCAGCTCCGGGTCCTGTGTTCAATTCCCGCATTGGGCCTGTGTGCATGGAGTTCTCCCCATGCTTGGTGGGTGTCCTCTGAGTTCTCCGATTCCTTCTACAGTCCAAAGACATGCAGATCAGGCTAATTGGTGTTCCTGTAGTGTGTTGACTGGAGGTCCTACTGTACCTTGGTTGTACAAAATGGGAATAAATATAATGGTCATCACTGGCCTCCATGGTCCCTAATTGGACTATAGATTTTCCTGGATGGATGGATTTAACTATTAAATGCATCATTTTTTTTCAAACTTTTTTTAATATTTATCTAGGCTGACCCCCTAAAAATTAACAAATGATCTCTTTAAAAGAATGATATATTCTTAACATTCTTAGCCAATATTTATCAACTTAAATTATTAACAAACACTACATAAATTCCTGACTAGGTCAATATTGTCTGGCAGCCTTTTATGATTAAATAATTGCACAGATCCATACTGCTATTTCTATTTTTGTGGAATTCATTTTTAATCCCCGTGCTTGGTGGGTTTCCTCCAGGTAGTCTGGTTTCCTCCCACAGTCTAAAGTCAAGCCGATTAGGCTACTGTAATTGGTGTTCCCAATGTTTAAGTGTTTCTCATAAGTAGAAAATCTATGTGGATTTTCTTTTTTCAAAGAGAGCAGTTTAATGGAATCATCAGTACCAGCTCCTAGCAGCTTGTCATCTGACAAATCTCGATGAGCTGCTGAATGAATGACAGTGTCCTGTTTGAATTGAATTACTTTTTTCTGTCTGGCTCACACAAAAGTAGATAAAGCTGAACTCTCTTAGAGAGAAATTCAGTCTAAAGGCGTGCTTTGTCTCATCACTATTGACTGATTTGCTCTTACTTCTTACATACAACTGATCGAGGGACAGGTAAGGTATATTGATTGGAGAGGTGAGGCCTGGTATGTATAGATACACAGATGCACCTGACCTGACATTGCCTTATTTGGATTTAGAGAAGCCTTTCAAAGCTTTTTTTTTCACAGTTCTTATTTCCAGTGGTGGACAAATCCTGGTGGGCCGATGTATCAGTGGACCTGTTGGCCATCACAAAAGCAAAACAGAACTGATCAAAACATGTCTAAATGCATAAAAAATCCATAATGTATTTACCAGCCCTGTCATTTGGATGCACATGCGAGCGTGTTGAGTGCGAGATTCAGGACTGGGCTCACTGGCAATTCACAGGTTAATGTGCACAAGTTAGCGTGCATTAACATTCTAGAGTAATCAAGGCTAAATGTAGTGTGCTGCAGAGAGAGGGTCAGGAGAGAAGAAAATTGAGATGAAAATGTCAGAAATAAATGAGGGGCTGAAAAAAATAAGAGAAAAAGAAAGCAGGTATTAGAGGCACAAGCTTATAAATGAAAAAGAAGAATCTAAAAAAAAAATCAGCCTTTCGTTTGTCCATCAACATTCTTAATTCACACCAAAGTGCTAAGATGAATGTTAAATTATGAGCTAGGCTACAGTTGTGATTTGCTTGTGCTTATGTAGCGGTTTTACTCTGGTTGTGTAGTTTTTTTCTCTTCTCTCTATTAATGAAGCAATGACGACAAGGATGATCTTGATATCTCTTTTTTTATTCTGCAGAAACACAGAGCACATGTAAAATAGCGCACATCACAACCGTCTCTCTCCTCAATCGTACTCGCATTAGCAGAGCGAGAGACCACACACCCAGCCTCTCTGGCGGCAAAAGTAAATCTAACATAATATACATGAAGTAATCAGTGCAAAGCATTGCATGACAAAAAGAACAAAATAAAACAAAATGCAAGTTAAACAATAAAATACATAATCATAAATATACCCTTAAATATATATATAAAAATATATAATAACCAATAGTAGCAATAAGTATATTAATTTTATACCAGATTCATGAATATTATAGCAGCCATTATATACTGTGTATATGTGTATATATATATATATATATATATATATATATATATAAAATAAATTGTACAAAACTAATTGCACATCCAAATGTAAATCAAATACATCAAATAAACATTCAGAGTGTGTCTACACTTGTAAAAAGCTCACTTCCTTTTTATAACAACAAATCAATATGTATATAATGAAACAACATACCTGCAGAAACACAGAGCACATGTAAAATAGCGCACATCACAACCGTCTCTCTCCTCAATCTGCTCGAATAAACAGAAAGCTAATAAGCTA
This sequence comes from Clarias fuscus, assembly GCA_030347435.1. Taxonomy (NCBI): domain Eukaryota; kingdom Metazoa; phylum Chordata; class Actinopteri; order Siluriformes; family Clariidae; genus Clarias; species Clarias fuscus. The sequence goes on along the minus strand of CM059229.1, from coordinate 15,930,619 downwards.
AACACAAACGCTGCATATATGGTTCCGCATGGTATAACTATACATAGCATCTTATAAAACAAAATGCAAATAACAAAACACACAAACAGCAAAAAGTTTTGTGAAGTTCACATAAATTGGTTTACAATTATTAACTTGGCTACACTTACTAAACAACCCCACTCACTGACAAGGTGTTACACAGTATGTGATAAACAGTAACCACATTCCACACACATGTCCACCCCTACCGTTCCCACTGTCGTCAACCCCCCCCCCCCCCCCCCCCCCCCCCTTCCCAGCCACGTTGTGCCGGTGTGGTGTTTAGGTCCAGGAATCAATTTCATTACCAGTACAGCCCTGCTTATAGGCTAGTGGTGAAATTTGTTGCTAAATAAAAGTTTAAAGATAAATTCGAGTTTTTATGGGTGGTGATGGGTTTGCGTTTATTACTCAGGCAACTTGTAGATATTATTGGACTTCGATGGACATAGAAATACTTACCGATTTGAAGATAAGAATTCAAGTTTTGTTTGTTCCTAGACAGAATTCTATCATAATTCTATAATGAGGGAACATAAGTAGGTAGCAAAAAGTCAAAGTGCTACAGTAATGACTATATGAACTTAACAAATACATATTATGTACATAATAAAATGCTGTGTTTCCCTGTAATTTATTTTCAGTTGTACCAGAATGCTCCATTTTCATGTTTAATGACTGGGGAGGATGCCCCAAATCAAATTTGTCACTTTTTTTACTTAACAGGAGCTTTGGTGCCTATGATTGACAGCTATGAGGTTATGTTGACCCATCTGTTATTGAGCTCCTCCATTTGCACATGAATAATGGAGTAGATAGTGAGAAGCATAAGAGCATCAGTGTCTGACAAATGAACCGGAACAGACGAGAAGAAGTAGGCTGTCCTGCTTTTCACTCCTGAGCACAGTGTTCCTCTAAATATGCACATTAAAGCAGACTTTGAAGGCTTTGAAAAAAGAAAAAGTTGTAATTGTGTACCATATCTGTACCGGTATTAGTACAGTTTTTCTATGGTTTTCTTGTATGCTTTTAGCCATCTTGACATTTAATTTATAATCTGGCCTTGTATGTGTGCAGTATGTATCGTCACATTTTGAAACCACTTGCCATGGTAGAAAAATCACTTGCCAGAAAATGATGCATTCATGCTAAGAGTTTTTCTATACATACTGTAGTTGGCTAGGCAAAGAATCTCAGTAGGTTAATGAACAGCAACGTTTTTTCTTTCTTTTGCTCAACAACTATAGACAGCAAAATTCCTAATCATTACTGATTCATTTATGCATGTACTGTATATATATATTTTTAAATGCATTTCACCATGATGCAACACAACTATAGTGTATGATTTTCTTTCTGAATCCCATCACCTGCTGCACTACATACTGTACAGTACATCAGCTTTTATTCTATTTAATTAGCTACCAAATAAATTCCAGTGCCTGTTTTCTTGTAACATTACTCTCACCTAAACAGACTCAATTAATAATTTTTGTTCTTGGTGTGTGAGATAAATAGCAGACAGTACGGGTCACTTCTAAACTCATATGGCAAATAATTTGTGCAAGGATACAAACATGACATGCAACACCAGACACTTAGGTAAAAAGGTATAGTGATTGCAAATGGTAACTGCATCTCTGTATGGTGGCATGGTGGTTTAGTGGTTAGCACTGTCGACCTTACACGTCCGGGGTACGGGTTCGATTCCCAGCCAGATTTGACTCCTGCCTCTGTGTGCATGCAGTTTGCATGTTCTCCCCGTGCTTGGTGGGTTTCCTCCAGGTACTCTGGTTTCCTCCTACAGTCTAAGGACATGTAAGTTAGGCTAATTAACATTCCCAAATCGCTCCTAGTGTGTGCGTGTGTGTGCCCTGCAATGTATTGGCACCCTGTTCAGGGTGTACCCCCACTTCATGCCCTAAATCTCCTGGGCTGCAGGGCACCTGCGACTCTGTATACAGGATAAAGCGGTATAGATGATGAGTGAGTGAGCATCTGTGTATCCTGTGTATCCTTTTATTTTTTTCTCTTTGGTTCAGTTGGAAACAAAACACTTAGCCCCAAAGCATTTTGCTCTAATTATTCTTTCAGTTATTCTTCTAGCAGGAAAAGGATCAAATATGAAACCATTTTTTGTTCTAGGTTATTACAGGCTATGGTTCCTCACTCACCTCGATGTTGAATCAAGCTTTGAACTGTAAAGTAAAGGACAACAGTTTTTTCTGCTCTGATATACAGAACTCTTCATTTAAGAGGCTGCAGTAAGAATGTTCTCACTTAAACAGGCTAAATAATAGTTTTAGGTGTGTGACATGAAGAGCAGACAGTACAGATCACTTCTATACTCACATGGCAAATCATTTGTGCGGGCATACAAGCATGACATGCAACACCATTTAGTTAGAACGGTACAGTGACTGTAAATGGAACACTAAATGATCACTAGTCAGAAATTGAGGTACTCATGTGTCTCTGTTAATGCTCGCTAGCAAAATAGCTCAAGTTACCATTTTTATCCCAGTCACTTGAAAAACAAGCCTTAAAGCTTTCACACTCGTGCAATATGTAATGGATTTATAATTTTCTGACCCTTCATCTGTGTATTCTGTCCCTTTCTCTCCACTCACCTACTGTATATGTTGCCTCATAAGCGTTTCTAAAGAACAAAATTAAAGTAATTTAGAATAACATTCCGATCTACGTTCCTATTCTTTTAAAACATTTAACCAGTAACATAAAAAAAAAATTAAAAACACAAAAAAAACATACATTCTATTATTTTTTAAATAACATTGTATTTTTTTTTGTTGCAATTTTTTATTTCATGAAATAATAAAGTAAAATACCATAATAAAATAAAATACAAATAGTAAAAAAACATCGACTTCCAAGCATGTGTGTGTGCATACAGTATGTGTGCTGCAGTGTTGCTACTCTCATGATGAAACATCATGATGCATAAAAAATAATGGGAGAACAAAATCAACTGCAGAGACATTTTTAATTCCCATGGTGATATCTGAAGTGCCTTCAAAACAGCCATTAGCTCTGACTAAAAGCTACTGACCTGGCTTTTCAGAAGCTTTTAAAGCTTTGGGAATAGGCTCACCATGGACATGTGCACTGATTAGCAGCATGCACAAAAGGCTTTGTGTTTTATTCATTGAATTTAATGTTTAGGGCTTTAATTGTTTTGGTTTTCAGAATGGGGACTTTTTCCTTTTATAATATACTTATATTCCGTTTAATTAGTGGCTAATTCCAGCTAATTCGCTGGTATGCTGGCTCAATCATGCAAACTGTGCCGTTGATATGAGCTGAGCCATGTTTGCAGAGATTACACTGAATATAAGAGGACTATTTTACAGTTATTGAAAAAAAAATATATATATATATATATATATATATATATATATATATATATATATATTGATCATTTTTTTAAATTACAGCCCAATTAGCTTGCTGTTGTTGACAGATGTATGCTAGTCATTCTTTGAATGTATAAGCTTGTATGCTACACTATTTAATTAACAGAATTGCATTAGCAATTCTTACTGTCTGTCTCACTTGGTTATTATTTCTCTCTTTTTCTCCTTCAAAAGTGAAATAATGACCCGCACGAGTGTGATTTCTGGAAGCTACATGAAGCTACATTGCCTTGTTTGAGATCCGTATACTGTACATGAGAAACACAAAGGACTTCACGAAGCACAAAGTGGTCTCACATTTCAGCAGCGAACACATTAAATGCATTATTTCTGCAGAATACATTAAAAGCCAGCAGGCCTCTAAGTACTCTAAGGCATTTCTCTTAGCCATAAGACAGAGACGACTAATGCAATTCCAATAACCTGCATAGTGAAGCTACTGAGGTTCAAAGCTAGTCTTGTTAGTTATGCTTCATTCTCCTTAAAAGATCACAAGACTTTGGAGAACAGGACAGCCTGAGAGACAAAAAAAAGACTGACTAGACTGGAAAGAACCAACATCACAGATTATACATGCTGTAGGATGACAAATTAAAGCCTTACAGAAAGAAACCTGTTGTGCAGCCTCATTACCGAGCATCACTATTAGCCCAGCAGTGCAGTGGTTACTCTAATAAACAGCTATCTCACCGATTTCAGCTGCAGTATGTGATTAGCTCTGTTTCCTTCAGCAAAATACTGTCGCCATTTATTATGTCTCATTTTTGACACATTTCTGAGCATGAAGCTAGCAGGAGAGGAAAAATGCTCAGAAATAATTCATAAGTTAAAGCACAGTTAATGCCATAATCTTACTTGATTAAGATCAGAGAAATGTTGTGTTTTTATGTGATACTATTATATTAAATATTCATTTTAAAGCAACTATACTACATACTGACTTTTAGACTAATAGCAGCTGCCATGAGTGAACTAAATGCATTCAATGGATTTTTGGAGAATGTTAAAGCCAAGAAAAACTACCACTGCACATGCTCATTTTATTGACGTGTAGACTACAGTTACAGACTTGATAAGACAAGATGACTTTTCGGTTAGTACAAATATTAAATTTGAATAACAATCAAGTAAGGTATAACTCCTATCAAAATATTACTACACTCTAAAAAATGCTGGGTTAAAAACAACCCAAACTGGGTTGTTTTTAACCCAGCTGCTGGATAAATATTGGACCAACTACATGTTGGGTTAATTTAACCCAGCAAAATGGGTTAATTATTTAACCCAGCAAGATGGGTCAAATATTCAATCCAAATTCTAGGTCATATTTAACTATAATGCTTAGTTAATTCTACCTCACAAATAGGTTATTATTATTTTTATGTTTTACATGTCTCTGGGTAAAACAGTTTAAACAGTTTAATTACTTTGATATACTGATCTATTACAAAAGAAAACACTAAGTTATGCAAACCATACATATATGCAATAAACAACACTCAATTAATTGTACAAAACATAGAAAAATATTTATTTTTCAAAAGCACAAGATCAGATAATACAAAACAACAGCGACATCATTACGATACTATTACTGAGAAGCACTAATGCCTGAGAGCAGTGCTGGTGATTATCTCCCAACATCAGGATGTAGGTGTACGGCCTCGACTGACAGATATTCCATGGTGTTGGTTCCAACCTTAGAAAGAAAGAAAGTAAAAGTTTATGGAAAAATTTGAGAGGGTTGGCTAGTATGCATATTTGTAAGATATTTTAAATGTGTTTGCTAACGCTAGCAACCTAGCTAAATGCTAGCGTCATGCTAGCACTACAGTTAACAGTTTAGCTTTCATTAATCACTTCACCATCTTCATACACCCTGCAAGCATTCTACAAAGAAAGCTAAAAAGCTCAGACATTTTTGCAGTTTCTTTCATACACAGGTGGGGTTCTTTGGTTTGGCTAGTTAGCAGCCATTGTCAGATAAACTAGCATGCTATAGCACAGACCAGGCTGAAAGTTTTGAGTGTAACATGGTAACAGTAATAAATGTTACATACAGTGAACAAATTCAGTCATAGGTGAGTGAAAGTGTGTATACAGACCTTATATTGAACGTTTACATTTCCTCTTAACTGCGTGAGGAGGAAGAAAAAAAGACACGAAGCTGACACAGCCACTGAATACACCGGTGAACTTCGGGGGAGGGCCGGTCTGATCTGTGATGTTAGCTGTCGCTAGCTAACCCAACTCCAACCCAGCAAGCTGGGTTAAACAAAAAGTACCCAACTCCCTGTAAATAACCCAGAAATATTACCCAACAGAGGCAACCCAGCGTTTGGGTAGTAAAAACAACCCAGCATTTTTTAGTGTGTAGGTATAGTTATGACAAATAATTACATAAATGTTTTGTTGCTTTGTGTTCCACATATAACTAAAGGAGAAACCCATGTATATTAATAACAGGAAATATGTTGGTTGAAGGAGTTGGATTAGACTGGATAATAGTTTGTGTTAGTCAACCAACTGTCCAAGTACAAAACGGGCATTTGACATGGACACCTCTCTCAACACAATTTACCTATAAATGCTTCTCTTTCTGGCAATAATATGAGCTAAAATACTTTCACAACTGAAGAATAAACTTAGATGGTTTTAAGTGATTAAAAGGAAAATTAGGAATATTCATATATTATAATAAACAGTTTTTCCTTATTTCTTATGAAGCAGATATCCCTTAATTAAAATTGCTGTATACCAGATTTAGACATTTCACCGTTTCACCAAATGACTTATGAGTTATGTAATGTGGGTTGGGTTGTGCCCTTCTCCTCCGTGAGATTTAATTTCACAGTGCAGAGTCGGTATGCATTCAGGGCGATTTTAAGGCTAGGTTTTAAGCTGCATAATGCACACTACTTAGTATTCTTAAATGGAAAAGACACCAATCTACTTTGTACTGAAAGGTATGCCAATACTACTACTATACTAATTATAGTACACCAGTATGTGGTTTGGGATGCAGTCATAGTATTGGTAACTTGAGAATGTAGTTATCTGCTATTATTTCGCACATTGTTTGTAATGAGTGGCAAGTGAAAGAGCAAAAGCTCTAGCATAACAGTTAGCTAACAGTGTGGCAATGTGCGATCGGGCATCAGTCTGTTCGTGCATTGCGAACTGATCATCAATGCCACAGTGTAACTGTGCACAATCTGCAAGATCAAAACACAGCATGGGGTCTACAGAATGAGCTAGTTATCAAAGATCAGATGTCTGTAGCTAAAGCTTTGCTTGCTGAACAATATCATAGCTGACTCTTTGTTCAGATGACATGATTTACTCTTAGTAGTGTTAAATGCATTTCTGAAGCTGATGATTGCAAGCTGGTGTGCTATTTCTAACTATTTCTCTGAAATACAGTTTTGAGAACAAAAATTCTGAAATGTGTTCCACGCATATTTGTATATTTGATAATACTATCTGACTCCTGAATGACCCCCATCTTTTTTGCCACAAGTTGTATATTTAAGTAGACATTTTAGCTGTACTATATGGAAAAAGGGGCGGCACAGTGGTGTAGTGGTTAGCACTGTCGCCTTGCACCGCTCTCTGTGGGTCTCTGTGTGCATGGAGTTTGCATGTTCTCCCCGTGTTTGGTGGGTTTCCTCCGGGTACTCTGGTTTCCTCACACAGTCCAAAGACATGTAGGTTAGGCTAATTGGCGTTCCCAAATTGCCCGTAGTGTGTGAATGAGTGAGTGTCTGTGTGTGTCTGTGCCCTGCGATGGATTGGCACAATGTCCAGGGTGTACCCTGCCATGTGCCCTAAGTCTCCTGGGATAGGCTCCAGGCCCCCCGTGACCCTGAATACAGGATTAAGCGGTATAGATGATGAGTGAGTGAGGGAGTGAGTGAGTATATGGAAAAAGGAATTTGGCCAAACCTGTGAGTTATTGAATTCAGGTATTTCAATCAGGCCAACTTTGTGGCAACAGTTTGGGGAAGGCCGTTTCCTATTCCAACATGAACTGGAACGGAGATTGCGACTCAGGCCTTCTCATCCAACATCAGTGCTTGACCTCAAAAATGCTCTACAGAATTGATGGGCACAAATTCCCACAGAAACACTCCAAAATCTTGTGGCCAGCCTTCCAAGAAGAGGGGAAATTATTATAGTTGCAAAAGGGGGACCAACTCCATATTGAAGTATATGTATTTGGATACAATGCCTTTGCAGGTTTGACCAAATACTGCAAAAGTGTAGTAATAGTGTAAAAGATACTGCTCCATGGACAAAACTGTCTCTTTATTATAAAAAAACGAAAATAAGAATGAATTGTCTTATATTCACTATATGCTACTAAATTATAAACCAGTAACTGCTTTACATGTTGTAGCAAAAAAAAATATATATATATATATATTTAAAAAAAAACAACATATATATACACACACACGTGGACAAATTTGTTGGTACCCTTCGGTCAATGAAAGAAAAACTCACAATGGTCACATAAATAACTTTAATCTGACAAAAGTAATAATAAAAAAAAATTCTATGAATGTTAACCAGTGAAAGTCAGACATTGCTTTTCAACCATGCTTCAACAGAATTATTTAAAAAAATGAAATCATGGAACAGGCCTGGACAAAAATGATGGTACCCCTAGAAAATACTGAAAATAATGTGACCAAAGGGACATGTTAATTCAAGATGTGTCCACTAATTAGCATCACAGGTGTCTACAATCTTGTAATCAGTCAGTGGGCCTATATATAGGGCTCCAGGTAGTCACTGTGTTGTTTGGTGACATGGTATGTACCACACTCAACATGGACCAGAGGAAGCGAAGGAAAGAGTTGTCTCAGGAGATTCGAAAGAAAATTATAAACAAGCATGTTAAAGGTAAAGGCTATAAGACCATTTCCAAGCAGCTAGATGTTCCTGTGACTACAGTTGCACATATTATTCAGAAATTTAAGATCCATGGGACTGTAGCCAACCTCCCTGGACGTGGCCGCAGGAGGAAAATTGATGACAAATCAAAGAGACGGGTAACCCGAATGATAACAAAAGAGCCCAGAAAGACTTCTAAAGAGATCCAAGGTGAACTTCATGCTCAAGGAACATCAGTGTCAGATCGCACCATCCGTCGTTGTTTGAACCAACGTGGACTACATGGGAGATGACCAAGGAGGACACCATTGTTGAAAACAAATCATAAAAAAGCCAGACTGGAATATGCCAAACTACATGTTGACAAGCCACAAAGCTTCTGGGAGAATGTCCTATGGACAAATGGAACTTTTTGCCAAGGCACATCAGCGCTATGTTCACAGACAGAAAAATGAAGCATATCAAGAAACGAACACTGTCCCTACTGTGAAACATGGAGGAGGCTCTGTTATGTTCTGGGGCTGCTTTGCTGCATCTGGCACAGGGTGTCTTGAATCTGTGCAGGGTACAATGAAATCTCAAGACTATCAAGGGATTCTAGAGAGAAATATGCTGGCTAGTGTCAGAAAGCTAGGTCTCAGTCGCAGGTCATGGGTCTTGCAACAGGACAATGACCCAAAACACACAGCTAAAAACACCCAAGAATGGCTAAGAGGAAAACATTGGACTATTCTAAAGTGGCCTTCTATGAGCCCTGACCTCAATCCTATTGAGCATCTTTGGAAGGAGCTGAAACATGCTGTCTGGAAAAGGCACCCTTCAAACCGGAAACAACTGGAGCAGCTTGCTCATGAGGAGTGGGCCAAAATACCTGCAGAGAGGTGCAGAAGTCTCATTGACGGTTACAGGAATCGTTTGATTGCAGTGATTGCCTCAAAAGGTTGTGCAACAAACTATTAAGTTAGGGGTACCATCATTTTTGTCCAGGCCTGTTCCATGTGTTCATTTTTTTTTTATAATTCTGTTGAAGCATGGTTGAAAAGCAATGTCTGACTTTCATTGGTTAACATTCATAGAATTCTTATTTATTATTACTTTTGTCAGATTAAAGTTATTTCTGTGACCATTATGAGTTTTTCTTTCATTGACTCATTGACCGAATTTTGTCCACATGTGTGTGTATATATATATATGTATGTGTGTGTGTGTGTTTTTTTTTACTCCTTTCTCCTTTTATATTGAACTCTTTCATTGCCTTAAATCCGACCTTTTGTTTGGCTAGGGTGTAAAAAACATTGACATTGAACATATCTGAGCAGTATGAGCATATCTGATATACAGTATGCGTTTTGTATATTGTATTGTACTGCATTCAGCCTTCATATCTGTGTATAAACCACACACACAAGGAATCTTTATTTAATTTCTGAAAAGCCCATAGCTTGTTTTCAGTATGCATAAAGCTCTCCACTGGACTGCTGCTTCAGGGTCATGCAGGCCCACTCAGGCTGCTCGACATTCTGCTTGCTGTAGCCACACACACACACACACACACACACACACACACACACACACACACACACACACACATACACATTAATGAAAGACATGGTTTGTGGGGACGTAAAGACCAAAGGCTTCCCAATAGAAATTATCAAGCTATCTGTCACAGAGCTGTGATTGTCTGAAGCTCCATTTGTTTTTTTTCCCCTCATAGTATATCCCTCTTGTCATGCACATACAGTATTCAATCTCATGAAAAGTAAGGATTAGTAATGCAGTCTTTTTGTGTGCCCAGAAAAAAATTATTTTTAAATAACAGAGTACTTGTCAACAATAACATCCAACGGAGAAGAGGAGCCCTTATGCTCTATTGCTTCTGTGAGAAAGAATATGGAATGGAATAAAAAGGATTATGGAAATGAAAGTAGAGATCACTGTTTTTTTTTGTGTTTTTTTTCTACCACAGTGGTGCGTAGAAATTGAAGCAGAAATATTCCTGTGGTGTTCCAGGGGTACAGCCACCCGCCGACTATGATGCTTAATTGCATGATTTATATTTTCTCTGTAAAAATGCTCGATTATGTACTAGGTGTTGTTGAGGTGGTGACAAACCATGACAAAACAGCATGGTGTGGAAGGAGAGAGATAGAGAGAGAGAGAGAGAGAGAATCATTACTGGGTCTTGAAAGCTAAAGTGAGCTAATACAAGCTCAGTACTTTTGATACTTGACGGTAAGTCCTTTTTCTCTAGTAGCAATGTACATCAAGGACTTTTATTTTACTCGAGTACTATTTCACCTGGGATATATGTAATTATACTCAAGTGCAGGATTTGTATACTTTGCCCGCCACTCGTTGTAAGATGATTAATGTTTCCGAATTGTGTGCTGAGTTTCCTGGTATATGTTTCGGTGTGAGTTAAACTCATTAAAAAGCTGTAAAAAAAAATCTCAAAGTTGGGTTTAAAGGAAAAAACATTGGATGGGTTTTGAAATCGACTGAAGCTCAAGAGTTTAGTATTTGGTATTAGTGTTTCATGTCATGTTTACATATAAGACTATACACAGTGAACACTGTGACCTTCCAGACGGCTTTAGATTGCATTTTCTTCCTACGCTTGGTGTGTTTCCTCAGGGTACTCTGGTTTCCTCTGACAGTCCAAAGTCCAGTCCAACTTGTCCTAGGTGTACCCCGCCTTGTGCCCTAAATTTTCTAGGATCGGCTTCCTGTGACCCTCTCACATTTTTTCGTTCAATCATTCTCTATGCTGCTTATCCAGTCATTGGCGATGGACTGACATTTGACCAAGAGTATATACAGTACAGTATTTATGCTGTATAATAAGCCTTACACAGTGGCCCTCTCTGGTATAAAGTATTTATCATCATATTAAGGTTGTCCTTCCCTAAGATCAGAAAGAATGCATGACAGCAGCACCTTAACCCTAGCCCACTATACATGACGCATCAGTAATGTAGGGCTTCACAATTTCAGCTTGAGAGCCATTCATTTAGCTCAGCAGATAACTATCAAGAGTCTGCATGAGTGGGATTTTAAACCACTGTTGTGATATATCGATAGCTGAATGCAATCAGACAACTGCAATTCAGATTGCAGTCTTAATAATGGTGGTGTAAATTGTAAAAGGCTCCTAAAGCCTCTGGCTGGTCCTCCCTTGTTGTGCTCTCCATAGTTTTGCAGGCTCATTGTTCTGCCTTTGATGCACAGCACAATACAGGCGTGCTCCTCTCTGGACAATGCTTGGTATACGATAGTTTATGAATCTAATTTAATCAGGGTAGCTTCATTACTAAATGGCTATGAGGGCTACAACAACAAAGCTTCTCTGGAGCATTAGTCACTTAAATCTGATGGGAAGGGGAACACGACATTGAAGCCCACATCAGCTATTCTCTTGGATCCAGCCCTGATTATAACCAGTAGCCCTATTGTGGATTATTTTTATTTCTCTTTATTTATAGAATTATTATTATTATTATTATTATTATTATTATTATTATTATTATTATTATTATTATTATTTCCCTCATTGCTTTTCTTCCCCTTTATCTAATAGCATCATTACTTGCTGCTCCATCCAAAAAAATTATTCTGTGGTCCCTTTTGCTTTTTTTCAATTATACACAGAAATGTCTTTTTGTTCCCCCTATATCGCATTCCACCGAACTCCTTCTGTTCCTACTTCCTCATGTCCATCTACAGAATAAATCGAAGCATTAGAACAGATGGTAGAGCCCTGTTGGTAATTATTATTTTCTTTTCATATAATTTGCAGCCTGTAGATCTTGCACTTTCATTCATGTAATTGGGATCCACTCAGTAGCCTCTCAGTATAATTCCTCTCTAGGTGCTTTAGGGGATGAGTGATTAGCTGGCGCAAAGCATATTAGTATTTGTGCTGTGGCTTAAGCCTGAAGCACCAGTAGCTCATCCTTTCCAATAGCTATATGCATATATAGTATATATAGCATTTTTTTTATGCTTTAGAGACCTTTAACCCATTACACAGGGAAAACACCGGAGTCTTGCTTACTGTGCTTTTATGACCCAAACCAGACCCTACTATGGATCTAATTTGTCCATTTCCATGAATAACTTCTACTACTCAGGGTAAGCTAAAGGTTGTCGATGCCACAACGAGCCATGGACCAGATGTCTGCAGCACTGGTTGTGCTAACAGAAAACGACTCCCAGAGAAAATGAAATGCTGAGCAAGCAAACATGAATTCAAACTGACTCGAAAGGATGAACTCACTTCCTGTGTTTGGCAGGACACCAAGGCTGTCATGGTGCTGTCTAATTACTATGATCCCACTGAGAAAGAGCTAGTGAAGAGAAGAAAGCAAGAGTGCAACCAAACAGAGGCTGTCGTGCCATCATACCTCATTACTCAAAATCAAAAAGCCAGATCAGATCAGATGTACAGTATGGATCTCATCAATTTCAGTATTATTTAAAGAAAGTATTATTTAAAGAAAGAGCCTTCTTCTTCTGATGCTACTGTACAATGCGTATATTTGTACAAGGTGTGCTGCAGGAAGAACATTCACAGCCAAGTACAAAGAGTAGCAAGAGGACCTGGCACAGGAACCTGTTGCCCCAGTGACAGCATGGAGTGATCGTCAACCAGCAGCACCTGAGGGAGGCACAACTGAGTATGACTCTGAGAAACTATTTCAGAAGAGCGGAGTCTGCAGGGAGTGTGTGCTGCCAAGCAGTGGCACTGACGCTCTTGCCTGTGCTTCAGTCTATGGCGGCAGACAGTGAAGAGAGGCCGTATATACTGTAGTGAGTACTTTGGCAAGCAAGTCAGTCTTTTGCAGCATCTCAGTGACATGATGATGATTATGATGACATACACGAACTTTCTACACTAAACAAGCTGCAATATAGTTACACAGTTCTAGCACATTTGGAAAAAAACGAGCACATTTTTCAGCATTTTCAGTTCAATAATATTTTTTATATGAATTAATATTAATATTTAATATTAATTTAATATTAATTAACATTATGAGCAAAGTACAAATACTTATTGTCCTTATTGTGTGTAGCAAAGATGTATGACTCTTTATAACATGGATGTGTGTGTGTGTCCTGCAGCTGTAGGTCTAAAGGTCTAGCCACATTCAAACACATCATAAGCTGGTTTAACACTGGACCTGTCATTACCAGCAGGTTACGATGATGCAACCAAGGACACACACATTACACTGCATTGTGTTAGCCATTTTGAACAAAGTGTTACACTGTAACCTTGTCTTGCTGTGTCACGGATGGATTTATCATCCCCATTTGGGAGTGTATCTCAAATACACACTAAGGTAGTTACTTTCGGTGTAATAAAATAATCGCCTATGTAATAAAATATAATAATGCTAGATTCAGTGGCTTCCTGCTTCATGCATAATGTATTCAATTGATAACATATCAGATTTACATTACTGCAGATAGCTTGGTGGCTGGAAAGACAAACTGCGGAAACTGAGTTTTCTCCACTTACATTTCATTTTCCATTTATTCGTGATGCTATAATTCAATCTTTTGATATGAAAATCCTTCTAAAGTTACATCAAGGTTACACATCGCTTCACTCAGGATTTTGTGCCATAAGATCAGTCAAAATAGCAACGCGATCACAGCTTTATCAAGTTGCATCAATATTGCATTGAATCTCGGTACCCTGGACACAAGATGGAAGAATTGTGTAGGACACCATAGGATGCAGGACACCACTTACCCACATATTCACACCCAGGGGCAATTTAGTGTAGACAATCCACCTACCTACCTGCGGTGGGAGGAAACCAAAGACCCAGATTAAACCCACAAAACCACAGGGAGACCAAATGAACCTCTGCACACACAAACACACACACACAGAGTTTCTTGGTAGGTGCTAAGGCTAGAGCTTAGATAACCTTTAGTACTGATGTACACAGATATATTTGCCTCAAATGTGTTCTCTAACATTGAGATCATTACGTATAGCACCGCTGTCTCACCTCCTCTTTCTGTCTCTACCCTTAATGATGTGGATGAGTCATTAGTTCCTCCACAGCATGCCTGGTGTTGAGGGCGGAATGTGGGCTCGAAAGTGTGTGATGATGCACATTATAACATTCACACACACACTGATACTCTCAGCCCAGAGCTCAGAGACTCCTGTGTCAACTTCTTTTGTTTCATCTTTTTTTGTGTCTGATAAATATATCTCACTGGAATGTTCATATGAATGCAATAACCTTCATAATTAAGTAAGTGCTTTAAATAAAGGGCTTTGTATAAGAATTGCATCATGTGAACTTGTCCATATTTTTGTCCACATTAAAATGCAAAGTATTAAGGGAATTATTGTTCGCCTTCTGCTGCCAGGGCAGCACAAACCCCTTGGGACACGACTTCAGAAGACCTCAGGGGGTGTGCTACTGTATGTTGTTTGGCACCAGGATGTTAACAGCGGATCATTTGGGTGCTGCAGATTTCTGGCTGGGAACTCCATGGATCAGATTTGTTTGTCTGGTAAATCCCATGGATGCTTGATTGGATTGAGATCTGGGGAATGTCTAGGCTGGATCAACAGCCTTGAACCTGCTCTGCCCCATACATGGCAAGCTGTGATGCACTAAGTGTTCTGTATACCTTTCTATCAAAGCTGGCATTGACTTTTTTTCAGCAGTTTGTTGGCTTTTCTGTGGGATGGGCCTTTGCTCCTCACAGGCATAGAAGATGCCTTGGGTGCTCATCATCTTGTCACCAGTTTACTAGGATATAATTTATAGTCAGTGTCATTCAGTTCACCTTGTGGTGGTGTTAATGTTGTGGCTGATTAGTGTAGTCTGGAAATGAAATTCACTTCATTGGGATTATATAGGATTCACTGGGATTAACACACAGCATCACAGAGACCAATGAGCTATCAAAGCAAGCCAGGGTCAGCTTGTTCTTGTCATATCGAAATACAGCATTTAAGGCATCCACAGTCATACAGTAGAATCAAATTATGACTACACAGTATTAAAAAAACAACAACATACATTTGCAACTCTGGTTGGTCAGAATCCCAAGCATATTAAAAATGTAAAAAATCTGATGCGGATATCATATCCATTTCGATAATCTGTCCACCATTTTGGACTAACAATGCTCTGATTCAGATATACTGTATTTGCTGAAATAGTGCATTGGTGTAATTCTGCCGCTCACTGTCTTGTGTCAACTATGACATCACTATTGGAGATGTTCTTCCTCTCCAACGACATATCCTAACGTCAGCAGTGGAGGTCCGGTGTTGTGACTTTTCTTCACGTGGATCATTGTCCTTTCAGATCCTGTGGGCTAAAAATAGTATCCCAGTGGTGCTCCTTACCCCATGTATGTAGGACGGTGTAGAGCTGGATGAGCAGGATTCCACTGGAGTAGAGTAGAGGTTAGTAGTACACTTAGAAGAAAAATGTCACAGACATTTGAAATGTGGGTGTAAATACTCACCTGATTGGGAGCTTCAACAAATGTCCTGAAAGACTAAGCAACACAAATCATTTTCTGTACCACAGCAGGGCGATGTGTGCCACCTACGCTCAACAATTTGTGCCACCTCCACTACACCTGCTACCTGTACTGTTATACAGCAGTTAGATTACTATAGTTTTGAACCATCGTGACTTCTTTGCTGCTGCAGAAGGATTTTATTTTTGTGATAATCTTTGCAGTAATTGTTATTTTGGATCTTGTGATTGTTACTGTATATTAGACAAGTGTATGACTGTAATTAAGAAGATGGAAATATTTATTGTTAATAATCAGACTCACAGACTGAGTGTGTTTGTGAAACCTGCTGATGAAGCACTTCCCCAATCCCCAGTTGACCCATGAAGACATGAGCATGGAAAATATACATCTGCCAAAAACAGCCACATCGATTGAAAGAGAGCGAGAAGGAGGCGTTAGAACGGGAATAGGTAGAAGGGAGCGGGATAGGGGGAGGAGACTGATGGTGCCATCACAGACTACAGGGATGATCGGTTACTGCCACACCTTGTACAAACACTCTGGTTGTACGCATAAACCTAGAGGCACAATAACACTTGTGTACATGACCCATACACTCTCTCTCTCTCACACACACACACACACACACACAATCTGTCTTTTCCTCCCATAAAGGTAAAGGACAAAGTCATGCAAATCCTCTAGGATATTTTCAAATGTCAGATGTATTATCTGTATACAGAAGCAGGCAGATGTTAGATTGGCCTGTGGGTGGGATGCTGCCAATTTTAGATGAAATGCTCATGGTGTTTCTGTGTAGTATTTAACATTTCATAATGTTTTATCTTTAAATAAAATAAAATGTTCATATGTGTTCATATACAGAGATATAATTACTGTAAATAGCTCAGAAAATAATAAAATTTTATTTAAAGAAAAGCATAGCCTGCTATTGCGGAAAAGTATTGATAGTGTTTTCATAGTTTTCTCACTCTGTGTTTTTCCTGTCTCAGATAAATCCGGTGCAGATCTCATGGATAAACCAATCATAGATATGGGTGACCCTTACACATCTCTACTGTCCGGTTACTCATCCCAAATGGACACCTCCTACTTCTCGGGTGAAGTCAGCGGAATTGAGAAGAAGCAGCAAGCTGGAATTGATGACCTCATCTCAGGCCTGGATTACCAATCTGCCATGTTCAGCTCAGACTCGGGTATCGAGATGACACCGAGCACTGAGCTTGGCTACAGCTCCCACAAGCTGCGTGACTCAGACAAGAGCCCTGATTCCACCTACAACTACATGGACATCAGGAGCAGGGAAGATCCCCGTAGCGAACAGCAGCCCCTGGAGGACTGGGGGATAAGTGCCGCTTCTGAACCTGCCCCTCTCTCCAACCTCAGGGGAGGGCATTATCTGGAGAAGAGTCCATCACCTGTGGAAGTGGAGACCCTGGGCCCCTCTGCTGCTGCTCTTGACTCAAACACTTTCCCCTATGTAGAAGAACCATCAGATGATGAGCTCTCTGATTACCAGCCTGACCGCTCACCAGGTGCTGAGGGCAGTGCCAGTCCCATCAAGATCACTTTGACAGAGACCCCCCCACTGTCAGTGTCTCCTGTGGCTATGCAGCGTGCCTCTCCGGTCGGGGTTTCTGAGAAAGAAAGCATCCTGAGTCTGGGGCTACAGGGCGTGCCCACTGTTACACTGTCCGAGCCAGAGGATGAGAGTCCTGAATCTTCCACTCCACCACTCACAGGTGAGCATTAAAAGAATATAGATTTGCACAGCGCAATACACAGGTTATTGTTGAATCATTCAGAAGTTGTTATCAAGAGACTGCTCTCCAGCAGCATATACTGTATATGTTGGAGTACAGATGGAGAATTACAACTCCACAGTGTCCTGAAATAAGAAGTGTAAACTAGAAGCAGCTTGTTCGCATGTATGTTTGTGTTGCCAGTCCCACGTCATGCAGTATAGTTGCACAGATGAGGCAATGAGAGTTAGCTATAGAGAGCTAGTAGATAAATTATGTTTGTGCTGACTCTACTTGGACATACACTCATGTACAATACTATAACATGAACAGGAATATTATTAGCACAATCACAGTGAAGTGAGGTATGTTGAATAAACGCCCAATCTTATGGTAAAATAAAAAGCACAATTTTATGGTGAGGCATGTTGAATAAAGTCTGTGGTGTGTGTAGCTCTAAGCTGAGCCACTGTCCCTCTGAATAACTCATTCCACACATGCTCTCTCTGTGGGACATCTTAACACAGCAGATGGCCAGAGCCATGCAGGTGCTGAACCTGCAGCAAACACTCACATCTTTCCAATTCTTTCTTCCTCTGTCACTACAGAAGAATCGGACTCTTCATCTGATCCCATGGTGAAGGGCACAGAAGTGAAAAAAGCTTCAGAATCTTCGTCATTTGTCTCTCAGAATGTACCCAGATCTCAGAGTCCCTCCCTGGAGCTTAAGACAACTCCCTCTCTCCCCCTGTACGCCAAGGTTACAGATGCCAGCAGCGGAGACTCCGGCGATTCAGAGATTGAGCTTGTGTCCGAGGAGTCGAGCCCACAGGCTCCCAGCTCTGCCTACATGACCTTCAGTAAAAGTCCCAGCACTCCTCCACCAGCCCCTGCAACTACTCAAGCTCCTGCTTCTGTCTCTGTTCCTGCCTTCAGTCCTCTGCCTGGCCTTGCTTCTGGCGCCATCTCTGCAGCCATGCAGTACAGCATCCTGCGTGAGGAGCGTGAGGCTGAGCTGGACAGTGAGTTGGCTCTGGAGTCCTGCGAAGAAGAGAGTCCTAAGAGATTTCCCCAGGACTTGTCCACCAAGATTAGCAAAGAGAACTCACAACAAGCCGAACCTCCATCCCCCTCAGCTACAGTGACCCCTGCTCCTCCGGTGAAGCCTGCACCTCCACCAACTGCTCCAGTCTCTGACAATGCTCCTAAAGAGAAAATGGCAAGGGAGGTAGAGGATGAGAAGACAAAACCCAGCAGCAAGCCTTCACCTCCCAGTGCAGTCCTGCCTGAACTGAAGGTGGAGAAGCCTCCTGAGGAAAGGCAAGCCGAGAGGAAACATTCTAGTACCGAAACACATCCCACACCTCCTGCTATCTTCCGGGGAATAACTAGAGAGAAGGGTAAGGCACTGTGAAATTAATATCTTTTTTATTTATTTAAGAACTGATCATGATTGGCTTATTCCAAAAACCCTAACATAGTAACTGTCAGGTAGATCAGATTATGTGTGAATTTGAAAGAACACTATTTGTTATAATTTACCATTTTTTTCTGTAGTTTTAGTTGTAACCCTATCTAATGCAGTGTGTTCTGTGATGTCGTAAAATATATGCTAGGGCGCAACATGTCCTCTTCATTCTATTAACATATGGATGGGAAGAATTGAATTTGGTAGCAAAACCAGGAAAGTACATCCAATTGCTTCATGCCCTTGAGGGAAAACTCATCTTTTTCCAGTAATCATATTTAGTATGCTTAACTTGTTTTGCATGTTACTGTCGAATAGTCACTATTTGGCAAATACACTGCCTGGCAAGTCACACACCCATAAATTATTTTGATTATGGCGCACAATGTGGTGCATAATAGGATCAATCTGAACTCATCAGACCACATGACCTTTTTTTCTATTGCTACAAAGTCTAATCTTTGGATGAAGACATTTTTTTCAGAATAGTCTTGTTAATAAATGTTTAATTTACGGCTACAAAGCTGTACGATTTCTTATTTCATTGGCCGTGTGAAAACTCTTATGTTCATTATTACACATAGCTCTGATTTCTCTCATTTTATTTTTATAATGCAACATCATCAAGCCTTTAAGTGAGCTCCGATCACATTTCTTCCACATAGCTGATGGGTCGATACTATCCTTACAGGTTTTAATAACTTTTAAAATGAGGGACAGTTTTAAACCCAATTCTAGTAATTCCAGCAATCTGAATTTTGTGCATGGTGTCAGGTCAATTATTTCACCATTCTGAAATTCAACCTTTTCTTTCGGCCAGTTGAATAATTGTAGTCCACACAAACATTGTGCTGGAGTCTCGTATTCTCCGAAAACAAGAAACACTATTGGAATAGCTAATGTAAAGTGGTGAAAAGGGTATGAATGTAAATGTGGACCACATTTAGACCATACAGTCATTTTCCTTACCAAAGGGGCTGCTCTATTCCCAAAAGCATATGCAAATTGTTAGTTATTAGTCAACCAGCTAGCACTGGGTTCCTTTGTCTCCTGCCACATATGATTTTAGGTTAGTTCCAAAAGGAGATGTTTCTTGTTGACTCAGCAAAAAGTCTCATACCTATATACAATAAGTTTGGATTTCTTTTCTACATTCTAGCACAATACTGGATTTTTTAAAACTATGAAATAAACATATGGCATTGGATTATTAAGTAACAATAACAACAACAACAGTCAGTTGGAACAGTTCTCGCAAGTACAGTATTGTCATGCAAGCACCATGATGAAACTGGCTTTCATGAAGACCATACCAGGAAAGCAAGACCAAAACTTACCAGTGCTGCAGTTCATTTAGAGTTCTGAAGATCAACTGCTCAAAAGAGATTACTGCATATTTTGGATGCTTTCAGCATTGTTTTAAAATTTAGAAATATATATATATATATATATATATATATATATATATATATATATACTGTATATATTCATAGTTTAGTACATGAATATATCACTTGTTCATCTGGGTAAGTTCTGGCCTGGTATTTGGAATACAGGGCCCATCAATATTGTCAACCACAGGCAAAAACATGGTCTGTTGGGCTAGAATGTGGTGCATTGTCATTCATAACAGTAATAGCACTGGGTGGGTTATCGTCATCAATTTGGACAAGCAGGCGCCACTGCATCCTGGCCTGAAGCAGTCTTGAAGTCTAAATTCTTTAGATACAGGCTTGCTGCAAAACAATATGTCTTCTGTATTACTGTACGAGCATGATAAGACTAATGTAGGTTGTTTGACTGTATCTGCCTGATAAGTAACACAAAAGACACAAGGTTGTACAGTGCATAGCTACAGTAGTAAGTCTAGCTTAGGGTGTGGTTACTTATGTTTTTATCTCCCTCTATATAAGAGAGTTTTTTTTTATTTTGCATAGTCTACGTAATCGACTTTCCATTCTAGAGCTTCCGTACATGAGATGAGGAGAAAAATGGACCAAGTTCTGCCGGCTTTATTTGGAATCGGAAATTGTCTCATATAAACAAAACTGTCACTGTAGCCAGAATGCCTGCTCTATTATTAACATGTTCAGTGCTATTAAATTGTATAAATTTGCCTACTGCGAAATAGCCGAGCCACTCACACTCAATTTTGCCAGACAGTCTTTAGTCTACTTCTAGTCTTTTAGTCTGCTTCTAGAATACTTCTACTAGTATTCAGCTGCCGGCAGTCTTTGCCAAATTGGGCCTCAAGTTAAGAGATAGCACATTAAATGTATGTGTGTATGATGTTTGTATGTACAGTATGTGAGGTGCCTGTACTATACTGTGCCCCCAACACTTCTTGCATTTGCACCGTGCCCACTGCCCGCTCCTCCAGTCTACATTTTGGTGCAATAACGGCACTCTCTTCTATTCCATGTGATGGTTCAGAGAAATGTTCAGAGGTGGACTCTGAACCCATATCTGCTGTTTGTTTTACTCTTTGTCAAGTCTCTGGCACACCATAGGAAGGTGATAAATAGACTGGTGTATTTTCACAGTCAACGAAATGTCCTTTGTGCATCACTAATGGCATAATGCTGCAGTTGAGCAGTGCCTGTCGCATATCTTCGAGTCCAAACAAGATGGACATTGATCATGTCCATCATCCAAAACCAATTCCTGCCCTGCACAGAATGGTTGGGAAAGTTTCAACAACTCGCGCAAGTTTCTGGTCTTATATAGTTACTCTGAAGCTGCAGCATCCATGCTACTTAATGACATTGTAAACCAAATGTCATGTGTTGTTTAAGAACACAATCAGACATGGCAAAATTAATAAGTCAAATTTCATGAATGGTGAATGTTATAACATATCCTGTTCATGGTTGTGGTCATAATATGACCACCTTGCTATTAATACTCAGGAAGGAAATTAGCAAGCCAGAAACCTCCTGTAGGAGGTTTATCTATTCATGTGTGTGTGTGTGTGTGTGTGTGTGTGTGTGTGGAACTAGAAGCAAGAAAATCTGGAATATACGTTTTGCAAAAGACCATCTTGAATTTGATGAGGATTCATCTCATAAAGTAGGCCAGTCTATCACAGCCAGATATTCCAGTTTAATCTAAATGCATCTTTAGAAAATGCATCTTCACTAATTGAACCTGGCGCATGTTAAGACAGGCACATATTTATTTAACAAAATGCAACATATCTAAAATATAACTTTTTTATGTACCATTATTTATTTAACAAAAATTAAGCCTAAAAGAACATGTGCAAATACTAAGTACCCCCTTACTGCTTCCACAGGATTTAAGAGGGTAGGTTGCATTAATTGATCACCAGCAGGTGTGCAGACCTCTATAAATGCAGACGTTTGGCAGGTTTCTGGTCTGAAGCATTCAGGTGTGTGTTAGCACAATGCCAAGACATAAGCAATGAGAGAGAAACAATTGTTGTTCACATCGATCTAGAAAGTGTTATAAAACCTGTTATAAAAATATAAAATATTTTTACACAAGTGGACATCCAAGCACATTCACCCCAAGGTCAGACTGTGCAATGCTTTGAGAAATACAAAAAACGCTTGACCTACATCTCAGATGTTACAGGTCTCACTTCACGGGTTAAAAGTCAATGAGAGCGCAATTAGAGGAATACTGAACAAGTACGGTTTGTTTGGAAGGGTTGCCAGGAGAAAGCCTCTTCTGTCTAAAAAGAACAAAGAAACATAACTGAAGTTTGTAAACTGCATCTGAACAAAGCAGAAGCCTTCATGTTTGGAAAAAATACATTTCAGCAGAAATACCTGTCAAGCACAGAGGTGAAGGAGTGATTAGGGCTGGGCGATACAGAATCTTTTTTTATCACGATATAATGTTTCATATCATTCGGTATCGGTAATTATTGAATATTTATTAATGAAGACCAGTAGAAAAAAATTTTGAATTTAACCACTTTATTTTAATTTACCAACATTACTAAGGCAAATTATTTTAATAGTCAAAAACAAAAAGATTTGAACAAAAATATCTTGTCTCTTATGTCCTATAATAACCTAAATCTAAGTGTTGAAGAGACTCTTAAACTTAATAAATAAAATGTTACAAAGTGTGTGAAATTGTAAAGTGTAAACACTGAACACTAAAGCAAACTTTGAGGTAGATCAACATCTGTAAGATGTCAATAATAACAATACACAGTAAACCTCAAACTCTGTAAACAAAACAAATTATAATAATCAAATATAAGCTTTCGAGTAGAGGAACCAACCATCATTTTTCACATATACCTGTACATTGCAACGTTACAAATTGTGAGCAAAAAAGACAAGTTGGTTCCCTCTATCTCTGGATTTAATGCTGTGAATGTGACTACATTACCCCCTATGCTAAAAGTTCTTTCTGAGGGGTTGCTGGTGGCTGGGATGCACAAGTATTTTTTTGCAAGTTTGCTCACTATTGGGAAGTTGCGCTCATGTAGCACTACATCCAAAGAAACTATATGTGGATGATTATTCAACTATTAATTAACTTTACTCACAGATAGCTGAGTGTAATTGGTGGCCAAAACACCGCGACGAGTGCAGTTGTTGAGTGAAGCGGCTCACCATATTCGCCCCACTGTCAGTCGTGATGCACACGTGGAGCAGCGCATCAGCTAGGGTTTGCGCAATAAATTCACCAGTGGTGTTTCCGGGAAAATATGCGGTGTCCAAGCATTTACTCTTTAGATTCCAGTTGTCATTAAAATTTACGCTTAAGCTGATGTACGGGTCACACGTGCGGCTTGTCCAGACGGCAGCTCACTCTCCACTGTTTTCCTACACTTTGTAGTAATTCTTTTAGTAATTCTTTGGCAATGTAGTATGCGATCGCGTGGGTTATATCATTGTATCGCTTGGAGGATTTTTTATAAGGCATTATTAGTACCTCTCCATCGCACAAGCAAGTTGCTTGTGTTTCCATACTTGGCCGGGATGTTTTTTTTTTTTTTTCAAAGCTTACACACAACATTTTTCTGGTGTTGATCAGAAGAAAAGAAACCAAAAAAACTGGTGAGCTGATGCATAATTTTTGATTCACAATCTCATCCCTACTGTGTGGCACGGCACTCATTTTCACATGTGTTATACTGACATGAGTTGGTGATGACACAATGCAGAGTGGCTGCGTAAGCTTATTGGCTGTTTACTGGTCACTCGTGCCACGCTCATTCATCGGGAGATCTGATAGGCTGTTGAGATTAAGGCAAGGCACATGCTCAGTCAGCCAGCCGCATTTTAATAAAACTATAGCGCTTCATACCGAATGTTTTTTTTTATCGTTATCGACAATGGTCTACCGTCAATAAATACCGATACCGTTTTATCACCCAGTCCAAGGAGTGATGATTAGTGCTTGTTTTGCAGCCACAGAATCTGTGAACCTTACATTTATTGAGTCAACCATTAAATCATCTGTACGTCAAAGAATTCTAGAGGCAAATTTGAGGCCATCTGTACGACAGCTAAAGCTTGGTCAAAATTGAGACATGCAAGAGGAGAATGACCCGAAGCAAACCAGTAAATCTACATCATAATGGCTGAGAAATTAAAGAATCAAGGTTTTGGATTGGCCTAACTACAGCCTGGACCTCAACCCAATTGAAATGCTGTGTCAGGACCGTAAGAGAGCTGGCTTTAACCTGACCTTTTGATTGCTCAAAAACCTCAATGAATGATGAATGTTGTAAAAAAAAATTCGCCAAACGTCCTCCACACCGATGCGAGAGACTAATAAAGTCATGCAGAACATGGTTACTTTAAATTATTGCTGCTAAAGGTGGATCTACAGTACCAGTTATTGAATCATGGGGGTACTTAGTATTGGTCACATTTCATTTTAGTTAATAAAATAATAGCACGGTAAAAATAATAATAATAAAACGTCATGTTGTTTTCTCATGTGAGGTTGAACTTGCCAAATACGAAGACCTGAGCTGATTTTTATAAAATTTTTACATAAAAACACATAGAATTAAAAGATTGAGCCCTACCTGCCTGTATAGTCTTAGAATATTGATTATACTGTACCTAAATCTGACTGCAGAGTCATTTGATGTGCTGCTTTGTGTAGGAGAAGATATATTATAGTCACTTTCTGGACCATTTCCTCTCTGCACCTGGAGTACTGTAGCAGTAGAAGGGCAAATCATACTGTAGATACCAGATCATCTGTTTATAGGACAGTGAGGCGTAGGATGAGCAAGAGAAGACGAAACTAGAGAGAGGACACTGTGCTTTACATAACACATGACCCGTGTACCACTTTTTACTTTTACAAACACATTTTTAGACACATGAGAGTGAGGGGGGTGGGTGGTGGGGAGGGGGGGTAAAACAGAGTAAAACAGTGTTTAGGTAACTGAAACATTGAACCATTATTTGCCTATTATATGCAAATATAGCATTATTATGGCATTTATTCAAAACTGTTTTTTTGTCATAGCAGTAAACCAAAATTTCTGAATGCTTGAGGAATTTTCACTTCCATGCATTCTTGATGACTTCCTGCTAAATAATAATACTTAAATCTTCTGCCTGAAGGGTTGACGATTCCCTTGAGTGCGTTTTGCTAAAACAAAACTATCTAACAGTGGGATGTTTAAGGAGGGACAAGCTGAATAATTAAGCTTTAATGTCATATAAATAGCTTGCTAAGACCACACATACCACTGCATATTGAAGATTAAAGTGACCCAGCTCTCAGTTGTTGAACAAAAATCAGTCACCTCTGTTTGTCCTCGTGCAGTAGCGGGGTGTGTGCCACGCTGAGCAGGATCTGGAAACTCTGCAGCGCATGAAAAAGAATCCAAAAAACCATCCATCATGTCTCTGCATTATATTTACAGGTGCTGGAATTTGTGTCTGAGTTATAATGAAATCTTCCAGAATCTATGTTGTTTTCTCCATTAGTAGTAGGCCTTTTTTTAAAAAAGAAAACTGTACACATCCATTTAGCTCTTCTTTGCAAAATGTTATATTATAATATTAATAGGCTGGTATGTAAATATTTACTCACTTTATATTTACAGTATGTGGCATACTCGTGACTCAGGGCGATTGTCAGTCTTCCTCAATTTCTACATCGTCATCGATGAGTTGTGCTGCCCTCCCTTGTTTACCTAACCTCACTACATCTGCAATAGTGAAATGCACACTTTCAAGAGAAAAGAGACAGACGAGCGATTATATCAGTTTAATTTTAGACTAGGATAATTTACTGGAACTGGCTGAGGGTGGTGTAATATCTCTGTCAGTGGCGGCTGAGCCTGTGAGACAGCTGGGAGAGTGCTAAATGGTGACATTTAGTGCTAATGTGCTGAAAATTTTATCTTTCAGCTTTCTTACCCACTGAGTAAAAGAGAAGAGGGATAATGAGAGAAACTGCTCCTTGTTTTTGAAGATGAGAAATACACATGAGTTATAAGCATTACCGAGCTATTTAATATTGGATTGTGCAAAATGCGAAAACTAAAATAAAAATGTTCACTGTATTCTTGATGTAAATTGTATTTTTCTTCATTTTTAGAAAAGACAAATACAAAACAAAACAATATATCTCCTCAGTATACTTACTCCATCTGTCCACAAGCTTTTTTATTCCTCTCATAAAAAAATGTTTTAAGCTGGGCTGCGAGCGGCAAAAGTGCATCAGAAGTGAATCTAGGGCTGATTTCAGGGGACCAAACAGGTGAAAGTTTGATTGAGCAAGATCAGGATTATAGGGAGGATTCTTTAACACATCAAAATGAAGTTTTGCAAAGGGTCGACAGTGTGGGCAGAAGTGTGTGGTAGTGCATTGTCATGCAAGATCACAACACACTCAGATAGCAGTCATATGCGTTTAATTCGAAGTTTAGGCTTCAGCTCTTCAATAAGCATCTCACTGTTGGCTATTAAACCTTTTTCCCGATAATGTTCCAATACCAGCCCTTGAGAGTCCCACAAAACTGTAAGCATCAATTTTCCAGCTGAGGCGATTGAGGATTTTCCGTTCCTTACTCTGCGGTTTACTCTCATGACTCGTAGTGATTAATCCATGTCTCATCACCAGTAACGATTCTCTTTAAGCAACTTTCGTCTTCCTTAGAGTATCGCTCCAAATTCTGCTTGTCCATGAGTTGGTCTTGCACCAGGTATAACGTCCAACCACACAAAAACCCCTGCACACTTCTCTTCCTTCATGCAGATCAAGTGGTGCATCCATTTTTGTTCGCACCGCAGTTACAAATGAACTAGGTTACACGTTCACACCTGCATACCAGCAGTGACTGGGCAAAGAGCAGACTTGAGCGGAAAATGCTGATAGGTTTTAATATAATCAGAGTGCCGGTAAGTTTTGGCTCACCCTCGCATATTCTCAGTTGTATTCATATTTTATCCATGATAATAAAATAGTAAGCATGTTATTTTAGATATTTTAAATAGAGAAGCACTGATACTACTTGTTCACTTTTTCGATGGAAACAAGATGTTACTTAATGCAATTGGCTTTGAAAAAAATGTCACCTGTTTACATGTAACATCACATATGTTCTGTCAGTCCCAGTGACTTTACTGTACAACACTCCCTGTTTATAAATTTCGTGTTCAGATGTAGCCATAGCATAGTGGTTAGCACTGCCGTCTTGAACCTTTCTATACCTGGCCAGGTCATGCCTCTGTGTCCATGCATGGTCTCCCCGTGCTTGGTGGGTTTCCTCCGGGTACTCCGGTTTCCTCCCAAAGTGCTAAGACATGCAGATTAGGCTAATTGATGTTCCCAAATTGCCGGTAGTGTGTAAATGAGTGTATGTGTGTGGCCTGCGATGTATTGGCACTCCGTCCAGGTTGTACCCCGCGTCGTGCCCTAAGTCTCCTGGGATAGGCTCCAGGCCCCCGTGACCCTGTATACAGCATAAAGCGGTAGAGACAATGAGAGAGAGATGAGAGACAATGTAGCCAGAGAATTTTCGCTCCCTCCTGGCAACATTTTGGCTGTGATCTGTTGTGTTCTCTCATTGTTCGATGCTGTATAGCGTCATCATTTCTACTCTTCAAGGTAATTCTCCATAGAGTTATATAACTATTTTTTGTTCTGCGCTGTCATGAATGTTGAGCAGTTTTATGTTTTCGCAGCAACTTATTTATCTGTCAAGTAATCATCAATAATTAAAAAAGAAAAACAGCGCTGATCACATGGGCACATACTCTGCTTTTCCTGGATGTCAGGGCTAGTGAATTGTCCTGAGAAATCCCCGGTGTTCAGGTTAATGATATTTATAACCTTTGGTGTTTAGTGCACACACTATTGCTGACTACAGAGAGAGCTGATTTTGCTGAGGGTTCTGGAAAGCAGGCTATGATTCAGCAAGCTGTGAATAAAGCTATGCTTCCTGAATTAAAGAGCAAAACTGTTACCTTTCATAGAGAATAATTAAGAAGGAGGTTATGTTTATTCATAATCAACTTGCGTGAGTCGTCACATAATATATGCGCGAGTCGTTTTTTTAGCATAGAAGTGCTGCGACTCTGCAACATCAATGTTTTACACTCGCTGTGTCCCTGACTAATTAAAAAAATTCTCTTTTTTCCACTAAGGTCTTATATTACCTTATTGATTTTGCATGAAAATTATATTCAAGAGTTACCACATGCGGATCCTTTTATTGTTTTCCATTAGCTTGCTAGCTTCCTTTTAATGATGCTGTACTCTAAAAATGCACAGTCATGGATGAGATGCCTGAGGCTAATTTTATCAGATGTTTTCTTTAATTATATATAAGGTTCAAATTCCTAAGAGCCTCAGTGTTATAAGGTCTAATATCAAAATGTCATGCTTGTGTTGCATCATCTGTCACGCCTACATACTGTATAACACATTCACACATGATCTCATTCTCATTTACATTTTGTTTAATGTGGTCTAAAGCGGTACATGGTAATCTTCCTTTTCCGTTCACATTCTTTTTTGTTTTAAAGCGGAGGCTAGTACCTGCTTGTGGTGTTTTCTTTGCATCAGTGTCCTAGATAAAGGGTGTGGTGCAGCAGGCTAGAGCTGAAGTGTATGTGCTGCCCTCCTCATAAGAAGCCTCTAGAAGCCTGAGCCAGGCTGCATCACTGAGGAGGGTGCGTGCATTACCCATTTCAGCCAGCAGAGTGCAGAGTGCTTAAGAGATACAGTTTTGCCTGGATTTCTGAGATCCAGACCATATTTAGCATCACATCAAGCAAATATTTTTTTTTTCTCCTCAGCAGAGGTTCTTTGACTGATAATAGTCTTAGTCTGTGACACAGTGAACCAGAATCGGATTGTAAGTATTGATAGAGACTGTAAAGTCTCAATAGGTAAGGCTATCTGTGAGGTACCATAAATGTAAATGTACCAAAATATGATGTAATTCTTGAACAGAGATTGATCTGAGTATTAGTGGTGGAAGAGATGTGAGAATTGGGTTTATCAGTAGAGAAGCATGATAACAGGACAATGTAAGCATTGTTATTCTGAAAGAAGTGAATCATTAACAGTGTATAAACTGTTTAACTGCTGTGGAGGAGGTCTTTTTTTTTTTTTTGGTATCTTTCCTTTTTTTTCTCGCTAATAATGAAACATTTGTTTTGTTTCTTCTAAACTGCATTTCTCTATTGTGTTTTTGTAATATTTATTAATTCGTTTCTTTTTAGTTCAAAGCCACAAATGAAGCACTGGTTTTAAAATACTTCTAAGGATAAAAGCTACGTTGTCAAGAATTCGTTGCCTTCAGCATATAAAAAATAATTAATACAATCATCCACTTGTTATCAGGTGCTTGAACTCTAAGGAAAGATGATCTTGGTTATCGTGTTTTTGCTTTGTGTGTATTTTGCTTACACATTTCTTGTACAGTATTTGTATATCAGTATGTGTATTTGCCTGGACCATAATATTCCACTAATAATCTGAATAACAGCTCGATCGGGAAAAAACGCGCCATGTAAGCACCTCATTCAGAACAATCTAATCGGATCTGGGCTGATTGGAATGACTCTTTAATTAGAATAGGGGTGTTAATACATTCAGTAGGTAATATTAGCCATGCATACACTTGGCACCGATTGTTCATCTCTTGTAATTAGTGGCTGTCATTATATAGGAAACACAATATAAGAAAAACTGCAGTCTCATTTAACAAACTGGCAGCAACAAGATCAAAAAGCCAGACATGACATACTGTATGGGAGTGTCAAAATTCAATGTAACAACAAGAAGGGTACCAAAAATTGCATCAAATAAATACATCATCATGCTAATGTGTATACTTGAGATTTTGCAAAATATATTTTTTTCGTCCATTCACAGCCGACAAAGCCACTTAGAACAAGTCAACAAGTTATGTTCAGATTAAATGCTTTCAGCATGCAAACACACATCTTATCAGATGGCATCCATGTAAACAGTTAAATTGGAATGCCTAATCAGGGGTGGTTTCAGTCAGATTCAAGAAATATAGTCCATGTAAATGCAGCTTTTGGCACTGATGTACAGTAGATCTTAGATATGTGCACTTCATGTCAGACACTACATGTTGGGTTCATGCGAATGATGACATCAAAAATATACAATATATGTTTGTTGTTGTTTTTTTCTTGCCTTAGAATCCTAGGGCAGCAATTCCAATGATTTTGGTGGTAAAATCCTTAGTTTAGGTAATAATCAAACTGACTTGAGCAGCTACTACCAACAAGTTTAGTGTGAAAATATGATCTGCATTCCAAAATACAGTATATAATAGCTCGATGAGTTACAGGTGCATAGTCAGCGAACCATTACAGTCTGCCAACTTTCCATGTGAAAATAAAATTCATGTTTACAGTTACTCACTACTCTCTCTCTCTCTCTCTCTCTCTCTCTCTCTCTCTATATATATATATATATATATATATATATATATATATATATATACAGTGGAACCTTGGATTACGAGCATAATTTGTTCCGGAAGTGGGCTCGTATTCCAAAACACTCTTAAACCAAATCATCATTTCCCATAAGAAATAATGAAAACTCAAATTATTCGTTCCACAGCCCCCAAAAATAAATACATAAAAATAATTAATACAATCTATAAAATGAAAATAAAACAAATTAATCTGCACTTTACCTTTAAAAAAAGTACAAATAAATCCTGACAGATAAGTGTTTCCATTGGTGCGCGCAAGCGCCATGTGTGTGTGTGTGTGGAATTCGCCCCTTCCCTCGCCTCGTTTTACACAGTAACATTCCTCCTCCCTCTCCCCACCTCGCTTTTTCACAACAGTTTCACAACAAACACACGCACGCACACACACACACACACACACACACACAATGGAAACACCGTTTTAACAGGAAAAAAAGAAATCTCTCTGAGACTGACATGAGCGTATATTAACAGACACACTTTTTAAGTTTTACAACAAGCGCATAAACACAGCGGAAACACCGGTTTAACGGAAAAAAAGCGAGACTGGCACGAGCGCATACTAAAGGAATCACTTAAGTTTCACAACAAACGAACACACACACAAACACGGAAAAACCGTTTTAACAGGAAAAAAAATGAAATCTCTCTGACCAGGCGTGAGCGCATACTAAGGGAATCACTGCTGTAAAGTAAAAAAAAAACAAAAAACAAATGAACCAGCACCTTACCTTTGAAAAGAATCGCGACAGAGCAGAGTTTCTGTGTCTTTGTGAAGTCGGGAGGGGTGAAAAGGCGAGAGAGAGTCTGTGCGTGTGTGTGTGTTTCAGTGTCAAATTGCGCACGCACGAGCAGAGTTTCTGTGTTTGCGAAGCCGTGGGGGGAGGGTGGGAGGGGGAAGGGGGAGGGAAGGTGAGAGAGTGACGCACGGTGTCAAAATAAGAGTCGCATGTGTGAAGCATGATACTCGGCGCTCGTAAACTAATACTTGCTCGGTTTCCGAATAAAAAATTATTTAAAATCTTTGCTCGGTTTGCGGAACACTCGTAAACCACGTTACTCGCAATCCGAGGTTCCACTGTATATATATATATATATATATATATATATATATATATATATATATATATATATATATACTGTATATACTATATATATATAAGCACTACTTTTATAGTTTAGAACCAGCTAACACTAGCTTTAGTAAGTGCAATATCTTTATAGCAGTCTTGAGGTGATAAACTGCTTAGCAGCTGTCACATGACTTTAACTATAATGTGAAATCATCCCGTTCATGACATCATCATCAGGAACCCGTCGATGAGCATAACGTTTTGTATTCTATATCCCTTTGGGTTTACAGAAAGATAGATTTTGATAAGTCATAGGACAGCTGTGGTCCAATTAAATGATTAGCAAATTAATTATGGTATAGCAATATATCTTAAGGTAGGGCCAGGCATATTGCAGTGTGCAGCGATATGATCTCACATGACATGGTACAGCGCGTCTATATGCGTGTCCTCCTATGTATTAAAGAATGAGCTGGCAGCTAACGGAGAGTGCTGAGTCATTCAGCATATCCTATATGATGTCAGACTTACACTTTCCCCCCATGCACATATTAATCCCTTTAACTGATTGTATGAGTGGTAGGAATTTCTTATTTTTACATTTTTAAAAGGCCATGATCAGATAAAATGTATACATAACACTGTTTTAGCATTTTCCTTGTCCATAATTAATAGCTCTGTAATTGCACAATCTATCCTAATTAAGCAATGACTATTGCTACATGCTAGACCGGCTTTGATTATGTTGTGTCCTTTCAAAAACACTTATTATCTCTTTTCTTCTACTCATATTTTTGCATCATATGTCTCATCTCCACTAGTCGGCAGCATTTCCACAAGCCACCAATACACCCCCACCTCCTCCCTTTGCTCTCTATCTCCTCCCCTTGTGGCTCATTCATGCACCGGAGTGGGGTGGGGAAAGTAAGAGAGAGAGAGAGAGAGAGAGAGCACGTTGCACCAGAGCAGGAGCAAACACACAGTGGCTTGTTAGTGTGTTAGCAGTAGCCGAGCGTCACTCCTTCCCCTCAGCATGCAGAGCAGCTCCACGGCAGCCGCAGACTCCACCAAGATGGAGGGATTCTGGAGCAACTGGAAGTGCCAGGGTATTGTTTGCGTGCATGTGCATGTATGCGAGATGATTCCGGGTGTCTAGAGAGAGAGACAGAGACAGAGGATGAGGATGTGTGCGCACATCTTGATTGGCAGATTGAACAAAGAGGAGAGATGAGTGAGAGTGCAGCATGGAAGGATGCTTGAGATTATGCAGAATAACAGGATTAGACTAGAGCATAAGTATGGTCTGTTGCGTCTCCTCGTTTCGGTGTCTTGTCTGCGTCAAGGCAGCCGCCATGATGAGCATCAAACGAAGGGGGGCCTGAGACAGTCGGACACGCCCTTCCCCCCCCCCTCCCCCACCATCTCCATCACCATTTTTTTCAACTCGTCCTTGCATTTTTGTGCATCCTTTCATCATGCACAGCACAAAGCTTTCAGTATGAATCCATTTTTACCAGTGTGTGTGTGCTGGTTTGTTCACATCCTGCTTTGTGTCGAGCTGTCTGTAACGTTTAAGAACAACGGCGGCTGTGTGCTTGTGGGAGGTTGGGGTGTGGCTACCTATAGCGGGCAGGCTCCATTTGCACACAGCTCCATATCCCCATCATCGAATTTGACATCCTTTTGTGTAATAGACAGCTGGTGGTCTGTGCCAGACATGTTGGATGTGTTTTGAGGCACTGCTGGTATACGGGTGTCATAGAACCTTGTGGTCACAGGCTTGTTTTAGTGCCTCGGTTGCATTTTAGTTATTTATTGATGTTATTCTGGCACCTATGCGAAGTGTGGGCCTCTGCAGTACAACAAGGGTTAGCTACATATTCCTAAAAATAAAAGCTGCACGTTTAGATCTGCTGATGTTTTATGGGCAGCATATCAATTTATTTCATTATTATTCATTAAACTGCAGCCTTATCAAAGCATAGATTTAAAATAATGATTTGTTAATGCTGCTTATGCTCACTATGATCTTTAAGAGTAATTATCCTTACCTCTGTTTCATTTATGCCACTCTTTTTGTATTTGTATTTCTCCCAT
Organism: Clarias fuscus; assembly: GCA_030347435.1. Classification (NCBI taxonomy): domain Eukaryota; kingdom Metazoa; phylum Chordata; class Actinopteri; order Siluriformes; family Clariidae; genus Clarias; species Clarias fuscus. The sequence goes on along the minus strand of CM059229.1, from coordinate 15,896,402 downwards.
CCGTGCTGTATCTCTTTTCTACAGTGTATTCAGTCAAGAGAGCATACCTTATAATTACATCTCGTATAATTCATTTTTGCACGTGTGGAAATTCACCGTTGTAGACGTGTATAGCAGCATGATGTCACTGTCCTTTCCGTATCGATTTTGAGCTTCAGAAAGACAAACCTCAGCAGTGAGGTAGTGTTGGCTCTTAGATCAGCATTTGCTGCCTTCGGGAAGACTTTCCAGAAAAACCCAGGGTATGAGGAGCCATCTTGGCTGTGTCACAAACCAGGCCATTCTGGGGATAGCTGGCATAAGAAGAGCTCTCTGTGCCAACTATCATGAAACAAAATGTTTCGTATAGTCTAAACATTATAGAATATGGATTCAACTAATAGACCTCGAACTAGTAGATTCTAAGCTGACCCATACATGTTTAGAGTTCTGTGAATATCATGATTTGTTTTTAGGCACCAGCATTAAAGCTAGACAGCATTAAGACTAGATGAGACGAGAAAGAAGATCTAGATTAGACAAACAGCAAGAGATCCCACCATCAGCATCAGCAGAGTCCGGGCCCTCCATGTCAGTGCGTTGCAGCAGACTCTGCCTTTCAGAAATCCACCCAATTTAGTTAAATGTAGATCTCTATTGGGAGTACGTAACCTAGAATTTAAACAGAGAATCCCTCTGATTGGTAGTCGTAGTCTGAAACGCTTCCACTACCTCTCATGTTTAATAATCTCCAGTGCAATATCACTTTAAATAGCCATTTATAGTGGCAGCATTTATTATAACACCACAGCAATCATGCACAGCACCAGTAAACACATGGGTCAGTGATTATACTGTTTTCAGGTTCCCATTTCAGCAGCAGGTTCTGTGTTATTTCTTGCGATTAGATCACAAAGACGATCATCAGTAAAGAGTTTAGTCTCATTCCTTCTCATTATTCATGGCACAAGACACAAATGCAAAAAGAGGGTTGCCTAGCAGCCATGCAATAATTCACATTATTTTTATTACATAACAGACTCAGTAAATAGCATGCTGATTCATAACGCTGCAGTGTGTCCTCATCGGTCCAGCTGCAGGCTCCGACGGTTCAACAGTTTATTATTATTATTATTATTATTATTATATAAGAATATTGGACTTAGCATGCTGTAGCAGTCTTAAATTTGTCTGGCCCTCCGTCTGTAGTCCCACAGAGGGCAGTAAGCTCAAACCCCGCGTGTGGCTTGAAAGGTGATTAAACAGGGCGTTTAATTACAGGTGAAATTATCAACTTTGCTTCAATGAGTGTTTGGATGCAGGATCTTTGGAAATGTGCGAAACTAGAACATTCTGTATGTTATTATAAAACATAACATCATCCGATGACCACTTTCTTCACCAAAGTGTGCTGGTGATCACATAATGACTTCATCATACTGTATCTTACGCTACTCATTTGCCACTTACAGTAACATGTGTATGCACATGTGGAATTGCCGAGCCTTGATTTAGATAATCATGAAACATTTTGAATTCATTCCAAGCTTTTTTTGTGTTAGTATGCAGAATTTCTCACTGCAGCAGAGGTGTGGTGCGTGCTGTTAGCATACACCCAAAAATGATTGCATTCCAATTACTCAGTAAGAGTCATATTTACTTGACTTGGTTAAACCATGGATTTGATATTACAGCTTGTGGCATGTTGCTCTGGACGGTCAGATGAGGCATGTTGTCATCTGAATGTTCCTCTCTGTCCGTCTGCCAAGGCTGTTGTCATTTAACTCGGTTGTGTGTAATTACATTAGTCATCTGGTGAGGTATCTGGTACTCTTCTGAAAGGGTTTGTATTTCCCTTTTCCTGGCAGACACAATGCTTTGGTCGACTTATAGATACACACAAAAACAAAGGTGTTTCTGTCTAATGGTGTAAAACAGAGGATAGTTTCCATGGAAACGGTTAAATTTTGCACCAGTGATTTACTAGGATTTACTAATTCTAAAAACTCATTTCAGAAACACTGTACAAAATGGTACAACTGAAGGTCAAGTAATACTCTTCTTGATTTCTGTTTCAGCCGTAATAAGAAAACATTAGAATAATGCAATTATATTCTGAAAATATTGATCATTATCTGAAAATATTGAGGCAAAAAAATATTTTTTGGGGGGGGGAAATTTAAAATTTTACCATGATTTTCTTTATGTTTTTTTTTCTCATGAACAAAACAGACATTTGTGTATACTATGGTTTTTCATATAATCCCATTGTCTGTAATCTGTTATTTACACAGTTGCTCAGGCTATCAAGAACATTTAGCACATGTAGAACCCTCATTGTTTCCTCCCACGACTTTAAACTTGAACTCATTTGTGCAGTCTCTTTGTATATATCTTTACACATTACACAATTATAAGATTTGTATTTTTATTTTAGTAAATTATGGTCTATATTTGCATGAAAGGTTGAATCCAGGTACATCTTGCATCACTGGCACATGATAGAAATCCAAGAGCTGTCGCGTGTATAGTCAGCTAGCCATGATTGGAACAAAAACGCTGTAGAGTGGGATAGCTATTGATTGTTAGTATGGATTGGGAATAGTGTGGACGGGAAGCATGTGTGGCGTGACATGCTTCAAATCATGTCAAAAACGAGGAGTACTGAATTCTGATAAACGTGTTTAAGTGTTGCTTTAACATGAATAGTCAGTTTGTCTGACTTGTTAATTATGCTTGATTAATCAGTTATTAAGATATTAATCTGTCTAACTAAAGATTTGTTCTTGTTGGCAACTGATGTGAGATGTCTAGAGGAGTTCTTTGTTGGTTATTAGGGCAGATAGGATAGAAACACAAAGAGAGAACATTGCTGTAGGTCAGATGCATCCTAAAAGCCAGTGCACCTCATTCCGGTAAGACATGTGTTATATGCGAATTATATTTTAGTCAATATACTTTGTTACCTAAATCTTTCCTTTAGCAGCTTATTGGCATCAGCACCAGGAGACATGCTAATTGTTTTCATGTTTGCTTCAACCCATTGCCCATTTATCGATTAGAAATTGCCATATTATTCATACATTCACAATTATTATGGCAGTGTGTAAACAGCTATAATGATGAGAATGTGTCTGATTTAGTCACAGCACTTGCACGTTAGCTTGTTCTTCCGACCCTTTTTTTCCCCCATCGTCCCAGTTCTTGCTCGTGCTTTCCTTTCCCATCTAATCCTTCCCACACCTCATCAGTGCCTCGTTACTCTGTCTGCCAGGCCTGTCATCTCCGTCTTACCGAAAGAGCAGGAGGCTGGGATTGCCAGGGAATGATGAAAGATGGTTGCTATGGAAACTGCATCAGTGCTCTCTCCATTGCACCCGTCGCTGTTTCCGTGGCGACCGAGCACCATTCAGAGGAGACACATTTTACCATGCAGGCTTTAATTGGAAACTGAGCAAATTCTGGGGTCTCGGGGAGTGAGAATGCATGTGTATGTGTGTTTATGTGTTTGTGCCACAAGGGGGAAATTTATTTAAATATTATTTCTTAATGGCTGTGAGAATGCATGTGTGTGTGTGTGTTTGTGTTTGTGCGATGGGGGAGGAAAATTATTGAAAGACTATATATTAATGGCTGTAATAAATGCTGTGTATGAATAATAGATCCTCGATCTGGATCTTTAGACAGCAGCTGGCGCCTGTTTATCACATAATGTGGTCTAAACCACGCCCTGAAACTACACACACACACACATACACACAAAAGACCCCAGCGAGCATGTGCGAACCCTGTGTGGAGATTTCTGGAGCATCAGCTGCTAGCATAGCATGGCTCAAAATAATGCTCCAGTTTTTATAGCTTGCAAGCAAAGATGGAGATCTGGCACACATTTGCGTCTGAGAAGCATGTTAGAAATTAGAAAATGTGTTTTAAAAAAAAGAAAGAAAGAAAGAAATCAGGTAAAAAAAGAGAAAAGGATTGCAAGAGCTTCTGGGTGGTAGATTGAATTATATACTGCTTGTATACTTTTTGTTCATTAATATGAGAAAGGGACATTTTATAGATTTTTGAAAGGCTGCTATTTTTTGTCTGTTTGCTAGTTAATAATATTTTATGGAGTTTCTATAAATAAATGAGAATTAAAGGAAAGGAGAACAGATTGCAAATGAAAGGGGGTGTGGTCACAATGAATTGATATGCTAATATATGCTAATGTGGGCACATATGGGGACCTGTTTATTTTTGTTGTGGGTCGGGTTGGAGTCTTTCCCACCACGTTGCTGACAATCTTGCTTTTATTTATTTATTTGTTTTAATTAAATACTCACTCATCTATTTGTTGATTTAGGATGCATGGATAGTGGATAGTGCTGCAAAATGTCATGATTCATAGAACGCCACTGGCATACGTTTATCATGATGAACTGTAAAGATCAGGGGAGTTCTGACTGAGAGATGAGAGCGATTATAACTCGTCTCATTCTCTTCCCTTTGTCTCGCCCTATAGCGATGGAGCTGTTGTACTGGCGCGATGTGAAGCAGACCGGCCTGGTGTTTAGCAGTGTACTGCTGCTGCTCTTCTCCCTGACCCAGTTCAGCGTGGTCAGTGTGATTGCCTATCTGGCCCTGGCCGCTCTCTCCGCCACCATCAGTTTCAGAGTCTACAAGTCCGTCCTCCAGGCGGTGCAGAAGACCGACGAGGGACACCCCTTTAAGTAAGACCTGTCCTGTATATGCGTGTCTATATGTGAGACAGTTGGAGGAGAGTGCTATCTGCCATCTTCTACGTATATGAACTAATAAGTTGGCTCATGGTTCTGTGATTAATAGGGAAGAGAACGTCCTTCTTATCCAGGGAACACTTTTTTGTCACTGAGTGCTTGTGTACTGGTGTGCAGGTCATACCTGGAGATGGAGATGTCCCTGTCACATGATCAGATGCAGAGGTATGCAGAGAACACCCAGAATTACATTAACAACACTCTGAAGGAGCTGCGCAGACTCTTCCTAGTGCAGGATCTGGTGGATTCACTAAAGGTATTACAATAATAATAATAATAATAATAATATTGAGGAATAGTAGTTGTAATGAATACACAATAAAAGATTGAGCGCATTTTTATAAGGCAACTTTAAGAAACGAGAAAGGAGTATTTAAGTGCCTTAAAGAGTTTAGAAATTTTGGATTTAATCCTTAATGATCCCAACTTAATCCTCTGCCATTCCTTTTATTACCTGAATTTGAAATTGCGTGTGCATCCCTGTAAAATCTTCTCAACAACAGTCCGCTCTTTGTGCATGAACATCAAGATAAAATGTCTCAAGACAGTTACAGAGACTTGCTAATCTTAAGCTTTCGCTTGCTCAGTTCGCAGTGGTCATGTGGCTGCTGACATATGTGGGAGCGCTCTTCAATGGTCTCACTCTCCTTATCATGGGTGAGACCTCTTTTTTTTTATTACAATTCCCTCCATAAAAGCAAACGTTACATATTTCACTGGAGTTACACACACTCTAACCGTGCACTCACTCTTCATTCTTTTCCTGTAGTCGTGGTGTCGATGTTTTCCATGCCTGTGGTGTATGAGAAATATCAGGTAAGTGTTAACGTAAATTGTTAGTATAGTGCTTTTAATTAGGCTTGTCTAAAGGCTTATCATCATCATGTTTGACACTCTTTTTTTTTGTCTCAGGCACAGATTGACCAGTACTTGGGACTCATAAGGACTCAAGTAAACACGGTGGTGGGGAAGTAAGTCCTTTTTTGCTATTTTTCAAAATCCCCTACATATCAGTATATGCATATTAGCATGTACTATGCTCTGCATTTATATAAACTACAGTAAAATATGGTCACTTTCAAACACGGTGGTGTAGTGGTTAGCAGTGACGCCTTGCACCTCCAGGATCCAGGTTCGATTCCCACCCAGGTTTGATTTCCGTCTCTCTAACCTGTAGGATAGGTTAACTGGTGTTCAAAATTGCCCGTAATTGTCATGCACACTCGTAACACGACCGGCACTAGGACCCGGAAGTAATACGGTCGTGTTTTAGGAAGCATAAAAGGAAACAAGGAAACAAAGTGGCTACTTCCACATTTGGGTTTACCATCCACGCTACAGGGGTAACTGCTAGTCTTCTGGTTCATCTCCAGCCATCAGCAGTGAACCCAGCGGAGTTTGCTCGCCTCTGCGATGTGGTTGACCAGCATGCCAAGTTGATCGATCAGCTCCGTGGTGAAGTCGCATCTCTCCACAAGGAGCTCCAAGACGTCGCGGTCTTGTGCCGCGAGGTGGCGGAGCTGCGACAGGAGAATGTGACCCTCCGCGGGGCGGCCGCTCAGCCGGCTGTTGCCACGCCCATCGCAGCGGTAGCTGCACCGCCAACTCCCTCCCCATCTTCTGATGTTTTTCTGGCTTTACCGGATAAATGGGATGGCACAGATGGGAAGTGCAGTGTTTTTCTAACCGCATTGGATCTCGTGTTTGAGTTCAATTCCACCAGGTACTCCACAGACCGATTGCGCATTGCTCTTCTCGTCTCGTTGCTATCCGGGCAGGCAGCTGAGTGGGCCACGGCAGTTCTTCGCTCAGATTCAGACGTCGCCTACTCATACACGGAATTCACCCGCCAACTCAAACTCACCTTCGAACATCCTGCTGCTGAGGTGGAGACCGACTCCAAACTATATCACCTACGGCAGGGAGGGTCGTCCGTGAGCCGCTACACCGCGGAGCTTCGTACCCTTGCTGTGCAGACCGACTGGGGAGACTCCGCCCTTCGAAAGACCTACTACGAGGGACTGGCTTCGCGTATAAAGGACGAGCTCGCCGGACGAGAGCTCCCAGCGACTTTGGAGGGCTTAATCCAACTCGCCCTCTCGATCGACCAACGTCTGCTCGTTCGCCCGAAGCCAGCTCCCCGTACCCTGCCGCCCATCACGATGCCATTACATCACTCTGCTCCTCGATCCACCACTTTCTTCCCCCAAGCTCCAGTCTCTGAAGCCCGATCCTCATTCACTGCTCCACCTACCGGACCCGTCGGTTCTCCACCTCCCGCCGTGGTTAACACAGGAGCAGGGGAACCCATGCAATTAGGGCGCGCCTCCTTAACCGCTGCAGAACGGGAACGCCGATTCAGAAAGGGGCTCTGCGCGTATTGTGAATCTGCTACACACCACCGAGCCATCTGTCCTCTGCGACCGGGAAACGCGCAGACCCGGTGAGAAATGAGAGTGGCTCACCGGGTTCCATCTCCCTCTCCACCACCTTGACCGATGATTCCCGTCTCACGGTAAAAGTACACCTCCAGTTTGACCACAAACGAGTTGGAAGTAACGCGTTCATCGATTCCGGTGCCGCGGGCAACTTCATTGACTCTTCTTATGTCAAAAGACTGGGGGTAAAGACAGAGGCATTATCCCAGCCCGTAACTATTACATCAGTTGATGGTCGGCCCCTCTCCTCCAGTCCCATCACCCTCCGAACCCAACCTATCACCCTTGTCATTAACCAGCATCAGGAATAGATCCAGCTTTACATCACCTCCATTCCGTCACCACCTATCATCCTGGGACACCCATGGCTACTGCGTCACGACCCACTCATCTCCTGGACCCAAAATCGGATCCTACAATGGGGACCGACCTGCAACGAACTATGCCTACGGGCCGAGGCTGGGACGTGCTCTAGGGAGGCCGAGGTCCCTGATGTCGACACAGATAACATCCCACGAGACTACCGGGACCTGGCTGAAGTCTTCTGCAAGAAACGTGCCACCCATCTACCTCCACATCGCCCCTACGACCTGGCGATCGACCTTCAGCCAGGCTCCATCCCACCCCGCGGCCACCTGTATTCCCTATCCAAGAACGAGATGCAGGCAATGGAGGAGTATGTCTCCAGCGGACTTCGCCATGGCACCATCCGGCCCTCCTCCTCACCTGCCGCCGCGGGGTTCTTTTTTGTGAAGAAACGCGATGGTAGTCTTCGTCCCTGTGTCAATTACCGGGGACTCAACAACATCACCATCAAGAACCGACACCCGTTGCCTCTTACCAACTCTGCCCTGGACGCCCTCTCTGGCGCCACCATTTTCACTAAGTTGGACCTCCGGAGCACCTACAACTTGGTGCGCATCAGAGAGGGCGATGAGTGGAAGACGGCCTTTATCACCCCTACCGGACACTATGAAAGCCTGGTCATCCCCTTTGGTCTCTGCAATGCACCCGCGGTATTCCAACAATTTATCAATGACGTTTCCAGAGACATGTTAGGCCGCTGGGTGTTCATCTACCTGGACGACATCCTCATTTACTCCCGAACCATCAACGAACACGTCCAGCACGTCTGGGCGGTCCTAAAGAGACTCCTCGCCCACCAACTGCACTGTAAGTTGGAAAAGTGCGCTTTTCACGAGCGCTCCACCACGTTCCTGGGTTTTGTCATCTTGTCCCAGGGTGTGGCCATGGACCCGCAGAAACTGGAAGTTGTGAGTCATTGGCCCCTACCCAAGACTCTCAAACAACTCCAGCGATTTCTCGGGTTTGCTAACTTCTACCGTCGCTTTATCCGGGACTATAGTACAGTTGCAGCCCCATTAACCGCTCTGACTCGCCCCTCATCTCACCCCTTCCATCTCACCTCCACCGCCATCTCCGCCTTTCACGAACTCTGTCGCCACTTCACCACTGCCCCCATCCTTTTTCCTTTTTCACCCGGATGCTGACAAACCATTCGTTGTGGAGGTGGACGCTTCGGATGTGGGCGCCGGAGCCATTCTCTCCCAGCGAGGTCCAGACCAAAAACTGCACCCTTGCAGTTTTTTCTCCAAGAAATTTGGGCATTGTTTTTCGAAAATTATAACTTCCACCTGTCATACCGCCCGGGGTCCAAGAACACCAAGGCCGACGCTCTATCACGACAGCACGAAGAAGACGTCCCCCTGGACACACATTGCCGTTGAGTTCATCACGGGCCTGCCGGTTTCCGAAGGACAGGACACCATCCTCACCATCGTCGACTGGTTCTCCAACGCTGTACACCTGGTGGCCCTCCCTGGTCTCCCGTCAGCCAAAAGGACAGCTGATGTGATATTATAGCATGTACTCCGCCTGCATGGGTTCCCAAAGGACATCGTCTCGGACAGGGGGCCCCAGTTCACCTCCCGGTTCTGGAAGGCCTTCTGCTCTGACAGACTCCACCTGCAGTCTGTCCTCCGGCTACCACCCACAGACTAACGGTCAGATGGAGCGAACCAACCAACAACTGGAGCGCTACCTGAGATGCTTTATTGCTGATCGTCAGTGCTCCTGGGCCCGCTACCTCAATAAAAAAAATTTAAATACACAGTGGGTTCAAAAAAACATACTGAAAAAATAATTTAATTATTCATTAAAAAATTAAAAAGGGAAAATCTTGATTACATATATCCACTGTGTGTGTGTGTGTGTGTGTGTGTGTGTGTGTGTGTGTGTGTGTGTGTGTTATTTCCCCTACAGAATTCAGGAGAAGATTCCAGGCGCAAAGCGAAAGGCTGAGTAAACAGCCCCAAGCCACAGGAGAACACAAGGAGTACATGACCAGGCTTTCCCTTATTATAGGGAGAGAGCTTCTCATTAGTTCATGGTTTCCTTACTCACACACACACACACACACACACACACACACACACACACACACACACATCATATGCGCACACACATACACACACACATGCACATTAAAAAACACATCTTCACGCATACATATGTGTACAGATACACCTGCACATGTACAAGTTACTGGAGCATAGTTCTACTTTGTGCACACTGTGGTGTTTAGAGCAGCAGCCGAGCCGTTCCGAGAAGTCCCACCCTTGCCCAATTACTGTAGAGAAAAGTAGACAAAAAAAACATGCTGTCACTCAAGCACTAAGCTCTAGTAAATAATAAAAAAAAAAACACATATATGAAAGAGTGGTAACAAAAACAAAACCAAGAAAAAAAAATCTGTGTTTTTGTGTTGCTTATTAAGTGCATGAAGTCAAGAGTCTTAAGTGCTGATGCGTTTCTTCTTTTCCTCTGTGCTCTGGGCTTTCTCAGCTTCGCTGAAGACGTTCCTCTGTAGTGTGTGAACGAAGTCTTCAGCTTTAGTGCTCTCCTGTGATAGTCTCTTCTTCTTCTTCTTCTGGGAAAAAAGGTCCAAAAGCAGCTTTTTTTTGTCTGTGGCACTGGGTGGGTCTTCTCTTCTCTCACTATACCTGGAAACTTAAATACTTCACTATTATTATCAGCTAGACGCGTGGACATGCCAAGGTTTACCTTCTTTGTGTGGCAAAACAGCCAATATTTAGCAGTGTTCTGATTAGGTATAGTAAACTAATATGTAGTGTTTTTTTTTTTTTTTCATTTTATTTAATTTGTTTTTTTTTTTAGAATTCCTTACCAGAACTACAGAGATTCATGTGTTTAAGTACTGTCGTCAAACCTCTTTTAAGTGAAATGCAAACGAACGAAAGAGACGGAGGAGGAGGAAGCTTAAAGCAAGAGAATGCCAGCTTGGTGATTGTGTCCATCTTTGTACTATGTTGAGTGTAGTTCTTCTTAGCCATGGACTCTTAACTATTTGCACTTAAAATGTACTCACTGCTGAATGCGAAAATAAATGTTCTTAAATGTATTCTGTTCAATATTTTTTTTTTATGACTCCTTTGGCACACGATTGTGATTCCATAGTGACATTCTGTCAGTAAAAAAAAAAAAATTAGATAGAAATTTTGTCTTTAATTCTTACAGGTAGTCCTCGACTTATGAATATTCACGTTACAAATTTCCCCAGATAATAACGGACTGCGGTTTTACTCCCAGTTTAATCACGGAAGTAGCTCATGTGTATTGTGCAAAAAATAGACACTGTTGTGCAACAGATACCAATATTAAAAATTATATAGAATATTTTCAGTGTGTAAGGCAAAAATGTCTAAAGTCCGGTATATTATATGTGTGAGGAGAAATTATTCGGCCTCATCGGTTTCAATGAATCAGTCCATTGAAGCATGATGATAGAAAATGGCTGTCTTGTAAAGCTGTGAATAATCCTAATTTGGGAAAATCCAGAACGAAACAGTTCACAGTCCAATGCAGTGGAAAACAGCTCTGAGACAAAATGGTGTCTGGGATTCCCCTCGCACTTTGAAGGCGCAGAGACAACATTTCCCTGAGATTAATTTCCTTAGGCGCGATTACAGTTTTTGGCCACATGATGGCAGTGTGAGGGGACAGATTTAGTCAAGTGGATTGGTATGCTTTATATTGTATATTCGTGTCAAAGGCATATAAGACGCACTTTGTCGGACTTAAGAACAAATCGGACTTACAAACGTGCTCGTGGACTGGAACTTGTTCGTAAATCGGGGACTACCTGTATTTGACAATATCTATGTTAATGGCAGCACCGTGAACTAACGAATTCAATTTCCTTGATTCCTTCCTTGGGTCTGTGTGCGTGGAGTTTGCATGCTTGGTGGTAAGATAAATGAATGAATATATATCTGCATTATTGACTTAAAATAAAATATATTTCCAATTAAATAGCACATTACATAATATACCTTTTAAAATTAATTAATTTATAAATAATAATAATAATAATAATAATAATAAACAGCAACAATAATAACAAATAATAAGATCCTGCAGATAATTCTTATAAACTCTCTAAAAATGTAATGGCGGTCATACCAAATATTGACTTTGATTTCTTTATGAACATTTACTGCTCTTCCTGTTTCATTTTGTTTGCAACTACCCTGAGAGCACTGATAAGCTTGCAGGTCATTTTTAGGACTGTACATACTAGGTCCCATTAACAGACTCATTAAACTTATATTATAATAATAACATTTTTAATAATAATATAATAGGCTAATATAATGTTTGTCTTGAAGGCGTAATTAATTTTATCTTATTTTCATGAAAACAAACAAAAGACCTCATAATTAGTCTTGAGTTTGAAAACCTTCTACAGTTAACCTATGGGTTTGCTTTGGAGCATCTGACTACATTTGCTCATTATTGTATATTCAGTCCCTGTGATGTGAGGGTGACATAGCGGAAGCTCACTGGTTAAGCTGATTTGGGTTGCTGATAGGAGCTCAGCTCTCAATGAGGCAGGATGTCAGGATGGTGTCCGTCTGTCAGCTCTCAGTGCCATCCTTACACACACACACACATACTCACACACATACTCTCACACACACACACACACACACACACACACACACACACACATACACACACACACACACACACACACACACACACACATATCCCTGTGCCAAGAGCAGGTGGTATGAACACAGATACTCTGCTGCTCAAATATGGCAGTGAGACACCAAACCATCAGGATTCTCTAACTTAAAGATAAAACTGTGCCTGATAAAGTTTTCTTACATTTTTTAAGATAAGGTTTATATCCTGCAAAGGTGACAATTAACTGAGCCTCAGTACTGTATACAAAATACAGATAATACAAAATCTAATTTTAAAAAAACATACAGATTTTTATTATGTGTAAAAGAATGAAATTAACAGGAATGATTTGTCTGATATTGTGATCAGGGAGTTTCAGTGTTTCCATGCAGAAGAACAATAAGAACTCAGAAGGATGTCATATTTTTTTTACCCTTTATAGAGAGCGCTTCACTGATCAAATGTCTGAGCTTCTTCCTCCCCCTGCTGGTAAAAATTATTTGACTGTTTTGCATTTTAAAATTCAGTGTCACAGAGTCCAATCCTATTTAAAACATGAACTAATAGCTAATATTACACTCAAAAAATACTTGCATGAACGGAAATATGCATGCTACTGTAGTAACACACCATGTGACACAATTAAGCTTGCATGGGACAAAAAATAAGATATCAACAAAATAACAAATTTATATCACCAAGATATTTAGTGTGTTAGGTATCGCTGATTTTCCTTCATGTACAAATATGGTTAGTGCATGTACAGTGTATGCTAAGATATCAACAGTGGACAAATCAATATTAGGCTACTGTTATCACTTCTAAATGTGACAGACACTTTTTTAAAATAAATCTGTGAGGGTGAGTCAAACATTATTTAGACTCCAGTTATATTTAAACTCACTGTCTTATCAGCGCTTTCTGTTCAAGGCCACTGTCTTCCCAGTCACTGCTGTGCAGATGTTTAGGTGTTACATCAGTTCATTTGTAACTGCGGTGCAAGCAAATATGGATGCCCCACTTATGATTTGCAAAAAAGAAGAGTGAAGTGCAGTGATTAATTTTTTGTGGTCTGAGAGTGTACCTGGTGCTGAAACAACTCACAAAAGAGCATAAACAGAAGCGTTTGGATATCGTCAACCAGAACTTGGAGTGATACTCTAAGGACAGTGAACGTTTCTTAAAGAGAATCATTACTGGTGGTGAAACGTGGATGCATCACTACAAGTAAACGGTAGAGTATAGAACGGAAACATCCTCAATCGCCGACCAAGAAAAAGTTCAAAAGTCAACCATCATCTGGAAAATTGTTGATCAGCCTAAAACATTTTTAATAAGGTTGTTACAGATGGACAAAGAGTATTGAAAAGCAAGGAGATTGTGTTGAAAAACTATGTAATTTGTCTTTTCTTTTTCACCATCATATATCTGTCATTTTTATATCTGCCTCTGCAAAGAAAGGATATTACACAACATCGCACTCATGAGTCCTTGTTGAACAACCCATTACAGATTTGATCCCGCTTTGCTCTTAGAATACCTGGGAGAGCTTTCCACTAGATTTCAAAGCATGACTGTGGGGATTTGTGTCAACTCAGCCACAAGAGCAATACACTAAGCAAGCTCATGCACTAAGCTTTGGGTGCAGTCAGCGTTTCAGTTCGTTTCAAAGATGTTCACTGGGGTTGATACCAGGGCTCTGTTCAGGACACTCAACTTCCTACACTCCAACATTCACACCATATATTAGGCCTCATGGAATGCACAGGAGAACAGGTTCATGCTAGAACAGGTTTGTTTTAGTGAAGGGAAATTGTAGCGCCACTGCATAGAAATACATTCTGTAGAATTGTGTGCTTCCGACTTTGTGGCAGCCATGTAGTATGGGTGTGATGGTCGGGTGTCCACAAACTTTTGACCATACAGTGGACATATACCCAGAATCCCTAGGTAAGGCAAAGTGTATTGGTATGTAGCTTAATAACTTTTTTTTAACTGATAGAGATAAAATGTTAATGTAAAAAAAAAACCTGTCTAAAATTGTATAACCTAAGACAAAGGAGGGCGAGGCATTAGGAGACCTCATGCTACATTATGTTTTTGGCACAGCAACGCCACCCTGTGGCTAATACTATGTGTTGTTTGGCATTAAACACTTGAAATACTCTATGTGGAAAAAAATCAGGAGTCACATGAGGACAACTAGAGATGTACAGTATATACACACACACACATATATATATATATATATATATATATATATATATATATATATATATATATATATATATATATATATAAAATCCAGCTGAAGTTTGAAAAACATAATTATAAATTTAAATTGTGCTTATATGTTTCCAACTAGGTATTTACCATAAATACCTCAACTTCATGGAATGTATGTTTTTAGTATACAGTGTTTATATACTAATGCAACGCTAAGAGAAGATATTCAGGGTCAAGTCATAAGTTACTTCTAAAGATAACTAAAGGGCTACATTTTCTTTGATTCTCCACACAGTCACACATATCCAATATGTGTGTTAATTATGAGAGCATATATAAGGGGATTATTATATGAGAGAGTATTAATTATTATGTAAGTTGTGTAGGATTTAACTCAAAACATTCACCCAAGGACACATTGTCCAACCTTATATCCATCCTTATATACTTAGACGGCACACACCCCAAACACGCCCCCCCCCCCCCCCCTCTCTAAAACACACACACACACACACACACACACACACACACTGTGGTCTGCTCAGCCCTGGGGAAGCATCAGGACTGTCTCTGTAGCTGCAGAAAGGTCACACACATACACACACAGTGCAAAGCAAAGTAAAGCCTGACTGACCAATGACAGCTGCTGGCTCTCACACACTCTGCAATTTTTGGTTGTTTTTTTTTGCTATCAGTGTGATACTGCATCCTGTTAAAAGTCTAATACTATATAATTTATGAAGAAAGATAGAAATAAAGAAAGAGAAAGAAATTATGGACATAGGTTGGATCATAAACATTTGACTAATTTGTGATTCAACTTTGAGTAGAGTAAAACATTTGTTCTTGTTTTGTTAAATGTGAAATAGCTATTCAATTTATCTCAACTCAATTCAATTTGATCCAATTTTATTTGTATATCACTTTAAGCAATGGAAATCATCACAAAGAAGCTTTACATAAATACAATATATGTTCAGGGTATAACGTTAAAACAACAAAAAATAATAATACATATATCCATCAGTTCATCCCAAATGAACAGGCCGACGGCAAAGGTGGCAGGGAAAAGCTCCTCCAGATGACAAGAGGAAGTAACTGTGAGTGGAACCACACTTCCAAGTAAACCCATGCTCATTAGGGTGATACCGGATAGTGTTTATAAATAAATCCCTAATACAACAGTGTGCTATACTGTATGGTCGAAAAAGTGCAACTATATAACAAGAAATTTCATTTTAACTCCATTTCATTGAGGTGGCCAACAGTTTACTGAATTTGGGCACAAAACAGTTTGTACTAATTTTAAACATTCATTTCCAGAAAGTTAAATTATCTTCTAATAGGAAAAGATCCATTGGACTTGCTTGTCATGGAGAGAGAGAGAGAGAGAGAGAGAGAGAGAGAGAGAGAGAGAGAGAGAGAGAGAGAGAGACATAATTACACAATGGATAGATATTGTGTAATTACATAATGGATAAGGCCAATGTGCATTGTGTGCTTTGTACAGACAGGGACTCTTCCAAGACTAGCAATGACAGCATAACAAAATGGGATACCAGCAGGAAAGACATAAAGAAGCAGACTCCTCTGTTGACATCTACATCCCTTGCATTTTTATTTATTTATAGAATAATTTTTTTATATCTTTCATGTTTTATACCACTTATCCTGCGGGATCACAAGGCATGGAGTCTATCCCAGAAGACTTAGGGCACAAGACACCCTTGACAGGGTGCCAATCCAGCGCATGGTGCACACACTTACACACACACACACACACACACACACACACACACACACACACACACACACACACACACACACACACACACACAATACATATTAACCTAATCTGCATATCTTTGGACTGTGGGAGGAAACCGGCCAAGCATGGGGAGAACATGCAACTACACACACAAACACACACACGTGCGCGGGCACCGGAAATCAAACCCTCAACCGGGGAGGTGCAAGGCCACAGTGTTAACCACTATGCCACCAATGCCGCCTTATTCAGTAATTTGTTTGTTTGTTTGTTTACTGTATTTACTTTTTTTTTCCTTGCAAAAGTTGTGAAATCATGGATGCACTTTTCTATCTTAACTAAAGAAATGTATATCAGACATGCCAAGATTTAATGAATGATACTTATTAAAAGGTATGTACTTTATTAATAGTCTTATATTAATTATTAATATTATTACTAATATTATTAGTCTTCACAACAAACTTTTAAGGACTTATTAGACATTGTGTTACTACAGTCATTTTTTTTTTAACATGCAGATATATCTGAGTCAGTCAGCACATTACTATGACTGCTTTTCTTTGAGTCAGATAGGGGTCCGGAAACTGCAGAGACACTGATGATCTGTACATAGACTTGTCATAACCGCCACATCCACATGAGAAAACAGCTCAAGAGCAGAATTAAAATGATTTCCCTGGAAGAAATGTGCAATGTCAAATACACATTTTACAATTTATTTCAGCATTGAATAAGTCCATTTTTTGAAATTATTCCTAACAATGATCTTAAGGATCCTAACAAGGAACAGCTAGTACAATGTCATCTATGATAAAAACCTAGTGTGTGGTGTTGCACGTACAGCACTGTAAACCAAATAACGATGCCTCATCCCCTGCCACCCTGTCAGGCCATTTCAGCTCAGGCTATGCTGAGTGTGAGGGGAAGGTCAGTGTGATATTTAGGCCTGATGATGTACAAGACTCTGTCCTCAACAGTATGACACCCAGGAGCAGAGTCGTTGGAGAATATCACTCTACCACTCGAAGGTGAATAATGGTTCATGTAGAGACACACGCAAAAATCATCACCTTTGGTGAAATAAAGTAAACAGTCTAGGAAAGTCTAATACAGAACACTGCAGCCCTCGAGCAGCATGGATGACACATCAGTCACATTCAATTCCTAATTCCTTCTTCCTAGAGATGATGCTGTCAGGACCTGTAAATGTTAAAGTATTATTTGAATATAGAAAGACATTCCGTGGAAAATAACTTAAATCCATGATTCACTCGTGCTTGAAGACTTGCTTCACTTGTACTGTATATCTATTTCCTTTGGTGCACTCCATTAATCCCAGTTATGAAATGATGATAAAATCCAATGTAACAATAGCCTGAAAGGTTAATCCACTCTAATGCAAAGTGAACACCTATGAGACGGATCCTCTCTGATGTTGTCGCATTATTAAAATTACAATGGAACAATTTTAATGAAAAAAGAATGTCCTGGAAATTACTGGAAAACAGCTCCTATCCAATATACTTTCAAAGTTATTGTAAATTATGATGAACTCATTAAAAATATGTATGATTGACAAAATCTTTGTATATTTTATTAACAATTATTTTGATTATTTTAAAATGCATTAAAAAAAATAATAATTCATTCATATTGGCATTGTTTTCCAGCTTTACCTAAGATGAGCTGTAGCTACAGGGACAATAATACAGTAAACAGACTTCATGTTAAAATTATAACGAATCTCCTGGTTGCTCAGATGCACGTTTTGACTTATATCACACAGTTACAGTAATAAAGGGAATTCATTATAATCCCATTATCCGGCATCACACAAATGAGGTTGGGTTTCCTTTTGAGTCTGGTTCTTCTCAAGGTTTCTCATGTCATTTCATTGCCAACATCACTTCTACAGTATCTTGCCCATTAGAGATACATTTCTAAACACAGGGGTGGCAGCAGCCATTGCCCTGTAAGCACTATACATAGATTTTTCTATGATCTTGTTCAGTTTTTATGTCACTGTTGGTTGTCCTTTGAAATGCATGTGTTAGGGTTTAATAATGATGCTGTTGTATTGATAATGAGCCAAAAAAAAAAATCCTGAATCTCCCTCACTTGCATATTCACTCCTGGCCCAAGTAGTTGTATTTGCACTTAGACATTAAAGGTAGCATACTGTACCAGCGGCAGGACAGTTCTCGTGGACATAGTGAAATCTAATCCTACCAGGACCAGGTCTAGATATCATAGTAATATCTGGTGTTTATCATTTCTGCAAAGCTGTCCGTTGTTAAAAGTGCTATACAAATAGAATTTAATTGAATTACATTGAAATTATGTCTCCAACAAAACCAGTACCAGCTGTACTTTTCTGATTATGCGTCTCCGAGGACAAACAAGCCAGAAGGCCACCCAAAGGCCTCCATATGGCAACCAACTGCTCGACATGAAGAGCATCTCTTACCCCCAATATGTTTTGCCCTCCTTTGACTTTGAACCATGAACCGTGTTTTATGGCGGCCTTTAGATGTGGGTGTAATGCAGTGCCCCTTGCTGTAGTGCTGTGACTGGGTGTTGGACTTCACACTCTGCACTGTAACTCTTCACAGCGAGCAGTAAACCAACTTTCTTTGCTTGCTTTTACTTTTAAATTTTTCTAATTATTATTCTAATTCAAAATGTGGGAGAACAATGAGTATCAATGACTATTACTATTACCCTTTCTCTGGACCCTCTGATCAGCAGTCCAACACCTTTGCCACCAGGCTACCCCTGCCCCCACGATCTAAATACCTGCTGTTATTTATATTACAGTGTTGCTGAAAGCTTAATTCTGATTAGTCAGCTGTTGATTTATTCTCTGTGACAGCATGGGTCAGACGATAGTCGCAGCTGCAAAGTTTATACCAATGCACTTGGTGGGTGCTTCGTATGAAAAGAGTTTTTTGGGAGGATAGTGAAGAGACATCTGTTTCTATCTGCAGTGACACATGATAACAGGAACAAATTTGCTTTGCATTTGTTCTACAACATAAAACATAACTATACACAGATAATTGGGCCAGTGGCAGCTTAGAGGGTTAAGGCTCTGAGTTACTGATCAGAAGGTCATGATTTAAACTCCAGCTCCATCAGGCTGCTACTGTTGAGACCTTGAGCAAGGCTGTTAACCCTGTCTACTCCAGGGGACACTATATTTTGGCTGTTCCTGCCCTCTGACCACAGCTCAAGCTGGTATATATGAAGAAAGAAGTGCGCTGTAGTGTATATGTGACAATTTAAGGCTTAACTTAAAAACATAAACTGTGCAACTTTTGCTGATATTCTGGCGGCATGGTGGTGTAGTGGTTAACACTGTGGCCTCATACCTCCAGGGTCTAGGTTCAATTCCGGCCTAGAGTCTGTGTGCATGGAGTTTGCATGTTCTGCCCGTGCTTGGTGGGTTTCCTCCAGGTACTCTGGTTTCCTCCCACAGTTCAAAGACATGCAGATTAGGCTCATTGGCATTCACAAATTGCCTGTAGTACATTATGTGTGGGTTTGCTTGTGTGTTTATCATAAAAGGTTGTTGGATTTTTTTGCATTGAAAGAGTGTGTTGATGAATGCTGGGTTTATAATGCATTATACCACACTGTCACTGATCTTTTTTTTTTTCCAGAACCCAGACCATGAGTATGGTCTGGGTTCTGTCTTGGGAATATTTCTGAATCATTATGAAATGTCATTCTGAAAATCAAGATGTGCGTAATGTGGATCATTTTGGAATAGTTGGCTTCAAAAATGCTGTGATCATATGTGGGGGTGGGGAGTAAAACTTGTTTTAGACTGTAATGAGTTCATGGATTCATGACTGTAAATAATTTGAGCTCTAATCTACATTAGAAATCATCCAGGCGAATACACATCCTGGGATTTTTTTTTACATTAGCATGTCACGGCTTAATAAATTCTCAGATCTGAGAGGCTTATATAAACCTTGTGAACATATTGATGTCTCATGTTAACAACTTGATATAAAGGATGTGCATGTGTGCGCTAGCACGAGCGTGTGTGGTTGGGGGTTGGATTGAATGGAAACAGGGTCAGTGAGCGGAGGCTGGTTATCAGAGCAGAGAGACAGAAGGCAGTTTGCTGACGGCAGGGGAAGCAGTCACTCTCCCTCGCTCTCAACTTTACCAAACACTGGCATCAAACCTAGTATCTCTTACACTCTGTCGATCTCATATTCATTTCATTTCTTTCTATCTTGCAGGCTTGTATGTTTCATATTCTCTTCATTATATTATCATCATTTTAAGCTTTATCCAATGGAGTCACGCCATCATGGGTATCATCGTGTCAATCCAAGGTGAGGATATTTTGATTATTTCTTAGTGTTTTGTAAGATTTGGTGTGTACAGTGTTCTCCTCTCAGGGGTGTGTGTCAGTCCTGCATGCACTTTGATGCACTCTCTTGCATAAGTATGTCAATTCTTGCATCAATTTATTTTTATTCCTCATTTGTTTTATCTTTGTCAAATTCTAACTTTGTCTGGGTTTTTTTTCTACATCTTGACATCTCTCCATGCTCGGTCTGCAGTCTGATGTCTATCTCCTTGCTAAATTGTCACCCTTTCCACATTCCATGCCCAGCTTGAGTAATTGGTGCTTTCCATTTAGTTTATTTGACACTAAGAGAGTTCACTACTTTGGCAATATGCTGTGATTATTGTCTTTCTTCCTCCACACTGTCTTCTATACCTGCACTAAACAAACAGACAGACTCTTCTTCTACTTGATACAGTATCGCCACAGGTGCTTTAAGTAGTTTCTGCACTACTAAGGGTTATATAAAGTGACAGGATGGAGTTATTTTCTCCATTTGAGGTCCATTCCATCTGAAGACTATCCTCAGGATGTAAAAACAAATGTATCAGATTGAGAAGGAAGTGAGAGAGAAACTCTATTTAGCAATGACCATGAGTCTATTAATAAACTGAAAGCTCATTGTCTATACCGCTTTATCCTGTGCACAGGGTTGTTGAGACTTGGGGCATGAGGCGGGGTAGACCGTGGACTGGGTGCCAATCTAACACACACACATACTACACTCACATGCTTATTCACACACTACAGGCAATATGAGAATGCCAGATAACCTAACCTGCACGTCTTTGGACTGGGTGGGAGGAAACCGGAGTACCCAGAGGAAACCCACCAAGCATGGGAAAAACATGCTCCATGCACACAGACCCGAGGTGGGAATTGAACTCGGACTCTGGTGGTGCAAGGTGACACCGCTAATCACTAAGTTGCCGTGTTGCCTAAACTGCCCAGTTGAAACGTGTAGAAATAAACCTATACCTCTGATTTTTTTTTCTTTCTTCTTCAATACCACAGTCTTGCAATGCCATTCCTGGCCTGCAGGAATTCCTCCCGTCAGGAAGGTGAGCATGGTCCGAGCAGCGTGACCTCAAAGGGCCCGGCTCAAGTTTTACTCGAGGAACTTCTATGGCAATTCAAGCAAAGAGAGTATCCGGTTTTGGAGAAAGAGCACCAACGTTGCTCCCATGGTGCTCTAGGATATCGCCGGGCTCTCACCTGGGACAGCTTGCTTGCCCTGATACCAGCGTCTGAGTGCAGACTGCTGGAAAGACTCTGCACCCGAATTTCACCATCACACACAGCTGCGGTACTCTTCAGGTATGTGTCCAAACCAGTCAAAGGTTTGGACACATCTTCTAATTCCATTGTCCTCCCTGAATTTTCTAAAGTGTGTATGAGTGAAAATAAATGTGTTTAGATAATAATGAGATTGTCCCTGATGAGCAAGCCAAAGGTGTCGGCGACAGTGGCAAGGAAAAACTCCCTGAGAGGGCAATAGGAAGAAACCTTGAGAGAAACCAGACTCAACAGGGAACCCATCTTCATTTGGGTGATAACGGATAACAGGAATTACAGTATATAACAACATCATGTGTGTTAGGCTGCTGGAAGTTCAGTATAACAGAAGTTTTCTAAGTTACCATGGAGTCCAGTTCAGCACAGGGATGAGTCAGCATGTGCAGAGGACAGAGGGGGGTCTGGATCACTGGGAGCTCAGGAGCAACATGTGTAGATCCAAACCATCATGAAGCAGAATCCAGCTGGAGGTGGTTCTTCTCTGGGTGCCTCAAGATCTTTGCAGATTTGGCCTCTGCCTACTGGAGCTGGCACTATCTCCAGACGCCTCGGAGTGGGTAGAGAAAAAAGGAACAGGTGGAAAAGAATTAGCCTAGATGCCGTTCAGGAGCAGCCCTAGATAAAATGTGCATTTAGATATCCTGGAGTACAAGGTTATGGACTGAACTATGTGTATGCCAGATTAAAGAGATGTGTTTTGAGTCTAGCTTTAAACTGGTAGACTGTGTTCAGATTATTAGGTGTGTCCAATTTTTTGACCGGTACTGTACATGTTGTTGTGTGCGCATATCTGAGCAACTGATTATTAATAAATATAATGTGCATTTTTAAAATTTATTATTATTATTATCATCTCTTTTAAGGTTCCGTGAGATTTTGGCTCACAATTACGTTGTTCCCTGGGAGCTCGTTTGCATCTTCAAACAGGTGCTGAGGGACTTCCTGAGAAGGCAGGAAGAGGTGGGATACCGGAGTTCTTTCCCTCCAGCCCCACCAATGCTACTTCATGTTTCTCCTCCTCCTGCAGATATCAACGCCCGTGACCGAAAGACTATAAAGTCCACATCTTCTCCGGAAGGGCAAGAAAATCATCGGGAGGAGATCCCAACCATATCCAGTTATGTGGACAGGCATTTACATAGCGCTTGTTCCTATTCTGTCCAAAGGGACTGTCTTCCCTACTGAGCCTTCTTTCCCTATGACTAGTCTCAGACCTACAGCAGTAAGCTGTGAATGCCAGAAATAGCTCATAGACACCCTAGTGAGCACAGTGTCCTTCCCATAGGCAAAAACCTTCCCTTGGACACAAACACCACAGCACTAGTGAGATCTCGGTTTGAGTATTTGCAAAATTAGAGAGTGTTATTTAAATGGTCAGGGAAAGTGCTTGGGCTAAGTTGGATGTTGACAAGAGCAAGGCTTATATACATGATACTTTGAGAACAAAACAAGTCTATGAGATTAACCAGTGAGTTGGTTCTAATTTTATATAGTTAATGGGAATTCCAAAATGTACTGTGTCTCTGTGTAAGATGTTTCACCCATAACACCAATTTTATACAAAAATACTTTTAACCTCATGAATCTAATGAGCTCATAAGAAATGCACAGCTGCCGAGTGACTTATACAGCCTAATCGTCAATTTTTTACAGGTATTTTGTTTATTATTACTGTAGATGAGCCCAAGGGGAGAAAAGAGCACAGCTTTCTTATTGCTTTAGCAAACTCTCTCTCTCTCTCTCTCTCTCTCTCACACACACACACACACACACACACACACACACACAACCATTGGTGTGTGCATCAATAAACCTAATTAATGCAGTGTTTCTCCCTTCATTATATATATACAAGGTAGGTGGACTATGCCATGCTGAGTGGGAGAAAAAGAATAAGCTACAGATCCAAAGGAAATGTCAAAAGGGGACATTTTTTTTCCATGAAATGCCAGCTGAGCCGAACTCCTTAAAAAAACTGCAGAACTGCAATAGAAATGGCCTTCATTCAAGGTTTTCCTTTATATAACTGTTCCTCTTTCATTGTAAAAAGGATCACAGGCTGAATATTGAAACACTGTAACCTACAGACAAATGTCGATATGTGTTTTGTCTTCGTAAATTTGTAATTTGTTATGTGGAAAATTTGCCTGGCAATAAGAGCTGAAAAAATAAAATCAAATGGCACATTACTTGTCACAATCGCGTAATTTTGTCGTAAATTACTCCTTTCAAGTAGTGATTCTCAGCTCTGGACCTGAAGGACTACCTCCACTGTACATTAGGCTGTTCTCAGCTAGCAGCAAACCTTAATTCGTTAGCTTATTAAAAGCTTTCTTCTGAATTTTAATGAGTGTGGAGGCATGTGGAGGTGGTGAAGTGGTTATCACCGTGGCCTATCACCCGTGGCCAAGGTTAAGAGTTTGAGTCCTGCCTTGTGTCTATATGTGTGGTTGTATCTTCTGGTGAGTTTACTCCAGGTTCTCTGATTTCCAAATTGTGTGTGTGTGTGTGTGTGCTTGTGCTTGTGTGCCTGTAATGCATTGGCAGGGTGTCTGCTCCAGTCATAGGCTCCAGGCCTCCTGTGACCCCCAAACAAGATAGGAGGTATAGACAGTGAGTGAGTTACAAAGCAGGGAAAGCACTAAATGTGCAGGCCAGGGTTGTGGTTGAGAATCAATGTCAGTAGAACTGCATTAGTAAAACGACAAAAAAAAAAAAAAAAAATCTGAATAAGGTAAACTTTTTTCGCAATATCTCGCGAAACCTGACCCTTCAGTGTAACCGATTTGATCCAGCAGGTGGCAGTAATGCACCTAAAAGCTGCCTTCCAAGCTTGATCCTAGGGACCGGAAAGGTTAGCGTTACCGATCCAGTCTAGTGGCAGTAATATCTCGCGAAATGTTCGCGATATCTCACAAAAAGTTGGCGAGATCTAACAAACAAAATGCCATTTCCCCCCTCGCATTTTAGGTGATTTTTCCCTCATTTTTCCCTTTAGGTGCTCAGTTTGGACGGCAAATGTGCATGCATTTGTTTTTATAATCCACATTCTACGTGGATCTACTAATCATATACTTTACCGAATAAAGACTTTTATTATGACGTGATGCTGTACTAATCGACCGGAAGCATAGTTTGAACTTCCGCTCACCAGTGCGTCTTCTGTCGCGAGCTAGCATTGAGATTGGACAGTGACCTTCTCCGGGTGATTTGCAGCGAGTACAGTTTAGAGGTGAGTGATGAGATGTTAGCTCTAGGACAGGGTTATAAAAAAGCTAAATGAATCATAAACAATAGATAGAGCGATTAAAGTCTCATGTGTGGAATAATCATGATGTTTCTTAGGTTTCTGGTGAAGTCTAGGCCTTAGCCGTGTCACACACCGGGCGCGTTAACGTTAGTTAGAATGTTGTCAAATTTGAGATTAAGAAAATTATCCAAAATATATTTTACTTAGATTAAATCTGCAGTTCATTCGAGTGTAGTCGCTAATGTTAGAATGCTTGTATTTGCAGACTAATCTTTCGTGTCAGCCTTATTTTTTTTCCTAACTTTATTCCATCTTCTATGCTATGATTGGCTAGGACCTTCTCGTGTCCTCAATTGTGATTGGGCAATAAGGTTGTCAGTCTGATTGACGGGACTGGTAACCAATCGTGGCGCGCGAGGTTAATACGGGTGCGCAAAAAAAACGTCTTTCATGTGTTTAAAGCTGCGATAGCCAACCTGTTTGTCTTTAGATTGGCCTGTTGTCAATCATTTTTATAGACATGCCCATTTAATTCTTTAAGTCTGTATGAGGTGAGGTGAAGTGGAGTGTTTATAAAGGTCTGACTTTAGGCTTTAATGTGGTTCAATGTCAGAATGTGGTTAAGATTAGCATGCTAGCTATCAGGAATGGGAATCAGCAGTCATCACCCGATACGATTTATCAATACCTTGATGCCGATTCGATTAATATTGACATTCTGCAAATATCAGTTTTATAAATATAAGTATGTCTCTACTATCTCTGACCCCATGTAAGGTTTGGTAATAGAGCGTTGTGTACATGGCTGCAAATGTGAACTGGTTTAGTTAATAAGGAATAATTAAAGTCTTATTCACCTTTACTCATTTAATGGTTAGAGACCTTTTTATTTCACAAATGCTACCTAATGTCCCTTTAATAGCCAAGCACATATTCGACCATACAAGGCCTGTGATGTAGGTGTTGGATTATTTTATTTTATATTATACATGGCTGCATAAAAATATACTGTCTGCAAGTGCAGTGAAGTTCTTTAGATTTTCTTTCCCTTCATGGTCTCTCCCTTCTTTCTTTATCACTAGATGGCCGGTGGTGTGTTTGGAACCTGGTGGTCTAGACTCGGCCCGTACTACACAAGGGCGTACCAGGAGGTCTGGGTTGGCCTGGGAATCATGACTTACTGTTACTACAAACTTTCCTATGGAGGTAGGTTGTCTGCATGCACTAGAGATTAAATGGACTGTTAAAGATTACTCTATTCTCTCAGTGTCATTATATGCTTTTTTCATCTTATAATGATGAATGTTTTTATTTTTCCTGTAGGAAAGAAAGCAGTTAAGTCTAGTAAGTATCTATTCTCTATATATATATTCTCTATCTATAATTAGATTTAAGGTTTAGCTCTTTAATATGGGACAACCACTAAGCCTAAGATTTTCACATTTATGATCTTTAAGCATTTCTTTACTTTAATGTACTGTACATTAAGATTTATTTTCATTTTCTCAGAACAAAAGCCTTGCATTTTATCATGGCTCAATATAACCTTATAACATAGCATATAAGGTTAAGTTAACCTTCTGAGGAACTACACTTAAACCAGCCTGGAAGCAGGTTTAATCAGCCACACTGGGCTTTTAGATGTGTCGCTTTAAGACAATAAAAACCGCTATAAGCGGGAAACAATCTACTGTGAGCACTAAACATGCACAAAAACTTTGTGCTTCACTTCACAATAGGACTTTCTGACAGCTAAATATTAGTTTACATTTAAAATCTAAAACCGACTCAAATCAGTACTTTAAGATATTGAACTGTAGAATTGTGAAATAATTCATTTAAATGGCTCCATTACTATTAATGCATTCTATAAAGGACACCTCAAATTGCTAAATGATCAACACCAGTAGAATTTTGTAGCGGTGGGGAAAATTGTTTAAATGACGTTCTCCATTTTTAAAAAAAATAATAAGTCTAATTAGTTCTTTTATGCAATAAAATTGCTATATAATCAATATTTAGTATGAAGTTGTCTATTCTTCAAAACCTGCTGGATCTGGCTGGGCATAGAGTAAAAAAGACGTCCGCAATTCTCTCGTGTCACCTCGTCACAAAACAACCCCAAACATCACGTACAGAAATTAGGAATTTGGATTTTGCTAGTTTTATGCATTTTAATGCAGAAGTGGACACCCCAGCTTTAGAAAGTAAAAGTCCTGCCACATATTTGTTTCAACTAAGATTGAAAATCTTCCAGCCAAACGATTGTGATTAACACAACTCTTTAGCCAGATCAGAATAAGTAGTGAAATCACCCGTTTTGTGCAGAACTATAAACTATGACATCTGTTGTCTTATTACTTTTGGTGACCACTCTAAATAAATGTGTGTATGTAAAGAAATTTTCATGCAAGTAAATTATTTATGACTAAGCTCAGGACTGATGTATAATTCAGCCTACACAATTGAATCTGAAAAACGGCACTTGCGTCTACGTCTGATGCTGATAAATCTGTGTTGATGACATAATTCTAGCCTAAAGATGGCTGCTGTATAAAAAACGCGCTAAATCTTAACATCATGGTGTGGTTTCGAATAAGCAAATATTAATGGTAGATGTTGATGAGGTTTACGAGGTTTTAACTTGTGTATTGATTACAGTGATTAGTTCGTGTTTCATTACATTATCCATATAGCTGCTCTGCAAAATTACAGAAGGACTGTGTCTTAGCTGATTGAAAATCTTCCAGCCAAACGCCTTCTTTGGCCTGACCTAAAATGCACACAATACATAGGACTTCAGTATGCCAAACAGGAAAAGAAAAAACATTAACACTGTATTTATGATTACTTATCCATTCTTAGTAACAGAACTGTTCATGCATGATTTATAAAACTAGCATCGCTAGCTGAAATCAGGAGTTCACAGATGATGGTGACACAGATGGCATCTCTACCTCAGGGATTTTCCTGTGATTTTCATTAATCCTTGAATCATATTGGAAAGATTCATATTTCATTTAAAAAGAAAAAAAAGCAGCATTCTGGTTTAGGTCATGCTTGCTTTGACTTTAGCTTTCTTGTTATCAAAAATTATACTGGAGCTAAACATAATGGACACTTTTGAGAAATGGAAGAAGATAAAATAAA
This sequence comes from Clarias fuscus, assembly GCA_030347435.1. Taxonomy (NCBI): domain Eukaryota; kingdom Metazoa; phylum Chordata; class Actinopteri; order Siluriformes; family Clariidae; genus Clarias; species Clarias fuscus. The sequence goes on along the minus strand of CM059229.1, from coordinate 15,868,129 downwards.
CATTTTGGTACTAAGGAATCTTTTATTGCAATCTACCTGCTTTTCTGCATTTATCATCATGGGCATGGATCTATAGATTGTCTAGATTCAGAGTGCAGAGATGTTGCCGTAGTTCCTTGATTATTTTCTTTAATGGCTATACAAACCTCTCTTTGACACCTTTAGAGTCTGACCACTCACACTGACCAGACCACCTCTCGATGTGACCATACCCCTCTCCCGCTGTGTAAATCTTCCCCAGAAGAGCTTCACTGATGCCAGAATGTCTATCTGTTTGTGGAATTAATAAATGCTCTGTTCGGATTACCTGTACAATCCTGTGTGGTCCTCTCAGTTTCTTGAGTACTAGAGTCTGTAAATGTTACACTGACAGCGACAGACTGTAAAAATGCATTCATATTTAGAATATTACATGGAGGTTACATGCCTGTAGTGATTGCAGAGCACTTTGTGTGGCTTGTATGGCATGCTATTCTACAGACTAGCTGAAAAAAATTCAATAAGCCATATAACTACCTAATATTCTCTTCACGGTGGTGCTGTAACCTCTCGCAGCCGGAGGTCTAGAGAGAGCTGATTGGCCGAGCTCTCTCAGAGGGGAGGGATGAGAGGTACTTAGTGCTCCTACATTAATCACGGCTCTACAGCCAGTCAGGGGTGTCTGTGAGCTCGCGCAACGGAGGGAGCGGATAGCGCTGTCTTGCGAGTGTGTTACGCCGCCCCCAGCGGTGCGCGAGCGAGCAGTTCGAAAAGATGCGGTCGGCTGGCGTCACGTGGTTCGGAGGAAACACGTGATAGTCTTCGGCCCTCCCGGCTGAGTGGTAGTAGTAGCCTTAATGTGGGAGCCCCCTAGTGACGGGGAGGAATTGGACACGACTAAATTAGGGAGAAAATCGGGGGGGAAAAAAATATTCTCTTCACAAACTTGTGCTGCACAGACCATTTCACCAAATACTGTTTGACACAATGTTGATCATGTAGGACATCTAGAGATAAAGAACACTGATTTAAGGCAATCATTTAAAAGCTTCACTTCGTGAGAATGAGAGTGAAATATTTCACTGACTAAGGAGCAAAGTTTATACTATACAGTAATAAATAGACTCACTTGTATCCTGTACAGCCTCACCAGGTACTCAGTAGGTGAGATTTACTCATCACTAATATATGCTGCACCCTGATATACGCTCTACAGCCATTACACCTGTTTCTTTGACAAACTGCTACCACAAAGTTAAAAGCACACAGTTGTCCATGATGTCGCTGTCTTCACTTGAATGGAGAAGCCCAAACCTGACATCATCAAAGGTTATGATTTGCTAATGTGGAAGAGCTTTTAAAAAGTATTGTAAGGATTACATTTATATTCTTCCTGGTACTCTAGTTTGCCCCAAAGTGTCCAAAGACTATATTGTATTCTTTGGTGTGTGTGCTTGTCATCCGCCTAGGTTGGACTTCAGGCCACCTGGGACCATATACTGGATAAGCAAAGGAAATGAAAAAAGCAGTTATGGCTTTATGGGTCTACACAAGGACTGTATTATAAAGTCTGGTTTTAGTCATTAGCTTTTCCTGATAGTAAAGCCTTTTTATTTTATTAATTAATTTATTATTTACTTACCTAAGTGCCTTGAATTCTTCTCCTGAATGTTAATGTAAAGATAATGGACCCCCACTGCAGCAGAAATGTCTTACTTCTTACAACTATAAAGACTATATTAGGTCTTTATCCAAGACTTGAAATAGCTGCTTGAAAGAGGTAGAGATGAAAAAAAAAATTTATTGCTTCAAAAAATATTTGAATGGATGCTAATTTAATAAACATTATTTTGATCACGGTTAGTGGCTTAAGTAAACTTCTGACTGCAATTAAAACTTTATTCAGTAAAGCAACACAGATTGACACCAAAGTCACCATTAAGTAATTAACTGTTATTTTAAGACACAAAGGTCATCTGTTCTGGAATAGTTCTTGCAAGAACAGTATTGTCAAGTGTATTTACAAAACCTATTAAGCACCATGATGAAACTGACTCTCATGAAGACCCTCCTAGGAAAGTGAGACCAAAACTTTCCTCTGCTGCAGGGAGAAGTTCATTTAGTGTTACCAGCCTCAGAAATCACCAATTAACAGCACTTTAGATTAGAGCTGTTATGAAGGCATTCCAAAGGGATTGCACATTTCTGGATACCCTCAGCATTGTTTTACAATGTTAAAAGAAAAAGAAAAAAAATCAGAAAAGACCAAGGAATTGGAAGGTGTCCAAACTTTTGACTGGTACTGAATTCAGAGACTGATACCTAGTAAATAACTGTCACTCAAAAAAAAAAAAAATTAAAATAGGTACAGAAAGACATACAGACCTTCGGTTATGAAGAGGATTCTTTCTTTTCTGACATCCAGAATTTAATGAAACTTAAATAGGTATTTGCCTGAAGTCAAACCCTTGCCATAAATAAAATCAAAATGTAGAAGTGAAGTTATGAGCAGTTATGTGTTGGATTGTGTCACAGCATCACTCAAAGCTGGCTGAACAGAATTTAATGAAACTTTTGCTGTAGTACCTACAGTATGTAAGTTTAACATGCAGTTTATCCTAAAAGTGATGTTATGAACAGTTATGTGTCGGATTTAATAAGATACTTTAAAATGAGCTACTAATAAGCTACTTGCTCAATATAAACAAACACCTGCACCATTAGATACTAATGTTCTCTAACAAACCTCTAAGGGCTTCACAGAACAGCTGTATTTATATTCAAATCAATTAAATTTTATTTTATTTATATAGCGCTTTTAACAATGGTCATTGTCTCAAAGCAGCTTCACAAAATTAAAAAAAAAATAGTTTATGGAATGTGTATGAGTGAGAACAAACATGTTTAGATAATAATTAGATTGTCCCTGACGAACAAGCCGAGGGTGTCGGCAACGGTGGCAAGGAAAAAATGTCCTGGAATGGCAAAGATACCTTGAGAGGAGCCAGACTCAACGGGGAACCCATTCTCATTTGGGTGATAACGGATAACAGGAATTACAGTATATAATAACATCATGTGTGTTAGGCTGCTGGAAGTTCAGTATAACAGAAGTTTTCTAAGTTATTATGGAGTCCAGGTCAGCACAGGGATGAGTTAGCAGGTGCAGAGGACAGAGGGGGGTCTGGAACACTGGGAGCTCAGGAGCAGCATGTGTAGATCCAAACCATCATATATATATATATATATATATATATATATATATATATATATAAAAATTTATACTGAGATAAATTATACACAGGTGGACTCTTATTTACTTATTAGGTGACTTCTGAAGGCAATTGGTTCCACTGGATTTTAGTAAAGGGTATTATAGTAAAGGGGGGTGAGTATAAATGAACATCACACTTTAAAACTTTTTATGTGTAAAAGAATTTTTAAACCATTTATCATTTTAATTTTACTTTACAATTATGTGTCACGTTGTTTTGGTCTATCACATAAAATCCCAATAAAATACATTTAGGTTTGTGGTTGTAACATGACGAAATGAGGAAAAGGGTAAGAATATTTTTGCAAGGCACTGTACACATGAACACAGAATTAGGGGTGACTTACAGTATTAGACATTTTACCCACACCTTAAAAAGGAAATCATGCATATGTCCATGTTGAACATCACATTCTAACTTAGCTGTTAGAATAAGGAAAAAGACCATGTAATCTTTAACTGTGAAGTTTTAATTATTGTTATCCCATGATTGCCTCATTCTTGGTCTTCACTTGCAGAAGTGGAAACTCATGTGATCTTCTGTTTTTGTAACTCATCCACTTAAAGGATCAATGTTTTCTGCTTGCTTAGATGTTTTTCTCCTCTCTAAGTTTGTTAAGAGTGCTTTTAATACATAAAGTGATATATATATATATATATATATATATATATATATATAGGAATACACCCTGAACATCAGTTCTCAGAAGGATTTAAACGTATTGCACAATCTATCTGTGCCATGGCAGTGCACATGCACGACGCAAGCCTTTCTCCTCGCTGTCAATCAACTTTCCAGCCACACCTCAGGATTCAAAACACCAATCTGGGTGCTGTTTAAAGATACTGCATCCAGCTACTAGGGGGAGCCGAGACACTATTTTCAACTACTGTAACAACGTCCATCATTGGTAGTCTGCCACACCATTCACCCTTTGATGTTGCCTGTAAGCTGCTATTTGTAGTTGAATGTAATCTATTAAAGGATTAGAAGCTATTATATCAAGTTATTAAATTATCACATTATAAGCCTTTAAAGAATAAGTCATCAATGAATCAATTAAATATGTTTCTAATGAAATATTTGGATTGTGTTCAGAGATTCTGATGCTGAATTCTCTTGGTGGTGCAGACTATTTTCTCAATGAGCATTTCCTCATCACTCTCAGGTATCAGTAATGATTCTCTTAAAAAAAAAAACTTTTACCTTCCTTAGAGTATTGGTTAAAATTTTGTTTTCAGATATCCAAATGCATCTATTTATGCAAATCACAAGTGGGGCATACATTTTTGCTCGCACCCCAGTTACAAATGAACAGAAATGAACAGCAGAGACTGGGGAGACAGTAGCCTTGAAGCTCTGTGGAGTGCTGATAAGCCCAACAGAAAATTTTATATAACTGGAGTGTGCATAATTTTTGACTGCCCCTTATATTTGTTTCTGAGTCTGGGACAGTCCACCAACAATCTTTGAAAACACACTTAAGGATGGTTCTAATGCAGTCTGACAAGAAGGAAGCAAATATGGGTATTTATTTATTTATTTATTTATCTGCATGTCTGTATATGTAAAGCAGCCCACCAAGGGCAAATTTGTCGTTTTGTGTGTTCGGGAAATGAGCAAGCACATGAAGTACAAACAAATCAAACAAACAACAAAACACACCACATGGGTTAGTGTGTGTGCGTGTGTGTAATGCGACCTGCTCCACATTCCTGGCGTTCCTCTTTAGACCTGCCCTGACATCATTTACTACACTCACAAACCAGTATTCTGTGATTACCTCTGCAGCTCATACATACTCTTACTGGAAATAATACTGTATTTATATCGCTTCGTTGTCGTTTATTCAGAAGATATCTTTAATAATAGACCAAAGGAAGTCTGACAACTGTGTTTTTCACTGGAACTCTGCATGTTTGCTGGCAAAGCCCTGGCTGGCTAGTTGTCTGCTAGCGTGCTGCCTGAAAACCCTGCTGTGCCAGGATTACAAAACAGCTCGCTTTTCTACATTAACGCCACGGGTTTTTGCTGTTTAACCGGATCCATTCAAGTGTCTTGTAAGTAGAATGGGAAACTTTTGACGTTCATGTAGTTATTTTACTTCATGTTGTCAGTTTTCTAGGTAAGGTTGCTACGTAGCCGTAGCTAACTCATTCCGCTAACTCATTTCAATCGTAATATACTCAGGTTATATTTTTTAAATGTTTGAAATAAGTTCAGTGTTAAAGTGGATTTTTTATTTATTTAAAGTATTCGTTTTGACAAAAAATACCGGTTAAATAGTAGTACATAAAGTGATAACGTTAATAGCTAGCGGTGTTTGTTAGCCTGATAGCAAACACGAGCCCTCATTTAAATGGCTGTATAAGGAGGTTAGCCTGGGACTGCTTAGTTAGCGATTTATTATTTCCATAACCATACAAGTTGTTTTTCTTAGTATTTAAAGCACTTAAATATGTAGTTACGTGTTTATTATTTATTTCCAGGGCAGCCCTGGTGATCTGTGCCCCTGTACGGATGTTTGTGTGTGTCTCCAGTGAGAACAAGTGTCCATGTCAGGAAAGGTTTAAAGTGCACATATGAATGAAACCAAAAGACAACCCGAGGACGCCTGATGTTTCTCTGACATCTGATAAAATGATGCCTGTAAGTATGCGCTCTTTTTTAAACCTGAGCTGTTCTGGTGTTCCTGTAAATATAGATCATCTCATCAGAGCTGATTGTTTCAGTCATCTCCTTCTTATTGAGGAGCACAAACCTGTACTAACTATCCATTAACTTGGAAACAAGCTCTTCTTACATGAGAGAACAGAATTTGTAAATGGGTTCCTTCCCTGATTAAAAGCATATGTTTTTTGTTTATTTTTATTATTATTATTATTTTTTTACCAGGGATGGGAATCACTAGTCATCACCCGATACAATATTGTCACGATACCTAGGTGCAGATTCTATTAATATTGCAATTCAGAAAGTACTGTGGTACCTCGGCATACTAATGCCCCACCTTATGAAATCCTCGCCATTAAGAACTGAAAATTTGCCATACGAACCGAACCAAACGCCAGTATACATGTATACATTTATATATACGTACGTCCAGGAGCTGTTTACAACTTGTTTACGTCAGTGGAAGGCCAAACAAAATTAGTTTATGGATTTTTTTTTTGTGGGTTTGTTTTTTGGTTTGTTTTACATTTTCTGCAAGATTTAGGGATGACATAGCACCATGGGTTGCAACAATGTTAGCAAGGACAGTAGCAAGAAAAGCATAAACATCAGCATGAATTAAGGTTAAATAAGGTTTGATGTCGATTTATTTCATATTTTACTTAAATGTCTTTTCCAAATGTTTTGTTTTTATATACATTTTTTTGTAGAAAAAATGTAACAGATTATCTGCAATTAAATAATCTTTTATGGAAATTGTTTTAATTATATGCAGAGGTAACACTGTACCACGATTTTTTAAATGTCCTGATTCAACATAAATATTTTTATTTATTTTTTTAGTAGTAGATCATTTAAAATAAAAATTTGGAGTGAAATGTGGCAATAAATTAATCAGCACAAAACGAATCGTGATTCGTAACTGACTATTTTTCAGTCAGATTTTACATATGTTTGAAAACAGGAAACGACTTCATGCTCACACTGTATTATGCATCATGTCCTAAAGTAAGAAGTCTTTTCTCAAAAGTTGGATATCTCAGTTGAAGCCTGTCCTGTGGATGTCCAAAGCTGATCTGTTATGCTCCTCACTTGAAAAAGAGGCGAGGGAAAAGTTGCGATGTGAAGCTGCTCGGGAAATGGACTTGCTTTGACCTCGAGATGAAGAAAGCGACCCCTCCTCCTCAACAAGCACTAATGGCAGTGATTAGTTTTATGGCACCGTCATGAGTGAAGTGTTTTTGCTTAGTCTTAATGGATAGATGGTTTCATCAGTCCCAAGTCAGCAGTTTAAGAGGGGGTTATATTGAGGTCAGAGCTGTTTTGTTTTTTCTTTCTCATAATCATAAGTCTAGTTCACGTCAATGTATTTTGACAGTCTCAGATGTCAATTTTTATGAAGATTGCTTACTCTTTGGCTGTTAATGAATCCTCATGGTCTGGAAATCTGTGGCTTTTATCTCTGAAGGAATGTGGAACCATTTAACATTAACATTGGTGATTGATTGCCCCAACGCATTCATACTGTCAATTAAATAAATTTGTAGATTCGATCTTGATCTGAGACAAATCCTTAAGACCTGCTTAGGTAGGTAGTCTGGATGACGTGAGTTATTTGCCCTCAGGACTTCCCTTCTTTGCGTTGTTATCTAATCTTATGTTTACATTGTGGTGTTCAGGCACCACTCAAATCAGTGCCTTATCTCTTGCCAGTCTAATTGAGAGGAAGAAGGCATGTTACGACGTGCAACAGAAATCCCTCTTGGCTTTTATCAGATTTTAGAAGAAGAAATACTTATTAGATTTTTTTTATTGAATTGCCTTGCACACTCGCAAATATGTTGAGCAGATGCAGTTCACACATACAAGTTCTTATAAACATTCTGTGTCATAGTGTCTTTCTGCTCTTTAAGTATACTGTATGATGTCTTGGGTATACTGACTTTAGAGCTTTAGTCATGAAATAAAAACATAATGGCTATTTAGTTAAGTTAATTAACAATTTTAACAATAACTATTACTATCCTGCATGAATAAAAAAAATAGTCTTCTTTCAGGGAGAAACTACAAAGCACAATGTCTGCAGTCCTTTCCTATGATGCTAAAAATGGAATAGGCTCAGAGCTGATCCTGATTGAAGTCAGGAATGTCTATACTTATTTAATTACATTCATTTTAAAAAGTTTGATGACTGCTTATTTTAGCCTTATTTTATGAGCCATATAATTGACTGTGTGTCTTGTTACAGAAATGATTACATATTAGAATGAGTGTTTTGAAATAACCCTGTAATGTGTATTACAGTTCAGTCACCTTAGTGCTGCTGTTATAGGAAAATAGGCTGCTTTTACATTACCGCCCTTGAGTCACTCAAGTCTGAGTTCTTAGCCTAATGTGACAGAGATCTGATTTTTAGGACTGTCTGAATATGCAAATTTCTCTTTCATATGTGGTCCCAGATCAGACACATCCGACTTGAGACCGTGCAGATTTGAATTCTGCGCATGCGTGGTGTGCTTTCTGATGTCAGTCAGCACTGGCGGTACAGGGATGGCAGGGATAGGAGCACTAGCAATAGTTGATAAAACAACCAAACCAAGCCATCTGGCTTTCTTCCTTCTTCTGGACTGCAACAATTAGAACTGACTAACTGCTTGCCGTCCTTTAGAGCAAACTCCCAAGCATGTTTTTTTTTGCTGAAATTGCATCCATTTTTTGAAATGCATAACTGGTCACAAAAATATTGTTTTAACTCAGATGCCACAAGCAATGATGTACACTGTAGATGTGCACATGTGTTTTGTTTCAAAGGACAACTACGTTCACATTAATTAAACCGGAAACAGAGTAAGATAAAATTCAGTTGTAATTATGATTATGCACCATCATGACATGCAAATCTTATCTGACTAAAATAGAGAAATTGGAATTAAGCAATGTGGCTTGTAATTTGAACATAGCCTTAATCTAATGGTGTCAAATAGAGCAGTGTTTGTGTTTTGAACCCAAACGGTAATATAGTCCAGATTGTGCTTATACTTGGACCCATAGTAGTTGCAGCTTAGATTATTTCAACCACATTTGTGATCCATTAAAGAGAAACCAAAATTCTGTTTTGTTTACTTTGCTGAAAGAATAATAACTGATAGATCATTGTTTGAATGCAATTACAATAGGGGAATTGTCTTTGCTGCATCTGGATGGTTTAGCCCAAAAGAAAATCCAAACAGGGCAGAAGAGATGGAGAAATTTTGGGTGTGACATGGGAGTGAACTTGAGGTCAGTTCTGGACATCAGGTTACAGTCTGCAGCTGTAAAAATGGATTATCTCATTGCATATATTTCAAGAGCTCTATCCATAACCCGGTTTGTGCACAAAGGTGGTGTCGTACCCGTCACAGTGCTTTCTTTAATTATCATTGTTAAATTTATGCTGAAAATCTCTTATCGATTAGAATGACCTTGGATGAGATGAATGGACATCACAGTGTTGGTGCTTGTTAAGTCATTGTTACACTGTGCAGGGTGAATAAACAGCAGGGTGTGTATGAATGTCGTGTTTGGTGAGGCTGTTCATTCATGTGGGGTGAAGTGTGAGTTGATGATGCTTATAATCTAATCCTTCGTATATCATAAATAAGCACTTTATTGTTTTGGTTTGTTTGGTTGGTTGGTTTTTATTTGGGTGTTTGACCTAGCGAGACAGATCAGCATGAAAATAACCCAATGTCCCATTGCCCCACATAGCACACAACAAAACCTTCATCACAGTAGCTCTATCACAGCGCACATGACCTAGATTACTGTTCTTATCTGGGAATGCAAAAGTGCATGATGGGACCTACCTACATCCTGTGTGATCTCCGTTAGTTATTTGTCTGGACAAACTGGGGAATATGCAAGAATAAATGTGGCATTTACATAAACACTTTATATCTTGGAACTAAAATACGATTGTCTTTGCATTGACGTTTAAAAAAGTGCAACTGATTTAAAAAAATATTTTAAAAAATACTTGTTGGATTTTCTTCCTGTCCATGTGTCGTGCAGAACGTCTAATACAGTGGTTTTCAACATGGGGGTCTGTAAAGCCTGGGGTCCATGGTTCTTTTTGATAATATGGGTTGTGTTTTCCACCAATATAACAAAATCAAAGTTCTTATATATAGTGTATGTCATATAAGGCTTACCGTGATTTGGCATTGAATATTTCAGGAATACACAACTATATTCTTCCAAAAATAGTATTTTTGGCTTTCTGGAAAGTGACAGTCAGGCACTCGCAACAAAAACTAACCATGGGCGATTGTTAATTCTCAGATTCAGTCTGAGCTGACTGAAAAAAAATTTTCCCCTACATTTTCTTTTATTTTTTTCTCTGAAGTTTAATCTGACAGACATCTTCAGTAACAGCCTGCTATTTGTAAGTTCACATACGGTTCTTTGTGATTGGCCAACTCAATATATGGGACACATTTTCAAACAATCACTGCCATGTGAATTATGGAAGTGAATCGCGTCTTGCGTTTGGTCATTCTTGCATCCCGACACAAAACTGTGAATTACTTTGTACTTAATTTTACATGGCGTAATGTCTTGGGATTTACTTGCAGTACAAAAGCAGGTGCAAGTCTAGCAAAAGATGCAGCTGTTTCTAACGGGAAGAAGTATTAGGGTAAAAGGAGGGTGTGACTTTTGTGAACACTGGAATAAATGCACAATCTTTCATTTTGTGAATGAACTGTTAATTAGTCTTCTTAACCATTAAAAAAAAAAAATTTAAATGAAAAATTTTAGAAACAACGTTCCAGCAAAGATTTGATGAAATTAGTAATAATTCATATGTATAATATTAAAATGCATTGCAGTGGTGGATATTTTTTTTACGACAGATAAAACCCTATTTGGATGGGGAAAAAAATTCAGTCTCTCTCTAAATGTCCGGGCGAAACTCTTTTCATTAAGTACTTTTCATAAGTCAAAAGGTTCATGAACGAGATCTATACTGAGGTGGTCTGGGAAACGTTTCACAGAAATAATACTGACTTTTAAATTTTAACCACCGTATTTTACCAGTTTTAGCACTGTTGTATCTGTGATTTATGTATTTATTTTAAAAGTAAAGATATCTGGTAAAGATATCTGGTTTGGGCTTATTTATTTAGAATGGATCACTGTGTCGTGTTGTAATGATTTGCTGACCTCTCTAAGCTTTGACAGCGAGAATCTGCTGAGCCAGAGATACTTGCTTTAACAAGAAATTGACGGATAGCTGACAGAGTTCACCAATATGTGATGAGTTTTCGTCATAGAGCTGCCATTAACCATACAGGTTAATAAGCACCAAGCTAAACCTGAGTAGATCAGATAAACCGGCCCAGTGCTAACAATTAAATAAAAGGCCTACCCATGTGAATTTCCCTGCATGTTCATACACACCCCATCAGTGTGAGCTTCCTTTAGATCTCTTTTCTGATAACAGGCTAGGATGGAACCACATGGCATGAGGCGAGGGTGTGTCTGTGGAAAAGGTTTTACGACCTGACTGTGGAGCTTGTTTTGATCATACGAGTGTGTAGAAGGGAGCGGTTTGTTTTTGCAGGGAGCGTAGATGGCTTGTTACTGCGGCACAGCAATGCATTTTCAGCAAATGTATTGTCTCCTATACATCCTACTCAAGGACGCTTCATGTGTTTTCTATGTAGGTTTGTAATGCATATGTAAGAAGAAACTGATTTATCCATATTCCTTAAAATGTCTGGGGATTTCTTTGTTGCGGCATGTTTTGAACGCTTTAGTTTAATGTTTCTCTCAACGGGAATAGGGAGGGGTAGGAATATAAATTTCCCTGCATGGCATATTTTCTTTCTAACCAAAAAGGTAAATGCTGCGCACATTTTAAAATACATTAGTCTGCAGGTGAAGAGAACCTTGAATGCATCACTAAACTGTTCCGCCCATCTTCACATGTCTGTGTGAATATTTTCTATGCGAATTTTGTGCGGATTGAGAGAGCTTCATGTTCTGCATTAAACCGTGTCCGGTTTTGATTGTCAGGTCCAGTGATTGCATGTTGTAGAAGCTTAAATTGAATCAGTGTACGATGTATTTACTGGATACTTAACAAAAATAAAGATTATTTGTAGACTATGTGGTGTAGACTGCTGTGTGTTGTGATGTAGTGTTGTAATGAAGTTTAAGCTCATTGGAAAGCTACTCATTTGCAATATTTTGACATGAAATTCTGTTAACTATAGAGCTGAAAACATAAAAAATTATTTTAAAAAATGTCTGAACCAAAAGTAATGTTTGTAAAGAATCCACTATGAAATTAATAATGTATTAAATATACCTTAGATTAAAAAGATTAGCAAACAGACAGACAGTTTTCTAGCTGCATTTGTTTAACTGTCACCTTATCAATGTGATATGATCTGTAGTAGAAAATCATATTTTAATTGTAATTTAATGTAGACTGTAGAAGTATAAAGCTTGCTTGTGGGATGTACAGTACCAGTCAGACTTTTAAACACAAGCTGTTCTGGAATAGTAACAGTATTTACTATTCCCAAGAACAGTATTATCAAGTGCATTTACAAAACCCATCAGCAACACCAAATCTTGAAGTTCATTTAGAGTCACCAGCCTCAAAAATCACCAATTAACAGCACCTCAGATTAGAGGCATTATGAAGGCTTTACAGAGCATAAGTAGCAGACACATCTTAATATCATACTATTCAAAGGAGTTTATTGCATGTTCTGGATGACTTCAGTATTGTTTTACAGTGTGGTAAGAAATAGAAATCATGGAAAGACCATAGAATTAGGTGTGTCCAAACTTTTGACTGGCAGTGCAGAAGAACAGGTATACATCACTAGAACAAGATAGAATAGGAACGAACAGTCAGGATAAGGTGCAGACATCAGTTCTGAGGCAGACAGAAGAAAAAAAAGCTTCTTATATGATGAGACACAACACAATGTAAGGGGCAAAGATTATAGAGGCAGAGAAGTCTGTGTACAAATATAACAGCAGAAAAGAATGGAAGCACCTCTCTCATTTGTTTGCTGTATGAGACTGGTCTTTCTGTATAAGTGTCAGTAAGTGTCAGTGAAGAATGGTAGCACCTCTCTCATTTGTTTACTGTATGAGACTGGTCTTTCTGTATAAGTGTCAGTAAAACTGCTGCTTTGCTCTTACTGAGTGAATTAATTATTTGTTTTTATAGTTTCAGGATTTGCACCACAGATTGTTGTAGAAAATTGTAAGGTTGCAGATTGACTAAAAGCATTTCTAGTGCAACATGTGTTTAAAGGAGATCTTTCTTAGAATGTTATAAAGAGGAAAAAAAAACATTGGTCAAATACAGATCATATTCAGTCTATAACCAGAGTTGTGGACACTAGTCTAGCACAAACATATGTGCTTTTTAAACATTCCCATTTCAGATTTGGTCTCTTTTTGCTTTTCTAATATCATCCATTTTTCTGGAAAGGCCTTACCCTAGACATTGATGCGTGGCTGTTACCCACAAGACCATTACTGAGGTCAGAGACTGATGTTGAGTGAGGAGGTCTGGGGTGCTGTCAGCTTTTCAGTTTATCCCAAAAGTATTTTGTGGGCTTGAGGTGCAGGGCCGATGTGTTCTTCTATTTCAGTCATGACAAATCATGTTTTCATGGAGTCGGCTTTGTGCGTAGGGGCACTGTCCTGCTGGAACTGATTTGAGCCTTCTAGCTTCAGTAAAGAGAAATTATAATGTTACAACACACAGAGACGTTAGTGCGGCTGGCTGACTGAGCGTGCGCCTTGCCTTAATCTCAGCAGCCTATCAGATCTCCCGATGAATGAGCGTGGCACGAGTGACCAGTAAACAGCCAATAAGCTTACGCCTAATAGCTTTGCGTTGTCATCACCAACTCATGTCAGTATAACACATGCGAAAATGAGTGCCGTGCCACACAGTAGGGATGAGATTGTGAATCAAAAATGATGCATCAGCTCACCAGCTTTTTTGGTTTCTTTTCTTCTGATCAACACCAGAACAATGTTGTGTGTAAGCTTTGAAAAAAAAAAAAAAACATCCCGGCCAAGTATGGAAACACAAGCAACTTGCTTGTGCGATGGAGAGGTACTCGGCAACAATGCCTTATAAAAAAATCCTCCAAGCGATACAATGATATAACCCACGCGATCGCGTACTACATTGCCAAAGAATTACTACAAAGTGTAGGAAAACAGTGGAGAGTGAGCTGCCATCTGGACAAGCCGCACGTGTGACCCGTACATCAGCTTAAACGTACATTTTAATGACAACTGGAATCTAAAGAGTAAATGCTTGGACACCGCATATTTTCCCGGAAACACCACTGGTGAATTTATTGCGCAAACCCTAGCTAATGCGCTGCTCCACGTGTGCATCACGACTGACAGTGGGGCGAATATGGTGAGCCGCTTCACTCAACAACTGCACTCGTCGCGGTGTTTTGGCCACCAATTACACTCAGCTATCTGTGAGTAAAGTTAATTAATAGTTGCATAATCATCCACATATAGTTTCTTTGGATGTAGTGCTACATGAGCGCAACTTCCCAATAGTGAGCAAACTTGCAAAAAAAATACTTGTGCATCCCAGCCACCAGCAACCCCTCAGAAAGAACTTTTAGCATAGGGGTAATGTAGTCACATTCACAACATTAAATCCAGAGATAGAGGGAACCAACTTGTCTTTTTTGCTCACAATTTGTAACGTTGCAATGTACAGGTATATGTGAATAATGATGGTTGGTTCCTCTACTCGAAAGCTTATATTTGATTATTATAATTTGTTTTGTTTACCGAGTTTGAGGTTTACTGTGTATTGTTATTATTGACATCTTAAAGATGTTGATCTACCTCAAAGTTTGCTTTAGTGTTCAGTGTTTACATTTTACAATTTCACACACTTTGTAACATTTTATTTATTAAGTTTAAGAGTCTCTTCAACACTTAGATTTAGGTTATTATAGGACATAAGAGACAAGATATTTTTGTCAAAATTTTTTGTTTTAACTATTAAAATAATTTGCCATAGTAATGTTGGTAAATTAAAATAAAGTGGTTAAATTCTAATTTTTTTTCTACTGGTCTTCATTAATAAATATTCAATAATTACCGATACCGAATGATATGAAACATTATATCGTGATTTAAAAACAATTCTGTATCGCCCAGCCCTAGTTTCTTGTGTGAATAACCTTGCCATGACACATTACACATTCCTTATACTTTATACAGTTTATTTATAACGTGTATACTTTTTACATTTTTTACATATTCATAATTCATACTTTTCAAATTAATATATGTTGTAGATTTTATATTTTACATTCCTTTCTATTGCCGTTTTATCTCTCATTTTCTATTCTTTTTAGGTCACACACAGTCGTGTAAGCATTTCACTGCATATCATACTGTGTGCTGTATATGTGACGAATAAAAATTTTAAATTTGAATTTTTTGACAGTTGATCATCCTTTCTTCTTGACCTGCCTGCTTTTTAGAACTGCCAGAAACAGCCAGCGAGCAGTTAGGGACGCCTGACCAGGCTGTCTGAATAGTAAGTGTTCATGACACTGTTCTTTGCTGTGACTTGTGCCCAGCAGCATCAGTGTCACACAGCCAGTCAGCTAGAGTGTGTTCCACTTTCTGTTCGTGTTCGGGATTCAGCCAGCCAATAGAGAGCAGGGGATTGAGTGTGCTGGCTAACTCGCTGTTGTTGGGGGAGTTTGCAGAAGGATGCTCGACAGCTTCCTGATCATTTCCTATTATTTAATATGGGATAACTTTATTTCAAACCTGTTAACACCCACTGCACCTAACAAACATGTTCTAAAACCTAAGCGTGGTTTCAAAACAGCCTCCTGAATGTTGAGGGTTTTCTTATTGCACTTAAATCATATTTTTTAACCTGTGAACCATAGAAACATTTTAGTTGTTAATTTTTATAGTTTTAATTAGTTTATTTATCTATTTATTCTTAATTGTTGCCTTTGACTAATATTCATTAATATTATTTATTAATGAATCAGTAAACAAAAACTGAGTGTTGACACCATAACTATATAACTGTATTGCAGCTTGTTCATTGTACACAGCTGATGCATATTATCCTCATCATGCCACTGAAAATGCAGACGGACTTGTTTGCCTTGTTTAACTGTCTGCAGCCATAGACGGTGGGACTGCACACTCCATGCAGGCCGTCCTCTTTTGAAATAGCCTCTCCGTGTCATGCTCAGATGTGCCTCCCTCAGGTACTGTTGGTTGAAGTGCGCTCCTTGGTGTCACTGGGGCAACAAGTTTCTGTGCCAGGTCCTCCGGCTATGCTTTGTAGCCACACTTGTACTTGGGTGTGAATGTTGTTCCTCTAGCAGACCTTGCAGCAGTGTATACAGTGTAGCATGTGACAGCCAAGAAGAGGAAGGAGAAACACCTCCTTTAAAATATCTTTGAGTGATGGTTTGATATTATCAGCTCCACTATCTGATCTAGCAAATTTAGGTTGTAGTAAGGCATGCTAGCACTACAACCTCTGTCTGGTAGCTTTTTTCTCAATGGGATCATAGATTATTAGACAGCACCATGAGAGCCTTGGTCTCATGCCAAATACAGAAAGATCACAGGAAGATTGTTTGAAACATGTGAAACATACACCTTCAAAACATTCTTGCATTCATACAGTTCCCGTCAAAAGTTAACACACCTTTT
Organism: Clarias fuscus; assembly: GCA_030347435.1. NCBI lineage: Eukaryota > Metazoa > Chordata > Actinopteri > Siluriformes > Clariidae > Clarias > Clarias fuscus. The sequence goes on along the minus strand of CM059229.1, from coordinate 15,851,450 downwards.
AATTATTATTATAGTAGAATACTTATACTAGAATAGTTCTTGTAAGAACTGTATTGTCAAGTGCATTTGCAAAACCCATGTAGCACCATGACGAAATTGACTCTCATGAAGACCATTACAGGAAAGCAAGACCAAAACCTACCTTTCATGCAGCGGAGAAGTTCATTTAGAGTCACCAGCCTCAAAAACCACTCAGATTATAGACGTTATGAAGGCTTTACAGAGCATAAGGTAGCAGGCCATGTCTTTTTAAAAACTTAGATTCTGTCCACACGACCTACTTTTTAAAAATATCTTTGTGTACATGAAAACGAAAAACGGCCTGTTAAGTGATGTTAGGAGCATCCCTAATTAACAGGAGGCCAATCAGAAGCTTAGCCAAAAATTACCGGTGGTGCTTTGTAGAAGTCCGCAGGGTCTCGTCCAAAACTGCCGTCGCTGTCTGCGGGGAGTGTGTCGTTGGAGTTTTGAATGTAGCAGCAGTGAGCTTCGTAGTACAATCAGGCACCTCTGTTTAACGTAATGTGTGGGTAACTGCATGTGCTTGTAAAAAGTCCAGTAAGGAATGTTAGCACAGGCACTTATTTACTGAACGTAAGTCCACTATTGCACAAGTATCCTCATAAACAAAGCTGACGTCAAATCAAGGGGACTAGCACAAAGACAGTGACCTATTCGGCACACAAGGTGACGTTACAGCCAAAATCTCTGTTTCCCCTGTTCACACAACTGTCCAAAACTGCGCTTGCATGTGGACGAAAGGTCAAAACCGCAGATAAAAATATCTGTTTTTAAAAATACTCGTCTACGTGTGGACATGGCTGCAGACACATCTCAATATCAACTGTTCCCAGGATATTATTGCATATTTTGAATGCCTTTAGCATTGTTTTACAATATAGAAAGAAACAAAAATCAGGAAAGACCAAGGATGTGAAGGGTGTGTTCAAACTTCTGGCTAGTAGTGTATATGTACAGTATGTACAGCCATACACTGATCATCTATAACATGACAACACAAAACATTATGGCCAGTGTTGTGTTGGATCCCTTTGTGCCACTGGGGCATCTCTGGCTCGTTGGGGCATGACTCCACAAGACCTCTGGCGTGTCATCTGGTGTATGGTCTTTCTGTGAAGAAAATTCTTACAGTGCAAAAAAATGCCTTAGCAAGTGAATTACCATGGAATTAAAAGGTGTGTCCAAACTTTATTTATAGCCAAATGTTACTAAAATTTGAGGGAAAATTTTCTTGTTATATTGATGGAGAAATTAGCTTTTTTCAAGAAATCTAGTGAAATTATCTGCTAATAAAACAGGAAAATATGATGTACTTTAATATGACTAGAAATAAGCTTAAACATATTATTGATCTGTTGTAATTGATTTAAAAAAGCATAGATAAACAATATTCAAGAAATTTCCACTTGCTAAGATATCATTTTGTGCAGTGTGGCCATGGTGGTCCTGGTCATGGGTGAGCCTTGGGTGCCCATGATCCTGTCACTGATTTTAATATCGCCTCTCACACTGTTTGCTTTTTGGTGATCTCTCTCGCTCTCTCGGTTTCTCTCTGTATATAAATTTAGAAACGCTGGTAGGGAGACAGCTATGAAAGTTAGCCAAAACTGTAACAGGCTGTTATCTTCATTTCAGCCCCTAAAATCAACACAATCTGACTAACATCATGCTGTACGTAAGAGTTGGTGAAACTCTTTAGTTTTGCACCCAGCCTTAAAATCCCATTGTTGGCCTTAAAAATTACATTAAGGTTGTGCTTGCCATCACGTTCTTTGACGGTAAGTCATTACGCATTCATTCACTTTCCTTAATGCGTGCACCTGAATTGTCGACCTTGAATTGAGGAGCTTCTCAAACATGAATGCCGGCTTCTATAAAAAGATTGAATAAGAAAAGAGAGGAAGTGCTGATGCAGAAAGCTTTTCAACAACGTTGTGCTTTTAGAGGATTTCTTTTTAGCGGGTTTTACAATTTATTATGCTTGTCTTTCAAGGTTATTGTCAGAGCATATTTCATGTGGTCCTTTTCACCAAAATGTTTCTTATTTCACAAAAAAAAATATATTCCACCTTTGTGGCATCGGTAAACTAATTTTCAAATTGAGATCAGCCAATACAGTGAGCAGAACAGTAGTTCTCAAACATAGAAAGCTTTAACAGGATATTTCTCTGTAGTTTGACAGTCTAGCAGTGACAGCATGTGTGCTATAACTCTTGCCAGGACCTGGAGCGAACTCGTTGCCAGTTCAGAGCATTAGTATGGTCAGTTGTTGGCACAAAAGCCAAACTGCTGTGAATCGTTTTAGCTTGTCTTCAGGAAGCCAAGCTCCAAGCCAAGAGGAAAATGCTTTGACCAATGATGTATATAAAAATGTGTTTAGGTTTACAAAGCTACTGCTGGGTTAGACTTTATGCAACTAAACTATTATTGTCTGTTTGTAAGTAAAGTTATATATTGTATTTGTGTATTTTTGTAATGCCTCCCACCCCCTCTATAACAATATTTCACTTTTTTTTATTTTTGTATGTTTGTTTGGTCCACCAGTTAAGTCCCGAGTATGTCAGATCTGTGGGAAGCCCTAGATGCCCTGTGGTTTCAATCATGAGCATGCCATTTTGTGTGCACAGAACAAGATGTGACAAAATGTTCACTCTCAAGTGGTGCAAATTGGGCAGCATTGGACCTTGTGTATACTTTCAGGACACAGATTGGGTAATATGCAGATCACTGCTCTGTTTCGACTACTTTTTGGAGGAAGAAACTTGCTGATGTGGAGTCTAAATTAACTTTCATTATTAATATCCGTCTGTCTTGGATAAGTCTTCAAGGGTTCTCTGTGATCTCAGTGAGGATTTGTGCATTATTCATAAATCCTGTTTTTAAAAAGTTTTGTGCTCTTTTGGCTCAGTAGGGATTTGCTTAAACTTTTAGTCAATGAATTTTTGTCTGAACTTCAGTATTTTCAGGAGTGTGTGTTTGTCTGTGTGGACCTGCACCTGTGTCGTCTTTTTTCCCCACCTGCATGAGGATTAGTAACACCTACAGTGCAGTCCAGGATTGTTGGTACTCTTTATTGTAAGGGAAATCAATGCAATAAGTGAAACTTTGTCTAAACATTAGAAATGGGGGCAAATGGATTCAGTTTATCTATCACGATTCTTGTGTGGCAATTCATTTATTGCCAAACTAACTCCAATTTTTTCAAATTTTTATATATATATATATATATATATATATATATATATATAATTTTTTTTTTTTTTTTTAAGATGGTAATTTGTAACAGACGTGCATGTGTGCTGTTTTAGAGGACAGAGACACCTACATTAAGATTAAAGTCACATGTAATCATGAATGTGAACCGTCATAACATGCAAATCGGAGTTGAACAACACGGCTTGAATTGTGAGTGGATCATTCAACAATATAAATCATTAAAAAAAATAAAATAAAAAATAAAAACTCAGTAGACTTTAAAAAAATTCTAATATTTTGTGGCACATGCCCAGGAGACAGAAACAGTAACAGGACTAAGCCTCTTCCTGTATTATGTCTCTACTTGTTGGAGACAGTTGTAGAAGGATTTCAGGACACTTCTTCATGCTTGTCTCTTCAATTCAAATCACTGTGTTCAAATCCAGACCATTTTAAAACCACTTCTGTTTGATTTACTGTTGAGGACATCCGTAGCATGACTGGTTTTTGACTGAAGTATACAAGAACTGATGAGGTTGAGGATGGCTTCACTTTTAAGTTCCTCTCAAGCTTTCTTTCTTTCTTGTGCCATCACCAGGTTTTTTTCTCTCCACCGTCACATTGATTTCTCATGAGAGATATATTATTAGTTTTAGAATTTCTATCCTAATTGAATATATTTCTGTAAAGCTCCTTTGTGACAATATTCATTTATTAAAAGATCTATACAGTTAAAATTGAATTGATGGCATTAGTCTTCACAAGAGATCCAAAGTCATCAGCTTCCAGTCTTCACTGACCTTAACCATGGTTTACAGTCGGGTATTGGATGCTTTTCCATGTATGCCTACCCTTTTTTTTCAGCAAACATTTTGATAGTATACACTGACAGAACAATGTATTTTAGTCTCACCAAACCTCAACACATGAAACCAAATGTAGTCCCAAGCACGCACAGTGAAGTTCTGGAGATGCTCTCAGCAGCCTCTTCTTTCTTGCAGTTTATTCACAACTTGTTGGTTTAAAAGTGCAGTTTAATGGTTGATTTATTATTATTTATTTAAACAACCATAAAATCATCTAAAAACACCCATCAGTCTTTTTGCGTCCAATGGTCTTTTATTTTACACGTGTGTAACCTCAGAAAAAGTCCAGTCATTGCAAACGTACTAGATTTCACTGTACTAGTCAGTGGCACGCGAGACGCCATTGAGTGAACATGTGTACTGTGTCGCCATCACACTCAAAGTGACTTAGCGAGTAGAGCAAAGCATCTGCATCAGATTTTGCATTATGATGGACACTCCTCTGTGAAAACTATGGACGATTCAGACAGCTTTCGGGGATGATGGGAGTGAGCAAATAAAAGTGTGGGACAAGTGTGGCTTCAAATATGGTTGAGAATCTGGAATCATGGAAAACAATCCTGAAGACCTGTACAGGCTGCAGTCAACAAAGATCTGTGATTGGCCGTGGGAGAACTAGAAGCGTAATTAGGAGCTTAATTCATTCAATACGTTTCAAAAGTTTTTCAAGTCAGTCTACATTCTTTCGGTCCGACTACTTAAACCAAAAGCACTTTTGACCCTACTAAATATGGACTCCACAAGACTCCGTAAATGTGTGCTGGGTATCCGTCATCAAAACAGAACCTTTATGTCCCATAAGGTGTTGGGTGTTGCATTCATTTTATCGGACTTGTTATTCCAGCACACTGCACAGACGCTTGAGATTGAAATCTGGGAGGTTTGGAGGCGAAGTCAAAACCTTGAACTTCGTCATTCTCCTCAAACCATTCCTGAATAATATTTGGAGTACAGCAGGGTGCATATCCCGCTGAAAGAGAGAACTGTTTTTAGGGAATACTGTCCTCATGAAGGAGTGTACTTGTTCTGACAATGTTTTGGTGGTTTCCCGGCAGAACATCGCCTAGAGCGTCACACTGCCTCAGCCAGTTTGCCTAGCTCCCATCTTGCATCCTGGTGCCATCTCATGTCCAGGTAAATGACAAGCACGCACCCGAATGTCCACATGATGTAAAAGAAATAGTGATTCATCAGACCAGGCCAACTTCTTCAATTGCTCCATGATGCTGTTATGATGTTCACCTACCCACAGCACATGCTTATGACGGTGGACTTGATGCGATGTGTGTTCTGACACCTTTCTGTCGTAGCCAGCATTGCTGCATGTGCTGAAAAAGTCTTCTGGTGGATCGGTCTAGCAGTCTAGCTTTCGCTCATAATGTGCATCAGAGAGCTTTGGTCACCCATCACCATGTCATCAGATCACGGGTTGTCCCTCCTTGGATCATTTTTGATAGGAGCTAACCACTGAATACCAGGAACATCACACACTAGTTGCTGGATAACAGTTTGGCACTTTGCGAACTGATTGTTCACTGTCCCTTGACAGTTGGAACCGTAACAATATTCCACGTTACTCACTTTACTTTTCACTGGTTAGAATATTACGACTGATCTGTTATATTAGAATTTGAAAGACGGTACTGTTGTAGTGTATAGCTTAAAGGATACATTCACTTCCGCACACTTTCTCACACACAGCTTGCTCGGAGATTTCTTAACCCATTAGCGTGATAAGTTTGCATTGTCCAAGGAGGCAAGACATGCATACATTTACCGACGTCTGTCCTGCTCCCTCTCTGTTTAGGTCTGGCATCGTCTTGTTCTGGATGAGGCTTTACAGTTTTAATGAGAAATGCTCCCTCCTTGTTTTCTCTCTCTCTCTCTCTCTCTCTCAGCAGTCCATAGTGAGCATGACTCTTAAAGGCTTCTCTCTGCAGGAAGACTGCAAGGCTATTTGCTTACTACCCTGAGTGTGCATGTAATGCAGAGCGCAGAGGAGAGCAGGGTTGTAGCGAGATGTAGTAGTGCTTGTGGCTTTGTGCTGACTGTTGGACACCTGCAGGATGAAGAGGTTTGTAACTATTGTCCTTCGTGGTCTAGTCAGCCTGTCTAAGGATAAGAGCTGTGGGAAGGAGCACGTTCGACACGTGAAGAGGGAGCGCAGGAGAGCACGGACTACAGCCAAGTGGAGAAAGGTGATGCTCTTGTTCGGCCTACAGGGTAGATGAGGCCATAATGCTACGATATACTAAGAGTTTATTAGTGGTGGGATGTAAGTGTTTGAAGATGGCAGAGCATGGTTAAGGTCTCGGTGTGAATGTGTCAAAACTTCAGCTGATGTCAGCTCAATGTGTCACTTGTTTTCATTTCGTCTGCTGGCTAAGAACAGAGTGTGGATGATTTCAACTCTACTCTTGTGATTGGTATTTTATTAAACTGTTTACATGATTGTTGCTGAAGTGTTTTGCTAATCTTTAATGCAGGTTAGACTCACTTCTAATGAGAACTGCTGTCAGAAAACCAATAAAAGGTACTACTGTGAAGACTTTATTAGTACTTCTTAATAGGTTGTAATTCTTTTTAAACTTTATCTGTCGCAGCATACATAGACAAAAAAGTAATATGTTTTAAGATATCGCTGTTTTCAAATTTCAAATATTTCACATATTGGCTTTGGCTCAGGACCAGTGAGGGTTTGTAAAAAAAAAAATAAAGAAAAATTTTTTACTGTGCACTTCACACAGTTTAACTTGCTCCCCAAATCAGTGAAAATCTTTATAGGTTATTAGCGCTTCTTCTACATGATGAAATGGTTTTTGTTTTATTGCACTCAGTAGAATTGGCTGCTGTGATCAAGGCTGATGTATTAATATTAAGGATAAGTATGGTAATGGTGCTGACTGTGTGTTCTGCAGTTGTTTGCTGGCAGTCGTACACGCGTCATACCCATTGTTCTGATTAATCTCATCCACTGTGCCACTGTTTGTTTCTTAACCAGGCAGACATCTCAATTACACATGCTCTGTTTTTTTCCGTTCCACTATAGCAGGAAAAAAAAGACAGCGATACATGATTTATGATTTTTTTTACATTACATTTATTTTGTTCTTTTCACACACAGTATTTTCCGTTGAACGTATTTGAGGACAGAACCGTAGGAATATGATCTACTTCAGCAGACACTTGCTTGGAGCATGGGTTCTTCCCGCCAGTCTTGGGGAGTCCTGTTTGAAGCGATTCAGCTAATTTTTCTGCCCTAGTCTTAAATGAAGAGCTTGTTCAGACAAAAGACAATAAATGAGCAATGACCAACAGTAAATAATGAAGACAAGCCAGTCCTTGCTTAAATGCAGAAAAAAAAGTTCTGTTGACCGTTTTGACATTTTCTTTTTCACAGCTTTGAGAGAATATTTTTTAATTCTAACAAAGGCTTTATTTTTAGTGATATAAATGAAGGAGAATGTGGCGCTAAATTGTAGATGAGGAAACAATGCTGTTTTATTTCCGATTTCTATTTTACCATTTTATGCTAGGTGTTAGGAAATCTGGTCCCCAAATATACATGTGGAAACCTTTTAAAAACGTTTATTCTTTTTCATTTGAGGAGTAAGAACTACATTTTCAAAACAATTCAGTAGACACATTGAGCTGTCTCATGCTTAATTGCTTTTTCATCAATTATTAGATACTGATGTACTATATACTGTACTGACTTTGCATACCTACTATTTTGAACTGAAATTTTATAAAGTGACTGAGCAGGACAGTCAACTCTTTTTATCGCATTGTGCCTAGTGTTGAAAACATGCTCACTGATGTGGACAAATCATGCAGAGGGGAAAGAAACTGTCACATAAATCACTTAAATTAATAAATCAATTCTTCAGTACAGTGTGATGTAGGTTTATATTTGGGGAGTAATCTCTTCTGGTCTATAGCTTTCTCATGTGTTGTATATGTTGCAAACTCGTGTAAATCTCCAGAGGGGGGATTTTTAGCCATTTAGTAAAAGCTCTGCATCGTCATTCCTCAAGGTGCACTTTTCGTTCTTTTTGAGAGAAAAGAGCACACACACACACATGCACACACGGACTATGTCTCGTGCATGTGTTTTCTGTTTTGGAAAACATCTGTACTGTGTTCTGGCTTTTGTTCCACTGCACATTCTTGGTTGTTGTGTAGAAAACCTGCTCATCATTCTGTCATGTTAAAGCTGAAAGAGCTCTTTGTCTGCCCACACATACACCTGTGATTCCTCGCCTAGAAGCTGATGTTTTTGACTGTGTGCAGTGAGGAGTGGTATGTATCCCCTGAGCTCTCAGACGCAATGTCCTTCTACACAGTCTGTGTGTGTTTGGCTGAAGGTAAAAATGGTCACCTTCATGATCTTGGACGTTTGCCAGTCACATTATGATTCTTTCAACAAGCAAACGGTGCAGTATCTGGTTCTTTCCATTATTTGTTCATTATTATGACATGGATCAAGTCAAGCTAGGCTTGAGCTTAGAACCCGAATTGCTTTTTCACTGTCTCAGGTGAGTCAGTAAATTCTTTATTTATTTATTTATTTTACTTTTTGTATGCGGTCACACAGATGGTTTGAAATGGGTTCCTTGTGGTTCATTTGGATTTTGGGACGGTATTAGACTGGCTGGACCTTCCCAGGGTCTGTCTATGTGGTCAAGCTGCGTTCTTACAGCATATCTGCTACTTTAAGTGTGCATTTTTGTCTGTCTGTGCTCTGGGAATATATAGCATCTTTGTCACTGACTGACACAGACATGCGAAGTGATGCAGGTCAGCTTTGGAACCTTTGGTTGGACTTGCCCAGCATCAGCAGTAGTACAGTCTCGACCTTAGATGTTTAGACCCCAGGGAGGTTGGCAAGGAGTTTAGAAATGCCGTCAGAACTGCACTGACTATATGCCTGTCATCCCTGCACTTCTCCAACTGCTTCTCCTCACTACATTTAGCCCTTGTTCAAATACTATATAGTGTATATATATTGTAGTTTTAAATAACCCTTCCCATTTCCTTCCTCTTCCTCGTTTGTCCCCTAATGGATATATTTTCTTGTATTGCACAGCTTATAGTTCCTGAGCCTTGCAACAAGCACATGTCATTGATATTATGTGCACAAGACAAATAAGCACAAACCCTACAACACCAGTAGCATGTTTTTTTTCCTGTAGCATTTTATTTTGGGTAGAACACACTTGACAAGATCCAGCATTGAACTTGGTCCTGACTCCTGCCCTGTAGATTTTATTGCTTTGCCTGCCGTAAAGCTGATGAAATCAGTAGGTGTATTTACATGGACCTCAGTTTCCACTACTGATCAGAACAAAAGCTTGAACAGAATAGAAATGGGCTTGCCTTGTCGCCTCTCACCAGCCATAGGTTAGACTGAATTCATGTAACCAATCATAACACAGAAGGCGGGATTTTAATCAAAAAATCACTTTGCAATTATTTTAACACACTTCTAACTACTAAATGTACTGCATTGTATTTAGACAAACACTTATCTAGGCTAACACCAAATAATGGCACAAATGATCTCATTAAAAGCATGTTTAGCAATTTTTTATCACCTCAAAACTATTTAAAAATAAACAAATATCTGTTTATTTTTAAATAGTTTTGAGGTGATAAAATTGTAACAAAAACTTAAGCACTGATATAAAGGTTAATCAAACCTCAAATACTTCTTCTACTTCTGAAGATTAAATGTTTCAAAGCTGAACCACTTTGCACCGGTTAATCAGCCAGTGACTGGAATTGGTTGTCTTTCACCCACGACCAATCATGTTGGACATGACCGATTCTCTGCAGAATGCACAAGCTTCTAAGTCATGCAACAGAAACACATTTGTATGGTGTTACATTTGCGCAAGTTAAAAAGCCCTTGTGAGAGATTTACTCTTGAAACCCACTCATTACAACATAATGCTTACACCAGATTTAAAACACCACATGTGCTAATTAGTATGTTGGAAGCCACATGTACACGCAATTTCCCCACATTAGAAGCTGCGTGCAACCATGTGATTGCAACTGTTCAACATGTATTCAAGACTCAAGGCAGTAAAATGTTGCTGTTTCTTTATAATCCTACAGCTGGTATACTCTAAACTATTCACTCGTGTCCCTTGTGATTTGTTCAGAAATAATAATGATGTTGACAGAGATGCATGCATGCTCAGTGATTTTTTTTCTGATTCTCAATTTAGCTTTTTGTCTACTTAAATTTAAAATTAAATGTTAAGCTATTGTATTTGAAGTTTGTATTGTTTTTATATGCTGCTCTTGGATTTGTAGTGTGAAAACGAATGCTAGAAAGAATGGGCTACTTTTAATTACTCATGTTCAGTTCTGAAGCTGTTAAACAAAGCCTAAGGTATTATGTTATGACAACTTTCTTATTTAAGGTTAAAGGTTTTAAAATTGTAACAAAATCGGAAAAAAAGGAATTTCGAAACGGTGTATTTATAAAATTGTGATACAAAGTCGCAATATTAATTGAGTTGGCAACCATGTAATAGTTGGTGATTGCTGATTCTCATCCCTGTTGATTCAATCATGCAGGACCATGTAAACACCCATTTTATCAGGTCAGCATCCATGTAGGAGTTAAGTTGGGATCTCTAATTGCATCTGTAACTGGCTTGAATGCTATGGAAGAAATTTTGTACATGTAAATGTAGCTAGTTTGGTAAACGTCTGAAAGGCATGTCCTGACTTTATGTGCAACTGCATGTTTGCATAAAAACAATTTTTTCTCACTAATGTCATGTTACTATGGACCCTTTTAAGATAATAACAGTTCCTGGTGTGTGTGTGTGTGTGTGTGTGTGTGTGTGTGTGTGTGTGTGTGTGTGTGTGTGTGTGTGTGTGTAACATAATTGATACATAATGCACATGCAGCTTTGCAGAGATTTTTAATTGCATAACAGACACAGAGACGCGTTTGCTCAGACTGTGTAGTTTAATCCTAGCCATCAGAATATAAAGACAGTTTAGCATAAATCAAGTATAACAGCTGAAATGTCAAGTGGGTGTTTGGTGTGATTAAACTTTTTGTTTGTTTGGCGACATTACATTGTGCTTGTGCTTCTCTTCAATATGCTATGCGATTTAGTTTAAATTATAGTAATGCATCTTCTGGAAGTCATATTTGGACTTATTTGGGTGATCACAAACCCATTTCAATATAAAAGTCTCTGTCCTAACCCCATGTCTGTCCTGCAACACACTTATATAATTGTTGGATTCAGTGCAAGGTTAATAAAGGAAAACTTTCTCCCAGCACTTTCTTACTCTTGGTTATGTATCCATGCGTTACTGTTTGATTGAAATTCTTTTGCTGTTGCTGGCTCTGTCTTTCAGATGATTCTGACCGTGTATTTGAGTGATGGCGAGCAGACTCTGACGGAGGTGCCCATCACTCCCGAGACGACATGTCGTGATGTGGTGGAGTTCTGTAAGGAGCCGGGCGAGAACGGCTGCCACCTGGCTGAAGTGTGGCGTGGCAACGGTACGCACCTGACCTACTGTAGCGTTTATGCTCTAGCCTGAGAATCGGAGTAAGAGTACAGCCCTCTAGTGTTGTTATTTAGGTTTTACTACGGACCTGTCACTGAAACCGAGTTCAGAAGAACTGTGCGCCTTTTATACACTTCAGTGTCATGCTCCCTCTTAAGCAGTGAATACAATAGCTCCAGACACATTCTATTATCCTTCTTCATTCGGTTTTTGTTTAGCTTTCTATTATTATTATTAGCTTGTATATATGTGGAACATTTCTCATCCCTACAGTAAATATATTTGCAGTTAAAATCTGGAGAGAGAACCCCCCCCCCCCCCCCCCCCCCCCCCAAAAAATAACAATTTGGCAGTCATCTTATTTTTTTCTCTCGTAGTCAGTGCTACAGTCATTGCCTTGTTCAACAAAATGTCATTTCATGATTTACAAAATGCCAATCACTAAGGCATTAATAGTCTCTAACTCCATTATTGAAGAGTAAAACATAGTGTTCGACCATAGAATGTCATTGGTCTCATTTAATGTGCTGCTTTCACAGTCCATAGTCTCTCATTATTACCCAAATTCACAGTTTACCTCACTGAGCTTTTCTCTCATCGCCCTTTTAAGCCTTAAACTTTTTGCATGAAACTTGCCGTCTTTAGAAATATCTTGTGTAATTTGTCGTTCCTTCTGTCTAATAAGACTAGACCAGTCCCCTTTCTATCTTGCATCTTTATTCTTCAACAGGCCATTCTGTGTCTATACACAAAATCTCCCATCGTACAGCTTTAAGGGGATGAATAGCTTGTATCTGTTGGTTCAACATGTTACTGATCCCACCTTCAAACTGTTCAAGAACAGCTGATAGTGTGCAAGTGTGCAGTCCAGTTCTTCAGGAAGACATCCTATCTGTAACCCGGTCCTGTGCTGACAGTGTACCAGTGGAGGAAATTAAAAAACCTCCCCAGGTGTACTCCTGATAGAAGAATGATGTGGCGGTGGTGCAGTGACACCATCCCCTTACAAGGTGCACAAAGATCGCCGATATTCGCTTCTTTTGCCTTGTCTTATTTTTTCTTAAAGGGTTTTTCTTTGCATTTTTTGGTTATAATATCTTCGTAAATCTGACTGTTCTTAACCTCTTGGAGCCGGGTTAAGGGTTAAGCATTATTACGCCTCGTCAAACAGGTTGGGTTTGAGGCGAGGCAATTCTGCTGCTGCAGAGGGGAAGGGAGAAATCAGGACACACATCACGCTATTTGTCTATGCACTCCAGGAGCAAGACATAAGACACATTTTATGCTCTAGTGACTGCTGCAGTATTGTGCTTTCACTTGCACAGATCAGCCATAACATTAACATCACCTGTCTGATGTCCTATTTGTACAGCACTAGTATTACCTGGGGACTTTGTGTAATTTGTAATATTTGCGAAGGTTGTCTGTGATCTTAATCCCTGCCATGTCATGATATTTGTAAAGTGAAAATTCCTCTGCGAATTACCTACAATATTTCGCCGAACACCAATGTTCTGTGATAATATTAGTTCCGTGCGAATCAGCATTTCTGTGATTTGGCCAGTAGTTTGGCGGGGTTGTGTATAAAATGTTCAAGGTTTTTGTTTTCTGCGCGCCTTTTATACATCATCCACGAAGAATGGAGTTTGCGTTGGAGGGCTTTGGAAGTATTTTGGTTGCTGGGGCATATCGCTATACACGACATTACAATTTGCAGAAAGAGAAATCTTAAAACCATCAAAAGAGCGAAAGCGAAAAGAATGATTAGAAAGTGATGGATGACATGTATACATGTATATAGACCTATAATGACATTTCCAAACAATAGCCTATTCAAAATAGTGCACAATTAAGCAAGGATGTTCACGTCATTCGAGGTTGATGTGTTACAGATAAATCAAGTGTACAGCTCGAGCTATTAGATTTTAACCCAGTGAAATGTAAATGACACAGGGCACAATAATTATAATGGTTTCTTTTTTTTTTATCCATCCAACTGTATATCCATAAATTCTCTCTCTCTGCCTCACACACAGTCTGCATACACACGCACGCGCGCACACGCGCACACGCACGCACACACACACACACACACGCTCTCCACTCCTTTTCATCGCAGCACACTCTTCAGAGACACACACTTTGGGATACATACTATACAGTGGAACTTTGGATTACGAGCATAATTCGCTCCAGAAGCAGGCTCGTCTATCAAAACACTTGTAAATCAAAACAAATTTCCCCCATAAGAAATAATGAAAATTCAAATTATTCGTTCCACAACCCAAAAAAATAAATATAGAAAATAATTATACAAAATATAAAGTAAAAATAAAAAAATTAACCAGCAAACCTTAATTTAACCATTGAAAGAAGTAAAAATAAATCCCGACAGATAAGTGTTTTAGTGTTTGTGCACTGACTGAGAGGGAGAGAAAGCAAATACTTGCTTTTGCTTTACGCACTCTCACACGTTTGTTATAATAAACAGTACACCCATACAAACACAAAATAAAAGATTTTTTACGCACACACACGTGGTCACAGTGTTATAGTAAACAGTATATGAGTGCCTGAATGTTGCTTATACGAGTGAGAGACGCGCACTAAGATTATCCACCATTCTGAAGCATGCGCGCGCGAGAGAAAAACCATTGGCTCAGTTGTGATCACTTGACACTCAGCGTCAAAACAAGAAGCGCATGCGCGCTCAAGTCAAAATTTATAATAAAATTTTTTTTTTGCTTATCTTGCGGAACGCTTGCAAACCAAGGTTCAACTGTATATCCGTGAGATAAGTCAGTAAATTCAAGTAAAATCGCAGGCTTCGCTTATCTCATGCAAATACACCACACGAGACTCAGATATGAGGGGGTAACTTCTAAATTGCACAAGGTCCCCAGATAATATTTATCCTGTGCGAATAGTAAATAATGGGGCCTTCATGGATTGGATTTGTTTATAAGCACATCGCACAGATGCTCGATCAGATTAAGATCTGGGCAAACTTCGTGGTCAATTTAGAATTTGGAGTTCGAACACCAGTTGATCATGTTCCTCTAACCAATACTGATACATTTTTACGGTGTGGCCAGGTTCATTATCTCACTAAAAGAGGCCCCGTCAGGGAAAACCATTTAACCATTATCCTGCAACAATGTTTAGGTGGGTGGTACGTGTCAAAATTGATGTTGGTCTTTCGGCTGCTCTCATCAAAGGGGAACCACAGCAGACCATCTGATACGCACACAACTTGGCACAGGTTTTACAATGGACATAATCTTCCCATTTTATCCGCCCTTGGCATCCAGTGACTGGGGTTTTGGCATTGGCTGGGAATCAATCCTAGGTCTTTCGCATGTCATGGAACCACCAATGCCTGCTGGTATGGGCTAAGGGAACATCTATATAGAAGCCAGGATTTAAGCCAGGATCGAGTATTGCGGTGCCAATGGGGGCTTGCCTTCTTCCCATATTGCATCCTGCGAGATATAGTACGCTGGGCTATCCACAGGATGTAAGAAAACATAATTCATCAGACCAGGCCACAGTTTTACAATGCCCAATGGTACTGTTCTGATGTACTTTCAGTGATGGACGGGGGGGTCAGCATGGCCACCAGTCTGCGGCAAGCTGTGATGCATTGTGTTTTGACACCTTTCTATCAGAGCCAGCATTAACTTTTTTATCAGTTTGTGCTATGGTAGCTCTTCTGTGGGATTGGACCAGGTGGGCTATCCTTCTCTCATCATGCGCTAAGTGAGCCTAGGACGGCCATGGCTGTGTCACTGGGTCACCAGATGTTTTTCCTGGAACCATGTTCGGTGGGTACTAACTACCGCTGAACAGGAATATACATGCAACAAGACCTGCAGTTTTGCAGATACTCTGACCCAGTTGTCTAGCCATCATAGTTTGGCCTTTGCTTAATGTTTGACTTTGAGGACTGTCTGTTTACCTGCTGCCTTATATAACTCATTTCTTTACAAGTGCCTTTATAACTAATTAATCAGTGTTATTCATCTCACTTGTCAGTGTTTTTTTATATCATGACTGATGCATGTACATTTTCAATCTCATCTTTTATTTATTTTGCTGCTGCTTATGATCCATTTGTTATTTGCCAGTCCTCAGCTTGCATCCATGCAGGAATAATTCACACCACGAGGCTCAGTTGCAAACAGGTTCTTAATCACTTGTTACATGAGAGTATAATTTACCCTAATTAATCACAGTTGATGAAAGACTACAATTAGTGCCTTGTTAGAAATTAGACAATCAAGATGCACAAAGTTAATATATACAGAATTGTTAACTTTGTCCCAATTTCATCTCTCCACCTGCTCCTGGAAGCATGGATTTGTTTTCACTAGCCTGCTTTCTCCTCTGCATCTCTCTGTTTCTTACCTCACAGCATTCCTCTGTCAGGAAGCCACACATAAATCTTTGATACATGTGTCTGAGTGATTGTGTGCGTTTATATTCCCCTATGGATTGAGTTGTGGCTCTTTTTCTCTTTCTTAGTTTTCTTCCTCTGTGTCAGGAAAGAGTGTCTGCTTTTGATGTAATGGAGATGGACTCCAAGCTTTGTACTTTTGTCAGCACCGTGTCATTTTCAGCATCATGTCTGCTTCCTGTTGATCTCTAAGGATCCTAGCAATGTTTTTCATGATGTCTGTTTTTTTCCCCCTTGATAAAATCCACGGCTTTATCTTCTGTTGTATTATACTATGTGGTCTTCTTCCCTGCAGAGAGAGCAATTCCCTTTGACCACATGATGTATGAGCACCTGCAGAAATGGGGCCCAAGGAAACAGGAAGTGAAGTTCTTCTTGCGCCACGAAGACTCACCCACAGAGAGCAGTGAGCCAGGTGAGTCCTGCTTTCGAATATTGTTGTGCAAACGTTTACTGTCAAGCACCAGATCCTTAGTGGCAGTTGGGAGAGAAACTTTTATTCACAAAAAAGAGCTACAGCTGTGATTTCATCTAGTGGACCCAACTTTAACCTGCCTCCTGAGAAAAACGTAGGCAGTCATGAAATTAGGCTTCACTCATGAGGATTGTTTTTTAATCATGTTGTGTCATAGCGGTACAGTGCAATACGGGGATTTACGCCAGGGCTGAGGGTTAAGAGGTGATGATATAATAAAGCAGGATTGAGAAGTGCTCAGAAGTGACCAGCTTCTCCCTTTTCAGGTTTACACACACACACACACAGACAGACAGACAGACAGACAGACACATTCAGAGTGTGAGCCATTGTACAGTCTGGAAATTAGAACACTTAGCTTGAAAATTGTGTGAACTGCTATAAACTGTGTGGCTTCATTTACATTTAAATGTAATCTAGTGTTTTAATATACAGTTAAATAAAACTAGGTTGCACTGCAAGCATCTTAACCAAATCCAAACATTAAAAGTTGACACAGCATTGCTTCCCCTACAGTTCTCTCTCTCTCTCTCTCTCTCTCTCTCTCTCTCTCTCTCTCTCACACACTTTCTTGTGTGTGTGTATAGACCATGATGTACTACAGCCTGTGAATTTATATGCACAGAGCTGTAATACTGTGGGTGTTAAACAATCACTGTCTCATGGTGTAGAAGACCACAGTCCTGTCTGCCTGAGCACAGCCAAAGACAATCTCGCATTCTGTCCCCCCACACCATCTGTCCACTGACCCAACCACAGCAATGTCTCTATTTCCTTCTGCTCTTTCGTCCAGTATTTAGGTCCACGTAGCAGATTTCTATGTTCGAGTGACTGCCTTTAACATCACAGCAGCAGGACTGCACAGATTAAAGCAGCATAATCTGTGTACATTCATCGCCTGGTCAAATTTGGGCAAAGATTAAAATGTTGCAGTGCTCTAAATGTGTATGTTTGTCTTTTTTTTCTTCCTGATGATAGGGAGTCAGCAGTCTCAGGAGCAGGCTAACCGAAGGACTGGAAGCAGCTCTGATAAGCACAATGAAAATGGGGTATGGTCCGCTCATATTACTGTAATAGGAGTTATTGTCATGACCTCCATGTTTAATCCTGTGTGCTATCACTTTTGCAATTACAACCACCAAACAAAAATATAACATAAAAGTAGCCAGCTTACACAATTTATACTGATAAGAATACTAACCTAGAATTAGCAACTTAAAAAGCCTGATATGTCTGTGAAATAATGCTGGGTTATCATTTTGGATAATTCCTAAATGTAAACTCCACAGTCAGTGAATTAAGTCTTCATGCTGAGTTTTGTGGCTTATGATTTTGAATGCCAGTCTGTCCCTATTTAATTGGCTAAACTTGGGTGCCAGCTTTGTACTTCAGTGTCTCAGGTTTTTTTTTTTTTTTTCTTCTTAAGTTTATTTGCAAAAGTCTGTCCAGATTTCCTTTTATTTCTCATGGGAGCCACTGCAGTTTTCTTTCTCTGTACTTTTACGACACTCACAGGCATGTGCCATATTTACCTTCTTTCATGGAAGAAAGCCACTGTTTGTGCCTTTTCTTTTTGTGAGGCACTTGATTATGAGAGCTTCCTTCAACATCACTCTCTTTCTAGCCATCTGGACCAAATTCTGGCAGAGGAAATGCTATGCTCTTGGAAGTGGAACTAATTTTACTTTAAGGGATATTGAAAGATGCAAGCAAGGAAATAATGGCCTCCTTATCGTTCAGACATTTATATAACGTATGGTGAGATCGGGGTTCTCTCTTAAGCATTCAACTTTGTTTCTCTTTTTCTCCCGTCCCTCTGTGTGTCCACAATCTGTGTCTTGAGGGAGGGAGTGACAGACTGCGGAGGACACACTTCATTTCATTTGCCTGAGGTGTTTAGCCAGGGAACTGATTAGTAACGATGCGCTAGCTGCTGTCGCTGAGGTACAGAGACCAACATGGTGGTCATTAGCATGTAGCGCATCCTGTAAACAAAAGGCACAGAAACCCTCTTGTTAATAGGCAGGTAATTATTATTATTATTTTTTTAATTGTTTGCTGTTCCACCAAAAATTCATCATTACACACTTTATGAGAAGCTTATCCTGTATTAATAAGAATGTGAATGTGAGGAACCTCTCACACTGCTCCTCCTGTACCTGTTTATTCTGCTACCGCAACTACGGTGTACTGAGAGGCAGTAAATGCAATGGATGCTAGCTGTCATAAAAAGAATAAGAATGGTGCTGTGTGCTCTGACAAACAGTGCCTACGTTGTACACTAAAGAGTGTTTAGTTCTTCTTTCTTTTTTTCTTCTTCATCTCACTCTTTACATATATGGGTAGATGGAGGGAAGAATTTGTAGATTGGTGGGTTAATAGAAATATGAAATATCTCAAAATATTGTGTTATTTGTTGTTTGTTGCGTGTAGTAAAAATGGCAAGTAATGCCGGCCTGTTCTGCTGGTTACAACCACAACTATATTTTACACCTGTGTGAAACACTGGCTGACCACAGTAATTGACTGTTGTTCTTCACTTAATTCCATATGTGTTGTTTCATAGTTAAAAAAAACAAAAAAAAAACAGTATTTTTTTAGAATGTAGAAATTAAATCACAAAAAAAAACAATGAATTAGAAGCTGTGCCCAAACTTTTGTCTGATACTGTATTTGCCATACTCAGTGTGGGGAAATATAACATTTTAAGCACAAGCCAAAACTTGAAGGGCAGTAGTGCTGGTAGTGTTTTTTTGTTGTTGTTTTTTTATACTAAGAATAATAATAAAAACTTATTATTTCTCTGCAATAGAAAGCTGAATCAAGAAGCCTTTAAGGGAAACCGTAATATCAGACAAGAAGTTTGTGACAAGTAAGTCACTCGTTTGAGGATTAATAATCATCTTAGCTCGTGCCATCGGAACAAAAGACAAATAGCACTAGTGTTAAGTTTACAGATAAAATCATATTGGCTAAGGGGGAGGTTCCTGGCTAATTTAAGGACATATTGTATGAAAGAAGATATATTTTTAGAGTCCTGTCTGTTTCACAAAATGATCTAATTCACATCTCTGTAAAGTACTTTGTCTTACCTTGAGTGGAGATTTGAAAAAATACAATTGTTGTTAAACAACTTACTTGCTAATGATTAGATCATACTTTAGTTTTATAAAGTTGTTTTCCTTTTTATAATCTAAAGTGCAGGATGTAAAATGTACGAAACCCCAAGAACATTAAACAGGATGTTCAGTGTGCTCATGTCTGGATTACAGAACTTGAGATACAGAGAGCATAAAGATAATATTATTAATATTGGTGTCATCCATTTCTGATTCAAATCCAACCTATGACTAGGATATGTTATATTACAAACCTGAAGTGACTCGCTTCAAAGTTTTAACCCTAATCAGATTTTTTTGGCCTGTCTGAACTTATGTTTTCCAGATTGCATCTGAGACACATGTGGATATGTGGTAATCGATCAGAATGCGGTCATATGCCTTGAATGAGAACAAGCAGTTCATGTAACTTTTTGACTCTGTGCAATGTGTGGGACGCTCCCTGACGTCAGACCGCACTGGGAGAGCGGGGGGTATCAGCAGTGCTTGCAATAGATCCTAAAACAGCTACAGCAAGGCCGTCCTCCAGAGACAATCTCCCAGGCCTTCAATGGGTACCTTTTTGGCCCATGCATTTTATCAGTTTCAGATTTTTGAGACAAGAATGATTCATAAGAAATACAGTAATTTGGTAGATTGTGTATACTGTGTATACATACACAATCAAACTGTTGCACCTGCAGTAAAGGCAGCAGCCAGTACAGATTACACCACACTCTGGTTTTTATTGTTATTTTCTACAATGAATATGGCATAGTGGTTAGCACCTCTCACCTCCAGGGTCTGGATTCGATTCTTGTGTCTGCCTCGTGTCTTTGTGCATGGAATTTGCATGTTCTCCCCGTGCTTGGTGGGTTTTCTCAAGGTATATTTCCTCCCATAGTCCAAAGACATGTACATTAGACTAATTGTTATTCCCACAGACTGTGTGCGTGCCCTGTGATGGATTGGCATCCCGCACCCTGTGTACCCCACCAAAAGTCTCCTGGCATAGGCTCCAGGCCCCCTGCAACCCTGTATAAAAGATAAGCAGCACAGAAGATGAACGAATGTAGATGCATAGATTTATGGTCAGAAAAACAAATAGTTTGAAATGTTTATATATAGTAGAACATGTCATTTTATCTACTTAACATTTATCTTCATAGCTGAAGATATAGCAAGCAGACAAGTAAATATTTCTTTAGTCCTACAGGACATGCAGGTATCAGAACTAGATTAGATGAGCTGTGCTGTTAGAACATAAACATAGACTTTGTGTTGTTAGTTGTTCGTAGGTGTTTTTCAGCACAGCCTGTGAGTAGGACTTGATTTCACCCACAGACAACCTGCGGTCTGTCCGTCAAAGTTGCTATATATGAGTCTGTTTTTTTTTTAAATGAAATCATACCTTCCTTCTGTGCTATTTTCAGATGTGCAACTTAGTAAACACAAACACTACAATGCCCTCTGACTTATAATAATAGCTCCTGGTGCAGTGCTTAAAGCAGTACAAAAACAGCTTAACTGTAATTCTATGTTGTCCGTGTTTGTGGGCAAGCTTCTCCACAGTTTGACCACAAGGCAGACAGACAGTCCGTCTATTTTGGGTTTATTATTCAGTTTCTACTTTATACATCTTGGGGATTACAACAGGTTTTATGACGTAAGAGGTCTTAAGAGGATCAGTGTCCTTGATATGACCCCTGGCTTTGCTGAAGGCGGGGCTTTTTCCAGCTCTCATCCCCTCGTATCTAGACGTGACATTTCTGAGATGATGCGTGCATAAACAAGGACACGCGCACACACACCCGCACACACAAAATCATGCTCCCTTTCTTTCAATCGCTCACAGCTATGCCCAGGGAGAGTAATCTCTGCACACAAACTAAGCTTTCTCTCTAGTTGGTGGTCTTTTTCTCGCATTTCATTCCGTCACTTTTACGCTTACTTTCTTCCTCTCTCTCTCTCTCCCTCCCTCCCGCTATGGGCCTTGTCTTGTCTCATTTCTGTGGCATTCGAGTGAAACTGTATGTGCCAGTTCTCTCTAAGTGGAAAGATATGTAATATGTAAGCCCCTCCCTTCCATCCCTCTTCTTTTTCCGTCCCCGTCACTCGCCATCTCTATCCATCTGCACATCCTTTTCCACAGACTTGACTTGCGTTTGGAAGATACAGGCAGGGCTGAGGTAAGGCTGCTTTCACTCTTAATTAGAAATGTTCTTTTCACTCTTCTGTGCTGAACTGCGTGGTCCTGCAGATTAATTTAGAAATGTTAATGGTTTAGTCAGTGATGTGTTTGATAAAATTTCACCCACTTGTTGAGTCGTACTTAGATTGTCGTTTGCCCAAATGGTCTTATGAAACATGCAGCAGATATGTGGTGCTGAGGAACTCTGGGCTGTGTGGGCAGCTTAACTTTACCAGAGTTGAAGCTTTATTTTTTATTTTTTCTGTATGTGTGGGTGACTTTGCCCTGCAGGGAGTGTGTATTCTAGTCTTTGCTTTATTTTTCATATGATCTGCCTCTGAGACTAAATCAAATCAAATCGCAGTCATAACAGGTGTGTAGCATTGTGGCTTATGCTCATGACTGTTAGGATTATAGATAAGTTTTAACAAGTATTACTACACCGCTGTATTCCTCTATAATACTGGTTTTGTTGTTGTGTCCTACTCTGGATAAGGTTTGGCCCATGCTTACTGTGCCCAAGCACAAATCTCCAAAAGCTTACAAAAAAAAAAAATGTATGCATGACTCCTGTTTCCTGCCGATCCACGTGGAAAGCGGATAATGTTGTTTTTTTCCATGTGAATGAAGCTACTTCAGTTTCTCAGTTGGTGCTTTTGTGGGTTTTTTTCCCCCCTTGCAGTGTATTGTTTTAGGAACGACACTAACACTTAAGGCATATTCTATATTGTAGCCTATACATCTGCATTAAAAGGCACATTTAATATGATCGCTATGTGGATGGACCAAAATGTGACATCCTCCCTATTCACACTTCAGTTTGGTTTGCTTATGGTTTAGGTATGCATAAAAACGGTGTGGTGTTTGGATATTTTATAGACTGCAGCAGATTTAATGAGCTACTCAGCAGCCCCTTGCTCAGTCAGGACTTTAGTTGGCATTTCTTGAATAATTTTTCAAGCTGTTCCTATCTATTTTTAACATAATCGATCTGAGCAAGATCGAAATGTTGTGCATCTTAAAAGGTTAGGTGCAATAATTCTGACTGTCTTTTCAGTCTTCCAGAAGGATATTGCTCACAAATTATGCCATTCGTTGCTTTGTTGTCAGAAGGCTGGACTATAATGTTTTCCAGTCTGCATACTGAAGGTTGTATCTGCCTCTGGGAAAAAAGCAAACAAATGGCTTACTGCAGTAAGTAAAACCAGCGAAGCTGACTCTCCACCCTGCAGCTGTGCTGGGATTGCAGGTTCTCTTGATGAATGCATGCTCCAGCATCACATCCTCTAGAGAACATGGCCTTCGGCTGAGGAGATGGCAGGAGTGGCTTTTACATGCTGGCCTGTTTCCTTTGTCGTTTACTGAATGAGCATCTCATCAGTGAGACATCATCGACTCTGTAGACCAAGGAGAAATTAGAGGCCGAGTCCGTCAACTGTGTGTGTTTGACTGCAACAAAGAAAGAACGAAAATTTTAATCTTAGGAAGAGACTCCCAAGTTTTGTTTTGTTTGTAAATCACATTCTAAAAATTTTCTCTAACTTAATGTAAGCAGTCAAACTGTTGGGCACTGGCTTTCTTTGTACTTCTACACTACAACCTGGAGTGATTTTTGCAAAAATTCAAGTAATTAACTTCTCTTAAATATTTGCCTTTGAATGGCCATTTCATGTTTTTCGCTTTAGCACACGTCATGCTGTGACAGAGAGTGCTGTGTGTGCAAATACTGGCTAACAGTGTTGCCCTTAAAGCCGTGAATCACTTCACACACCGAGCGAGTCAAATCATTTCTGTGGTAATGAAATTTGGAGGCTTGCCATGCTGCTCCTGACTACACTGAGTGCCGAGTGTGCCGTTATTGATCGTGAATTTGACTAAACACTCCTGAGCCACAGTGTAGCACACGCCATGTGCTCTTATCATTTCATTTCTTTTTACTGTATAGTTGTCAGTTTTTGCTGGGCCATGGGGTTAAAATGTGTCTGTGTAGAAACTTTATTATAAGATCAGTGACACAGGCTAATTATTCTTAGCTTCAGTTGACTGTTTCAGCATTTCTGTTCGGTAATGTAACGGTTTGTTTGTTTTAAATACAGTGCAGAAAGTATCTGACAGTTCTGTTTGTACATACACCTAATGTGAAGGTCAGTTTTAATAGAACTGTGCTGATATCTACTATCTGCTCACAATGCTGAAGCAGTGGGTTCGATATTGACTTCCATACACAGTTAAATACACAGAGTCAGCAGTTTGGTTTTCGGCCGTAATTAAAACTATAATTATAAGGTTTTAGTGTGTAATTCATCTTCTGGGATCAAATACTGCTGGAAATTTAGATACATAACCTTTATACAACCTTTCCTTCAACTTAAATAACTACATTTAGTACATCAGGTGAATTTTTCGGAATGATAATATTCAGAGTTGCTAGATTTCATTGCAAGATGATGACTGTAAATTGTTTTCCAGGTAGAAGCTTTATGTACAAAAGGTGTTCCTGACGAACTGGGAATTTTTCTTTGTACAAAAGTTGTACATTATTGTGTATTATTATTTGCAGAATAACAAACCAGTTATGAGAGGAAAAAAACTTTTCTTTGTATAATCCCCTGCTACACTAATGCACTTATCCCTGCGTTTCATAAGTGCTTGGATAATGTCAACATAGAAAGTTTTCTCAGTAAACCGGAGCCATGATCGGTCTGCGGGCTTCGTGTCTGAAACGGTGGCAGTAACTCCTTTAATGGCCAAAACTTGTGGAGATGGATGGAGAGAGGTGTCAGGACTGTGTGGGGAATGTGGCCATAACAGTTCCTGTAATGTGCAAGGGGTGTGATGGGCAGTATGAGGTCCTGCAGAAACTGAACACCTTTAGGCATCAAACCAGGCCATTCCGCCCCTCCTCCGCATTTAAGGAATGTGAATAATTTCCACAGCGACAATGACATGACGCAGGCAGTCCGATCATGGCTCTGGCATACTGAAAAAACTTTTAACCTTGATGTCCAAGCACTAGTGAAACGCTGGTATAAGTGCATTAGTGTAGTGGATGATTATATAGAGAAATAGAAGCAGTTTTTACTCTCATAACTGTGTTCTGTTCAATCTAAGTTTTTAAATGTAATTTTCCAAATCACCATATCATACAGTATTCTCCGTGTTTTCTGGTTGCTGTAGGCATGCTGGTCCTTGTGTACCCCTTGCCCTGCATAGCTTATATTTTTCCCTTCCTATAACATACAACTGATGAGTTAATAAATAATCCTTTTTGAGCTGAAGTTAATGTCTTGGAACAAGAACATTAAACTGCTAAGGGCCACATTGTACTCAAGAAACCTGTGTGTTGGTGGAATTAAATGACTAAATGTCATCTCTCCTTGCTAATTTTTTTTTATTCTAATTTTTTTCACTATGCCCACTGCTACTGGACGATGTGAAGGGAGACATTCAGTTTGTGGCAGAGTTAATAGAAATATTTTGTACAAGAAATGTTATGACTTGAAATGACTGATTGAAACCAATGGCAGTATTATTATTATTGTTATTTGTTTAAAGCACAACTTTTTTTTTTTTTTTTTTTTTACTGCTAGGTGTTAAACCACACTCTGGCCAATAGTATGTTCCTCCCCAAACTGTTATCACAAATAATGGAAGCAAACAATTGTATAAAAAGTTTTTGTATATTATAGCATTAAGATTTACCTCCCGCTTAACTAAGAGGCCCAAACCTGTTCCAGCATGACCGTTCCCTCGTGCACACAGTGAGCTACAGTACATGAAGACAGGATTGAAGGGCTCGAGTTTCATGCACTAAGCACTGACCTCCACCCCCACTGAACATTTTTGGGATGAACTGAAAAATTTACTTCACCCCAGATTTCCTCACACAAGCCTGACCTCACTAACACTCTTGTTGCTGAATGAACACTAATCCTACAACCACACTTTAAAATCTAAGCTGAGTAGTGGAAGTTATTATAAGAGGAAGGGGCCTACATTTGGAGCATGGTGTTCAGAAAGCACACACAGAGGTGTGGTGGTCAGATGTCCATGAACTTTTGGTATGAAGTATGGTGTGTTAGTTTAATTTATTTTACACAATTCTCACAAGTATGTTTCTTTGTTTTTATTTTTTACTTTTTTTTGCAAGTTTTTAAGAATCTTGCATCATGTTGTTATGGTCGTTGCACAACTGCATGAGATGTGAATATTATTCTAAAAGTGCATGTGCTTTCGAGATTACACCTCTGACGGTTAAGCAGATGTGTTAACTACTCCAGTTGCCCCCCACCCCGAAAGGAGTCCCTTTTAAAACACATTCAGACCGGATAAATGTTTTTTTTCTGAGGTCATGTCTTAAGCCAGTGATTTAAGACAAGAGCGCATCTATATTTCTATATGTTTTACGTATATTGCAGGTCATTTGTACCCTTAAAAAATTGGCTATTGCACTATTTGAGTAACCAGCGGGGCATTTATCAGAAATAAACTTGAATAATAACAATAATAATAATAATAATAATAATAGTAATTACTGTATGCATTGATGGCCTTGTTACCTAAGTTCACTCCGTCACATTGATTTTGGGTTGTTCCGGACACGCTTTTGTTTTCGCACCCTCAGGCCAAATCCGTTTAATTTTTATTTATTTAATTTTCCTCCTCCTGCTCGGTTTGTCAGCTGGTTATTCGGTGCTGATGCCGCTCTCTTGTGGAAGGAGAGAGATAGAGGGGGAGAGAGTTACAGCTTTCAGCAACACTGCGTAGCACTGTGTATTCTACAGCGTGTCCTGTAGCTCTCTGTGAACGTGCACCGGTGTGTAACCGTCTGACAGACTTTCGCGGATTTTTAAAAAAATATTCTTAACGATGGAGTTTAAACACGTGGAGGCGGTGCAGGAATTTACCAACTTGGGACGATGCGGTAGAATAAAAGTATGCTCGTGCAAAATAACCTGGGGGAACACTTTTCAGGTGAGGGTCTCGTGCTTAACATCAGCATTTTACCCAGGAAGGTGTGATTGATGGGTCTACTCATGGGTGACTTCTGTAGTAATTTATAATCTATCAGTTCATTCTTTCTCAGCAGGTTTTATTGTGATGTGATGTGCTTGCTTTAAACGTTTATCCATCCCAACCAACAGCTGATCTTTATATATAAGCTCTTATGTCATGTTTTAATGTGTAGTATGACATCACATAGGCTGTGTTAGGTGTGTCATTGGTATTCAATGTGATAGAGATGGAGATAAAGAGAGAGAGATTCTTCGTCTCTCTATATGACTCATTCGTTTTTTTATTAATGTTGATTGATTAATTAACTGAATAGATTGAAATATTCTCATGGTTATTATTTGCCCATAATAAATTTGGCCGCTGGCTGTAGGTGACCCGGCGCTGCTGCGTTACTAACACTTGTGTGGGAGTTATGTGCTGATGGATTGCTTGTACTGATGTATAGTGCAGTCATTGCTGATCGTGCTGTGTGTTTACATGCGCAGGTGTAATGTCCCTAAAGTGTCAGGAAATTTCAAAGAGGAACTTCTACTTCTGTTTTTTCTGTAACTAGAACTTGCATTCCCGAGCCTTTTTGCTAACAACATATAATGCAAACACAGTGTTCCTTAGCTTTCTTGCTCCTTTTATGCGAAACACTTGATGTTAAATCTGGTTAGTGTCTTCTAATTGTCTATGTATTAAAAGACATACCGGATCTGTGATGCAGCCCCACCCACAACAACATACCAACATTATCTTCCCACAACACCTACGTCTTCTTTAGGCTTGTGGGAAACACTGTAATGTCAACAATGTATATACAACAGTGGTTTTTAAAGTGCAAATGTGTAAACCTTTTTTAGTGGTATACTTGAAGGCAACTTACTATATATATACACACACACACACACTTTATTTATATACACAAACATCTATATAATGCACATTTTCATCAGGCACAAATCATTAAAGAATTATTTGGACATAAGGCGAGATGCACCATTGACCACACCTGACGAAATGCAGCCAGTGACCAAGTTCTGATGTCGAGTGTTATTTTGTAGATGCCACACAAACACTGATTGATGGATTTTTTTTTTTCTGTAGTATACAATACAATCTACATATATAATCTGCATTGTGTAGTTTGACAGAGAACACATTAATGTTGTCTATTACGGAATTCTGTTATGTTTTTATTTGGATCTGCTCATATCAAGTAATTTTACATGACCATTTAAAATCTAAAATTGCCTTTAGTTGTATGTCTCATACCACTATCTGGCCCATTATGCTTGCCCTTTAGATTTGTATAGCTAAAACAGTAATAACTTACCTGAACTGGTTTGGTGCACATTCCACAACCAGTCTTCGGGTCAGGTCACCCAACCCGTAACTCATCTCACGCAACTTCCCGCTTCGTCTGTCTTGCTGACGTCCATGAGCTTGTTAGTTCCCATTAGGACAGTCCCGAGAGGAAGCCGATTTATGGCTTTTTGGGAAATGAAAAAATTAGACTGTTAGTATATGCAGTAGAAAGAAATAGTTCTGCGAAGAATTGTTGTAAAGGACAGGGCAGCATGCAGGTGTAACAGTCAGCAAATCAAATTAGCTGTAAGATGAGTTCATTGAGTGGCACACAAACGTATGGAAGACAAAAGGTAAGGGAAATGTTTTTTGTTATTTTGTTTTTTCTTCTTCTTTATATTCT
Organism: Clarias fuscus; assembly: GCA_030347435.1. Lineage (NCBI taxonomy): Eukaryota > Metazoa > Chordata > Actinopteri > Siluriformes > Clariidae > Clarias > Clarias fuscus. Next base: position 15,822,891 of record CM059229.1, on the reverse strand, counting down.
TGCAGATTTAATGGCATTGCATTTGGGTGTACACAACTGGCTGTGTGGCAGAATAAGCCATGACTTTATTGTGACTATTAGATGAGGAATTTCATTAGTATTGAGTGCTTTACAAATGATTGTTCTGTTTCTCTTCAACCTGACTCATTCATATTCAAGCATTCAATTTATACACAAGTAGCAGCTAAGTAAACAGATCTCACCTCATCTATACCTTCAGCTTGTCACCCTCTCCAACAGTATATCAAAGCAGATGCAAGGGCTCTGTCCAGACCCTTGTGCACACAATATAAATCTTAATCACTTTCCAACTTGTACATTACATTGCTTGATGTCTTTTCTTTCCCATCAGTGATGGTTTTGTAACAATTCTGAATGGGTAAATCAGAAACTGCTTCCTCAGCTTAAAATATAGTCCATGGTGGCAGTTGTGCTCTTATGTTGTTAGTTTTGTATTTGTTTTGTTTTTCTTTATCTTTACTGCATGGCAGTTCTGCTCTGCTGCCATGACGACAGCCTGAAGACAGGCACTGTGATTTACGACTCGCTCTTATCGGTCAGAATGCCAGGTGTCAGTTTATGGAAGCCTGCTCTGTGTCTTCTCAAGCAGACCACTTTTTCCGTTCGTCAGATTGAAATAGGGTCACTTCTGTCCCACATCACAGAGCATGTAAATGCTAGCATTAACACTGTGCCTAGAATTTAGCTGAGTTTTACACTTAGAGGGTCATCCTCGGGTTCTGGTAGACCATAAACCTACATAGATGAGCATGTTTCCTCCCAGCAGCATGAAGTAATTATCTGATGAGTTGAAACAGGAACTTGTCTCTCTTTTTTTTTTTTTAGAGCTATAGCTGAACAAGGCATTTCCAATCACAGGATTGGTCGTTATTGCTTTTGGTCAGGACGCTGGGCTGTCCAGATTGCCGTGACTAAAACATGCTGCTCATCCACATAATTGTTTTGGTTTTTATGAAAATAACCTGCTAACTGACCTCTCCTGTCTTACCACCCCCTTCTGACTCTCCTCCTCCGTCTCTGCCCCTTGTCCCTCCCTCTCTGCAGGTGGCAAACCCTCGCGTGGAGCTCACTCTCTCTGAGTTGCAGGAGATGGCCACGCGGCAGCAGCAACAGATCGAGGCCCAGCAGCAGATCCTGGTCGCTAAGGTAACACTGTTCTTTGGGTTGTGAGCTTCAGCCGCAAGTGATGCTGTGTTGTATACAGAGCCATGGATCCAGCAATATTTGAATAATTTTTTGTCCTGAAATAATGATATTTTGAGGATTGAATGTTAAGATTTGAGTAAGCTACTATAAAATATTACTGTATATGAATCCAGATTACTGTATTCATGTACAGTGAAGTTTGGCTAAAGTTAACTTGTTTCTGCTTACCTAGACATGTGTAGGCAAGCTTTTAGCAGTAATGCATGCTGTTATATAAGTTAATAGTTGAGTGCTTTCTTTACTATAATTTTCAGTTTATGAAGCATCTAATCATGGTTGTAATTGTCTACGTAAGGTGGAGCTGGAAGAGAGAAAGCTTTTGTATGGGGAATGTATTTGAAGCGTGTGAGCTCATCTGTAGGATTCATTACCCCTCTTAGTGCTTGTTGACAGCAGCGAGTGCAGAGGTGATGAGCTCATCTCTGTTTACTGTTAAGGAGATGCGAGTGGCAAAAACCTGCAGAATAGCACAGGAGACCAATCCGAGACCACACAATGCCAGTAATGTAGTAAACACAGCCAGGCATTTCTCACCAGCTCAAGCCAAATAGCTTCTAAGGATCTTGTTTTCTCATTCAAGACAAAGACATAAGTGTGAAATCCAGTGCTGCTTAAAGAGCGACATTCAGTTCAGTCCTAGAAGAATGTCTCGGAAGATAAACGAGGAGTCCGTTTCCGATTCGATGTTGAAGTAGCTGCGGATTGAAGGTGGCAGGTTTCAGAGAGGCATAATAAATCTATGAATGTAGTCAGTCAGTAGAAGGGCTCTGAAAGACATTAAGTGATTGTAGTCACTAAGAGGCCACAGTTATGTGTGCTATATTTAGATGCGACACGAGTTGCAATTGAGTGCCACTACCAGCTCCACTACCACCACCCTAAAATAAATGCATTTTGTAGTTAGGCTTAATGTTGTGGAATGTCTCAGGAACGAGTTAGTTCCTGTTCTCACCTACGTTCTTCACCAGCCTCTCTCATGCATGGTCTGACTCCTCTCTCTCATACATCTTGCTTTCTGTTTTTTAATCAATTTTATTATTAGTCTTAAATTATTTGGAGCGTTCCTGTGCATATGTTGTTACTATAGAAATATTAACATTTTGGAACAAGCATAATAATTATAAACTAATCAGTCGTTACAGTCAAACTGCTTGTGCTATTATATGAAAATAAGGCAAACATTCAGGTCAATCAGATTTAAGCACTGAAGCATGTGTAATGAAGGTCCAGTGTTTCTTAATGATTCATTCACATTTCCTGCCTGCAGTGACTCAATTTCCATTTTTTACCCTAATGTGACGCAGAACAATTTTTTTAATGGCGGTGTGAATGCACAAAGTGATCTGAGTCACTTTACTTTGTGGCCCGAGATCGGATACATATCTGAGACTTGTGACTTGATTGGAATTCTTCTGCGAACACAACACAAGCAAAACAACTTATTTAAAATGATCATATTAAATAAATAACAAGTAACACTCACATTATCTATAAGTATATGGAGTAAAAAAAAATTTTTTTTAAAGGTTTGTTTGTTTGTTTATTTCATTGATTTATTTTCTATGTTCTAGAACAATACTGGATACATATGGCATTAGGTAAACATGTAACAACAACAGTCAGATGTTATTTTAAGACATGGAGGTCAGCCTTTCTGGAACAGTTCTTGCAAGAACAGTATTGTCACTGCCTTTGCAAAAGCCCATCAAGCACCATGATGAAACTGGTTCACATGAAGACCTTTCCAGCACATCACATTAGAGCTGTTATGAAGGCTTTACAGATCATAAGTAGCAGACACATCTCAATATCAACTGTTCAAAGCAGATTAGTGCATCAGCAGTGTAGTAAGAAATAAAAATCAGGATAGACCATGGAATTAGAAAGAGTGTCTAAACGTTTGACTGGTAGTGTTGAAAATATCGCCCTCACTCTGTGTGTGTTTGTGTGTCTGTGTAGGAGCAACGCTTGCGGTATCTGAAGCAGCAGGAGCGGAGGCAGCAGCAGGCTGTATCTGAAACAGAGAAGCTGCAGAGGCTGAAAGAAAGAGTGGAAAGCCAGGAAGCCAAGCTGAAAAAGATTCGAGCCATGAGGGGCCAAGTTGATTACAGCAAGGTCATCAATGGTAACCTGTGTATGTATTTTCAGTTTTGTGGGCAGAATCTAAAACAGACTTGATCTTCAGGCCTTTTAGCATCAAATGCTCTTTTTTTTTATAGAAAGGCAGCACAATGCATCATTCGAAAGTCTTTTGGAAATAATTTTATTCCTGCGACGGACATTGTGGGTTACGTCAGTGTATCTACTGGAAAGTTAACCATTTTTGTTTCAGAGCACAACTTGGATCAATGAATAGCACAGGAGTTACAAAAACTCTTAAAGTAAATAGGGACAAGTAGAAAAAACCATGACAGCAAAATGTCCCTAAGAGCATTATTTTTTTCGTTCCATGGTATCTCGTATAGCACAGGTCTGAAGGGAGAATGTGGAAGAATGTGTGAGCACAAGAAGTGAAATGTAAAAATCATTGTAAGACCCAAAAAGGATATTTACAGCATTTTAGTGTTGTCCTAGGTTCGCTGCAATTTGCCAAACTGATGATTTATGATCAGCGAATACCATCTTTGCATTTGCATTTAAACTATGAATCAAATATCATATATATTCGATGCAGCTTAATACATTTTTCCTACTCCCTTTTTCAGCTAAGTATAGTACTAGGGTCTGTCAGTTCAAAATATTTGATTTAATCACTCGGTTAATTAAATAACCTTTATCTCAAATTGTGTGACAGACATTAGATAATTCTTGTGCAAAGTATTTGAGTTCCCTCATTGCTGCATAATTTTGGACCCTGGATTCTGTAACCTAGCAACTAGTACAAAATAGAGAATCCTTCTTGGCATGTTTTTAGCTGCTGAGAACAGAGTTTGGTTTTTTGGAGGTATGTTTATTTGTTTTTGTTTTTCATCTTGTTAGCTGCAGAGATCGAACACATCAGCGGACTGTTTCAGGAAAAGCAGGCAGAGCTTCAAGCAGCCGTGCTCAGGGTAGACCAGCTGAGTCAGCAGCTGGAGGAGTTGCGCAGAGGCAGACTCAACGGCCTGCAGGGCCTCGGGGGTCATGTCACCGGCAACGCTGCACTGGAGCTCCGCAAGCTTTACCAAGAACTACAGGTCTGCACGTACCTGCACGCATATGAGCTACTGTATACAGGCCAAAGTGTAAATTTTTATATCAAAACTTTAGGATGACTTTTTCAAATGAAATCCTTCTCTAATGTTGTAAACGTTACTGGTGCCATGACTGATTGTAATTAAGTTTGTAATTAATTGATTATTCTGGGATTGAGTCAGTAATGTCTTTCTTTGCATGTTATTGTTATTTGTTTATATATTTATTGTTGTTAACAGAGAATGTTTTATTGTGTGTACATGTCAGATCCGTAACAAGCTGAACCAAGAGCAGAATACTAAGCTACAGCAGCAGAAGGAGCTGCTGAACAAGCGCAACATGGAAGTGACACTGATGGACAAGCGTATCGGCGAGCTCCGTGAACGCCTCTATAAGAAAAAAGCTGAGGCACGTCAAAAAGAGAACTTGCCTGTAAGGCTAGGGGTTCACCTCATACACAGACATAAACACGCATGAAAAGTTAAACCTCTATGAAACGCATGCAGAATTTGGACACAACTGGAAAAAAGATTGCCATTGTGCCTTTATTTGGATGTGTCAACATACTGATTGGAAACCGTTTTTTTAATTTTATTTTTCTTAATAAACACTGGTCTATTTTTCCTCAACCTTGCTTTATGTTCCCTGTCACTCTCCACAGCTGAACCATGCAAATGGACCTCCATCACCCCAGCCAACTGCAGGCAGTACAGGTCGAGTGGCAGCAGTTGGCCCCTATATCCAGGTCCCGGTGCCAACACGCTCAGAGACCAACTACATGGTTCCACCGGATCCTCTTAAACCTCAGACACTTAGCATGAACACTCCAGCCAACCATGCACGATCTAAATCAGGTCAGTGCTTACATAACTTTGTTTCAGCATCTTGATCGGAGACTGCTTATTTATTGATTTTTTTTTTTGTACCTCAACATGAATTCTGCTAATCCTTTCATTTTGGTTTTTAGCCTGAAATAAAGACAGACGTTGTGCATAATGATTGTGCTTGCGGGTCATTAAGGCCCACACTATCCGCATTATGTATCCTAAAGAAGCCATGTGCTTTTGTAAAGTTAGAGGGAGACTCGAGTTAGAAGCATTTATTGCTATATTATTAATGTTAACCAGAGTGCATGCTTCCTTTTTGACCATGACACGTTTCATGCCTCCGTTCTGTGTGTCGTTTCACACATTAGGGTACTGTTCAGTTTCCTTCATTCTTTCTCTTCACCTTTAACTTTCTTTGTAATCTCTACTATGTGCCTGACGTTTCTATGTATGTCTCTTTCTCCTCTCTTTGCGCTGATTGTCTGTACCGTGCTGTTGTACTTTGTGTGTATGTGCGGTTGGGGGGTTGATCAGACGTTGTGAGAAAGCTCCCTGGCCCATGGAAGGTCTCTGATTTAGACATCATAGTGGACCCGTTCCCACCGTCTTCCTCGGAATGTGGCCCAGGCCCTGGGGTCTCCGGCACCTCCGGCTCCACAGAGGGGTCAGACGGAGTCTCTTGTGAGTGGGAAGGTGGCTGATGGAGAGCTGGAGGGATGGCCTCTGAACCTTATCCAGAGTATTGGACAGGATCGTTGCAGTGCCAGAGTAGCAATGTTCATTTATTACCAATGTGATTTTTAAAACATTACAACTACCAACTGGCCAAATTATTAAGTACTTTAATGACCAGCTTTTCATTATGATTACATTTTAAACCTCTATTACAAGCAGACCTATAGTCTATAAATCTATAGTCATTAACCTGCTTTTTTGTATGTTGTAAACCATATTCAGACACAAAATATTAGAGGCCACACATCAGTTGACTGGATTTTTGCTTCAGATGTTTGGTAGTTATAACCAGTGCAGCAACACAATGTTTTTCTATGAAAAGCTGCTTCCCATTTGTGCACCGATATCAGAATTTACTGACTGGACATAAAATACACTGCTGATCCTGTGTGTGATTGTGGGTGGCTGTGTGTGCCCGTGAGCATTCACTTGAAATGTCTTTCCATGTCTGGGTGTTGGTGTGTTCCATGCTTGTGTGAAACTCTACACTGATAAGGTTCACAAGGTCCTCTGTTCCACCTGAACAATAAACCATTAAACTTGCTTCAGTACTGCAAACCCTAAATTTTGTTTCGTTTTATGTAACATCATCATAACCTGTAATGACACATTATACAGTACATGGCAGAAAAACCATTATATATTATCTAAATCTTTTTGTAAAGTCCTCAAGAGGACATTTGGACAAAATTATATTTTGTATAAATATGATATTTGGATATCAGACATTTGTAATTCATTTGAATCATTTTTCCGCAGACAAAAAAAATAATGTTGGGTCTATCAAGTGACAGTGTTTTATTGACACAGAATTAGATTGTTTTGCTTATATGTACTGCCATGTAAGCTATACCTCTGTTAAAAAGCTGCATCATTAATTCCTGTTCATTTGCTGTGTGTACATCCGTTTTAACTCATTTACCCCCACAATGTGCTGAATGATGAGTAGAATAATAGCAACTGTAATAAGTAGGAGATTTTATGAGCTGTCACATTTATTCTTATGCTGATTTTCTCCATCTTTGAAGCTAATGATGCAGGCTGGCCTACTCTCAGCAAGAGCAACACATCTCTGAAGCCTCCAGACTGGAAAGAATCAATAGGAGACATTCCCAGCAAAACAGCATCTCCTGCTGGCACCCCGTCAGATAAGGTTAGGCTTCTTGAGTTAGTCCTTTTGTCTCTTTTAAAGGAATACAACCTCATCTCTCCTGAGGAGAACATAATCAGATTTACCATTAATGAGTTAAACACTTGAATTTTATTTGTAATATAAGGCTATGGGTAGTCGAGTAAGCAAATGTTTTAAGATCCATAGCTGTATAGGACTAATTCAAAAACAGTAAACCTTGCACTAATATCACACATGATATTAAAAAAAGTGTTTATTCAGATTTGTTTTAATGAGGTTTTGCTTATTCGCTTTAACACCAATGTTCTACAGTGCAAGTTTCTCTAAGAATATTACAGTACAGTTAGACTAAAATCTTTAACTTTTTAAGCTACATCGATTACATCCAGTCACAAATGATTTGGAATTGGATTAATTATATAAAAATATTAAATATATCTAAATAAATATTAAATGTTTAAACAATAAATATACATCCCTTTTACTTTAGGCTTATTAGATTTTACAAAAACGTGGATTAACTGTGCTACATTGCTTGTGGGTGTGATTGGGTGTGTGTGTGTGAATGAGTGCATGGTGTGCAGTGACAGTGACTGGCATCCCTCCGGTGAGAATTCCCCACCTCGTCCCTGAAATGTTCTCGTTGTGTCTGCAGTGTGAAGATAGTCAAGACAATAAAATGTCATTTTTTTGTTGTGTAGGTTCAGGATATGAGTAAACTGGGCTCAGGCCAACCTCCTCTCTGTAAGCCCCAGCCTCCTCCATATGGCACCCACACCAGAGCCCATACACTTTCATCCATGAATTCTGGCTCCACTGGCTCGCTGGACCGGCGTAAAGATGTGCCACCGTGTCCTGTCGCTTCTAACCCCAATGCTCCACCTCCACCTGCCTGGCCACGTGGCACCTCTACAGGCTCCTCTTCACAGCAGATTCAACAACGCATCTCAGTCCCTCCCAGTCCAACTTTTGGGCCCAGCTCTCCTCTTTTTCCCCCGGGAGAGAGGTCCGATCCCCCTCTAGCTGTGGCAGTGCGCCCCTTTATCCCAGACAGGGGTTCCAGACCACAGTCACCTAGAAAAGGCCCGGCCACTATGAACTCAAGCTCCATTTATCACATGTATCTACAGCAGGGGGTGCCCAAGAATTATCCTCTTGGCAAGTCTGCTGTGAAAGCAGGTAGGATACGAACATCCAGTTTTGATTTGTAAGTCTGACTTATTTCCTGACATATATTTACTGTGCATACGTTAATATTTCGATTTTTCTAACCCCTTGTCTGCAGTGTATGGAAAGCCAGTCCTGTCTTCAGGCTCTACTCCCACCTCCCCCCTGCCCTTCCCTGGCTCTGGATCTTTCCCTGTGCTACCAGGCCCTGTAGGTGATATGTGTGATGGTGATCTGGAGATTGTTGGCTCGACTGCAGGTTTCGCAGAATCCTCTGGACCCGGCGTGGATCACATCCCTCGTCCGCTCAGTCCCACCAAACTTACTCCGATGGTTCACTCACCCATGCGTTTCCAGAGTGATGCTGAGCTCGAGGCCCTGCGCAGGAAGCTGGCGAACGCACCACGTCCACTTAAGAAGCGCAGCTCCATCACGGAGCCTGAGGGACCCAGTGGGCCGAACATCCAGAAACTCCTTTACCAGCGCTTCAACACTCTGGCTGGTGGAATCGAGGGAGGCATTGGAGGAGTGGGAGGAGGAGGCAGTGGAGTCACCCCCTTCTACCAGCCTACAGAAACAGCAGCGGTAGAGATGCTGGCCGATGCGGATAATGGAAACGAGTCTTATGAAACACCAGCTTTGACTGTTTCTGACACAGAGGAGGTGCCCTCGCAAGATGTACCCGAGGGTGATGCCAATGATAACGAGCCAGTGCAGTCAGTCAGTGAAACAGCCGTCCCAACACCACCCGAGCCATCAGAAGACGACAACAATAACATTCCAGCAGTACCTGTGACCACTCTACCTAGCCCTGTGCATGAAGCCAGCTCACCACAGGAGGCAGAAAGCCCTGCAACCTCTCAAGCCACGGTGAGAAAGAGTATAAAACGAAAGAGTAGGATTTGGGCTTGCTCTCAGGACGGTTAATTAGAAACCTTATGTAGAAACATGCAAGCGAATCTCTAGTTTTGCCTAATTAAAAGTAAAAAAAAAGTTAAATCTTTACTCGGACATGCACAGTTAAGTCCAGATGTAGCTGCACCTATTCTATACTTTGGTTTGTCCAGCAGCAGTTTTTAACCACAGCTTATAACGTGCAGATCCCAGTGACTGCACAGTCGATTCATCTGCTGATTCCTTGTTTGTGTCTTGGTGTTGATGTATGTATCTGAAATCTCTTTAGGAGAAGCGCACTAACTTGAAGAAACCTGACTCGGAGAGGACAGGCCATGGCTACAGGGTGAAGTTCAATCCACTGGCCCTGCTGCTGGATGCCTCACTCGAGGGCGAGTTTGATCTGGTGCAGAGGATCATTTATGAGGTGTGTTATCACATGGCAGTGGAGTTCCCAGTTTTACTCTAAGAATCAGTCAGAGTGGTAAAACATGTTCTGTGATATATCTGGGACAGATTATTAGTAACAGTCTCATTCTCTTTTGATCTCTTGAGTCTTAAGTGTTAAACTTGTGATGGATTTTTGACAGGTGGATAACCCCAGCACCCCGAACGATGAGGGCATCACACCCTTACACAACGCAGTATGTGCCGGACACCACCACATTGTCAAGTTCCTACTTGACTTTGGAGTTAATGTTAATGCAGCAGATAGCGATGGCTGGTGAGGTTTTATTTTCATACTACATCCAATCCAAGGACTAATTTAAGTATATGATGATTAAAGGGACTAGGAACCACATAGAACCAAAATATATTTATTAAAATAATAAGTTTTTACTGTGCCATGTTGAGTCGTATGAAATACATTAATTATTCACTTAAACAGGATGTATCTTCTAATACCATTTGATTTCTGTCTTTTGGAAAGAGGTAATGTAACTGTGTGTGCATGTGTGTATGACCAGGACACCCCTGCACTGCGCCGCTTCTTGCAACAGTGTTCACCTCTGCAAGCTCCTGGTGGAGTCCGGGGCCGCCATCTTTGCCACCACCATCAGTGATGTGGAAACGGCAGCAGACAAGTGTGAGGAGATGGAGGAGGGTTATATTCAGTGCTCACAGTTCCTTTATGGTAAATGCCCTCACCTGCTCCGTCCACCTTTCTTAACATTTAATTTCCGTTCTATGTTCTGTGCATTAAGGGCCCAGGAATCTTTAATCTATGATTACAATGTTAGATAGGACAATATTAGACTTGCGGGTCTATATTATTAATCTATAACTTGTAAATCACTTTTGATATTTATGTATAGGTTTGTATCTACTCCAAATTTAATATATATTCCTACAGAGTTTCTGAGTGTCCCAGAATGCGGTGGCTAGAGTCATATATTTGGGAGGTTTGATGGCTGTTCTTTTAACAGAGAAGAAAGTTAAAGCTTATTTAATGGGTGTAAAATGACAAATATCTCAAAAAAGTTACACGGCTATTAAAAGTACACTTCTGCTTAAACATTGTCTTTGAATTGTCTGAGCTCCTTCCTCAGTGAAAGCAGTCAATCAAGCATGCTTATTGGAAGTGTAAAACAGACAGTTTCCTGTTTAAAAAGTTGCTGTGATTTAACAATGATATCATGAGGTTTAGACATGGCATTTTTTAAAGGATTTATTTAAATCCTGTCAGGAAAAAAAAAAAAACTTTTAGTACTAGGTCATGTAGACTTTAACTTGGTGAGCTTTGGCCTGATTGTGCCTGATGTTGAAATAATGCTGTTTGACACACAACTGAAAAACAGAAACCCGCTGGTGTAATTAATCCAGTGTGACAGTGGGCTAACGTCATCAGCAATAACATTGTTAAAGCATCCTGGATCTGAGTGAGAAATCGAGATTGGATATGTGCTTTTTGTGCATCACTATTTAATATATAGCCTATATGTAATTTCACTTTTTTATTAAGTGTTACTCTTTTTTAAGTAGTGCTTGAATTAATTGATTTGCTTGATGTTTTTTCATTCATCAGTAATAAGTGCAATTTTCATGCCTCCACCACTAGGTGGTGACAGCATTGTGTATTCAAGGAATGGCTTGAATGTCCAGGAGTGGTTGAATATTTGTGGGATATATATGGAATGTCTGAAAGTTAAACATTTGTAGGGTTAAAAATTGTAACAGGAGGAAAGAGACTCTGTGTTATAAAAGGCATCCTTGTTTAACACAGTTGGCATCAAATTCTTTAAAGGTAGTTATTCAACAGTACATTTTCATAAATAGGATAAATATCCGGTCAGCCATAACATTAACACCACATAACATTTGCATTGATTAACAATGATATACCATTAAACTGATGACAGAATCATGGGTCCCTAAGGCACCCCATGTCTACGGGGACTGAATGTCGATGCCAAAGAAAACCAATGCAAAGGAAAAAAAAAATCAATGTTGGCTATGATAGAACAGCACCAGAACACACAGTACCATCACAGCCCACCATGCAGATGGCCCAGCAGGCAAAGAGGCCAAGGTCACTGACCCAGCCTCTGCATTCCCCAGGTCCCATGGATGCGCCTGACAATCAAGTCTGATCCACTAATACCCCACCCCACAACCCACACCACACAGCCAGACACCACGGTGTACCTGCAGATATCTTGTTGAATCATGCCCCAAGGGGCCAGAGCTACCCAGGTGGCTTAAGGGAAACCTACACAGTACTGGACTTAATGTTTTGTGTTATAATGTTATGGCTGCCTGGTGTAGGTTATCAAAATCGGTTTAAAAACTGGATTGCTGTCCATTCCAATGAGAATGTAGAGGAGCTGCTTATTATTAAGCAGTGGTTACCCTAGACTTTTGCTCCATCATTTTGTTACAGGTGCTTAGCCCATATATTATAACAATAATACATCTGCTCAACTATGATAATAGTGACATTTCTGTGAATAAGACACATTTATCTGTTTTTATTTGTTTTTTAGTTTTAGCTGACCAGTGTACAGCTTTTACTAATGTGACATCTCTTTGATTGCAGGTGTTCAGGAGAAGCTTGGTGTGATGAATAAAGGAGTTGTGTACACGTTGTGGGACTATGAGCCTCAAAGTGCAGACGAGCTTTCCTTCCAGGAGGGCGATGCTATCACTATCCTGCGCAGGAAAGATGATAATGAGACGGAGTGGTGGTGGGCCAAACTTGATGACAAGGAGGGCTACGTACCTCGTAACATGCTTGGGGTAAAGTACATCATCACTCTTATCACTGACTATGTAGTAAACTAGCTCTTTATATTTTTACGCAATGGTCAGATGTGAAATTGGTTTGTATATTGGCACATTTATTTTTATAATCCATAACAGTGTCATAACTTGACTGACTTTGGTGAACGTTTTTTTTTTTTTTTTTTTTTGGTAATGATGTATTGCGAACATCTTATGTGTTCTTTTTTTATATTACAGATGTAGTTTGCAATTTCATGTTTAAAGCTTCACCTGTATCTCTCTTTTTCTGCAGTTGTACCCCAGAATAAAACCACGTCAGAGGTCCCTGGCATAGCTGACCGCCCCTTTCCTGTCTGACTGACAGGAATGATGTCTTGGGGTGTAAGACCTCACCCCTCAATCTTTGCTGATCCAGATCCTGCAGGGTTAAAGCTGCTAAACCATGCCTTCCTATTTGGGAGCACAACAGAGACACACACGCATACACACCCAAGATAAACAAAAAAACCTCAGGTCCCAAGGTCTGCCCTATTACTCCAGTATTTAGCATATTTTCCCTCCCCCCCTTCAAGACTCGGTTTCTTCCCCATGTCATGTATCATAGTCACTATACATTTCTCCACCTCTATGAAAGCACTACTTACTTGGCTTTATAGCTTTTGTTTTATATCATTGTTTAAGCTTGTGTTTTTATCAGGAGCTTTTTAATGCTATTATATTATTGACAGTATGCTGGCAGTCAGAGCGTGGCTGCGTTTGCTTCCAAGCTTTCGTTCAACAAGGGAATCTTACACTGAGGATACGATTCGTTATGGTTAAGGGTTGCAAGCGAGTGTGTATTTACACTACATTTGTTTTGAGTTAAGAACAAAAGAATGCTGTCTGGGTGAATGAATTTTCAGTATAAAAAAAAAAAAGAAAAGAAAACGAGCATTGAAAGTGAAATGTGTGAGGAAACAAATGGTTACGCGTGTTATAGTAGAAAAGAACAAATGCTTTACAAATTACATATGATGTGTAATACCTCGGCCAACATATTGCAAAGTATCTAGTTTAAGTCTAAGCAAGGGAATTTGCACGTGTCACATACAGTGTTATCTGTATGAATGGTCAGCTGCCTCTCGTATGAGTGATGAGTGTGTGAGTTAAGTGTACATGGATGGGCTACTGAGAGATTTTTTAAGATTCACAGCACATGAGATTTATTTTAAAGATGACATGTGGCGTCAGCATAGCATATTGAACCTGTGAATGATGGTGCGCAAGTGCAAAAAAAAAAACATTCTAGTGTTGCAGTACCATTATCAGTAACTAAACTGGCAGTACATAAGTTTTACCCAAAGCCTTTGAAATATATTAGTTTGTTTTCCTTGCACAGATCAAACAGTATGAACCAAATGCATATTTACATTGTTTTACACTGTATTCTTTTTTCTTAAACATTGAATTACATTGTGCCACTCCATTTTCCATCTCACTCCTCTTGAAAATCATGTGAGTTGATCTTTATGCCCTGCCTCGAAGGCAGATGAGCTTTACCGTAGAGTTCACCTGTAAATACTGTGACGAAGCTCTAAAATGATTTGTGCTATGTTCAGTACTTGCCTGTGCAGATCTCTGTATGGCGTAAAGATAAAAACACTCACACCTTCTGTTCTCTACATGTCACAAATCAATAATAAACAAATCCCAGTACGATGTGGTGGAGTTTTAGTTTGTTCTCTTAATCTAATTAATCAAATGACCTTCATTTCTTTGTTAAAAATCAATCAATAAATAAATAAATAAAATGCCAGTAGCAAGGACATTTATTGGAAGGATGATCAACTCAGGTGACTCAAATCCATAATGTTGGAACATACCTGGCAACTACTGAGAAGTATCATTTAGAGTCATAGACATTACAGCAAAAATCCAGCTTATATATCAGGCTTCAGATGCCATGCATGCCTTTGGGTCTCTCATTATTACATGTTACATAAATGGGGATTAAAACATGCTTTAAAAAAAGTTTATTGACTAAAAAGAAAGTTTAACATTGCCTGGCCAAAAAAAGGCCCAAGTAGTTATTTTACCCTAACTGATGTATTGAGTAACTTTTCATTTCTTAAACAGCCATGTTAGAAGATGTGATCCTGGAAAATATGTTACTCTGTTTCAAAAGGGTCAAATTGTCATGCATCAAGTAAAGGAAATCAACTAAGGAACTTGCAGCAACTACTAAACTTGGGTTAAGAACTGTCCAACACACTATTAAAACAAGAAGAGTGGAAGAATAGTGGTGACAATTTGTTTAGGAGGAAATGTGTTCAGAGAAAAAAAATCCTTGTCATTGGATATCACTTAAACGATTGGTGGAATCAAAAAGTTAAACAACAAAAACAGTAGAAGTCTTGGATATGTTTAATAGTAAAAATAAGAGCATTTCCACAATGTGAAGAGAAATCAAGGGATTGGGACTAAACAGCTGCGCAGCATTAAGATAATTTAATCAGAAAAAGGCTTCAACTTGCTAAAGGGCATAAAGAATGTACTGTGGGAAAAATTGTGTGAGGGGGGGAAAAAAGGTCATGAGGCCAGATTTACCATGTTCATGCCTAGTGTGTACTGTACAAGCCTGTAAGGTCAGTGTTGTGATCTGGGGTTGTTTCTCTAGGCAGTCGCTAGATTCAGCACTGTTATGTGCCCAAAAAAAAGCAAGATCGGCTGACTACCTGAATATACTGAATGAAGGTTTTTCCATCATAGATTTATTCTTCCCTGATGGCACAGTCATATTCCCATTATTCATTGGTCTCAGGTTGTAAAAGAGTAGTTCTGGGGGCATGAGATGATTTTCACACATAGGTTGGTATAAGTCCAGACCGTAACCCCATTGTGAATCTTTGGGATGTGTTGGAGAAGGCTTTCCAGTCACGTGTCCAAGTACGTGCCCTTATCAAAGCAAAAGGCAGTCGAATAAGTGTGTGAATTTTTTTCCCTTTGTTCTGTTTTGTTTGTTTTGGCCCGGCAGTGTAGTTCTTGCACAAAATTCTACCATCGGCCACTAGAGAGCAGTATAACACTAATGCTCTGGAAAAGGCTTAGTAAACAAGAATCAAACTATATGCGGTGATGGCTTTCTAGGATAATTCAGAATTCTTAGACGTATTGTGTCCTTAACATAAAAAGCTAAATCTATACCACAAGAGAATTAAAATATTGTTGCCATTTTTTTTAGTCCAGCAGCAGTTTTACTACTTCGCCTAATTGTATTGTTAACCGATAACCTATAATTTAAAATCCCATTTCACCTGGACAGTATAAGCACATTTGAGTACACATGCAACACCGGTTAATAGCATAGGGTATGAATTAGCTTGACAACGATTTAATGAATAAATTACACTAAACACTGTCAAGTAGAGCTCGATCTTTTCTGGATTATGTTACGCTCGTGCAATGTCAAGGAAAAGGTCAGATTAGCAATATTCATTTCAAATCCCAGAGAAATATGGTGGAATTCTTACACTACTGGGACCTTTAAAACCATTTTTCTGTATTTTGTTTGGCTCAGTGACTTTATCTTGAGAACAACTGCTTTTTCATGCTACCTAGGTTTTACTGTCATATGGAAAGACACCACAACCAATTCCATGGGCCAAAGAGACTTTATTTCAGGTGTTAAAGAGCCATCCTCAAGACGCTGGAGGTACAAAATCCTTCGGACTGTTGGAAGACTCATCTAACTTTAGTGCCACTAATATGGGCAACTGGGCTCCTTGATGTGGTTAACATTACTGGTTTGGAGGAAAGAAGTGCTGCTGAAGGCAGGAGGAGGAGGAGTCAATTTCGGATTATTTATGGTCGTCATAAAGCAGTGTTCACTTCTGCTCAGGCATCAGGTCATCAATTGACTCTCCAGCTTCCAGACGCTTCTCCATGTCAACGAGAAGCTTGACACCATCTACAACCATCTGCACCAGCTCCACCTCGGAGAAGCCCAGCCGGTCAGCATTGGAGATGTCGAAGACACCACCCACTGCAGCAGTGTCTACTCCACCTAGACAGGAGAATATAAATAATTGTTACCAGAGAACCACATGAATAATTTACTCTTCATAATTAACACAGTGGACAGACCTCCTAGCAATTCAGTTACAACTGATTCATGTTCATGTCCTTCTTAGAGTTTATAACAGAATTACTTTGCAATGAATGTATCCCTAGCTGCAGGCCGTGACCTATGCATAAATTTTGTACCTGTTCCACGTTTCTGAAGCCTCAGCTTCTTGAGGACCTCGCCAAACTTCTCGTGTTTGCTCAGGTTTGGAAGCTTAACATGGACACCACCACGCAGTCCTGTGCCCAGGTTAGAAGGGCAGGTGAGTACGTAGCCCAGGTGCTCATTCCACATGAACTCATGGCCTTTCTCTTTGAAGAGAGATTCAATCTACAAGGCAAATACAAGACCATTAAAAAAATGCTAATTATAATTAGGCATATCCACATTCCATTGCCAAGTTTATCCATATTTAATTACACTCACCCTTGTGAGCCCTGTGCAGAACCGAGTGAAGACTTCCTTCATGTTTCCGCCCTTCTGCATGGAAATGACTCGGAGGTGGTCTTCCTCATTCACCCAGACCAGGAACGTCTTGTCGTCATTGTGCCTAAAAAATAAAGAGGGCAAAGGGAATAACCAAGTAACCATGACCAATGTGTTATGTATTAATTGGAATACTACAATTATGGCACATATTTACAACCGTCTACAAAATTCAGTAAGATGACTAGGAAGCACCACAAGCAGAGTTACCAGATTCCGCGACCATCAGGCCAATCACGAGCCATCCCAGAGGCCAACAGGAGTGGGGAAACTGGCTTGTCAAACAGGAAGTGATCATCAATCAGCTGCTGCTGTTCCTCCTCAGTCATGTTCTTCAGAGCATAGTACTTTCCATTAAATTCACCATCAAGACTACTTAAACCTGTAAAGTGAAGCAACAAAGAGGTACCATCTCACATGTCATGTTTGACTCAATAAACAATAGATAACAAATGGCTCAAGATGGAAAACATGATTTGGAAATGACACAGACCTTCAACGGAGAGATTTTCAATCGCACGCCTTTCACCACGGCTGCAGTGAGGGGGCAGGGAGAAGCCACGGATGCTCCTGCCAGTTCTTACTCTGGAGCTCAAGACATAGTTGGGATCAAGGTCATCTCCACCCTATGACACAATGATTAAATACTTTTTCAGTCCAATCTAAAGTGGCAAATAACTCAAACACATGGCTAATTCAAACTGTACACACCTCAAGGTTGTCTGGGTTCAGATCAGTCTTGTGCTTGTCTGTGGGCTTGTAGCCTCCATGGCGGTCTTCGATGATTGGGTCCAGAAGATCTTTAAACACTTCATACGTCTCCTCATCACCAGCAACACAGCCCACAGTCATGATGAATGGATGTCCTAGGAGCAAGGGGGAGGAATTGATATGAAGCATAGCAAGTTGATTGACAGGCCAAGGCAGACCATTCGGTTACCAAAGCTGCAACAAGATCAGTGATCTCATGGATAATGTATCCAGTACATCAGAAATTCAAAGTGGGCAAGTGTCTAAACCAGTGGTTTTCAATCCTGTTCCTGGAGGATCCCCGTCCTTCAGGTTTGTGTTTTCCCTGTTCCATCTTTTGAACTTAAATTCAAAAGAGGGCATTATATGGTCAGTTAAAATCAAGTCTGCTGGGACATGAGACACCACTAAAATGTCTCCAGGAACAAGGTTGGGAACCACTGATCTAAACATTATCATTCCTATCACCCCTATGATTTCTTTGTACGCATTATTGCATTATCACATTCAAACCACTTCATTGGAATCCAGTGGTTTGAATGTTTCGTTTATCACTGTACATTTTCTTAGATCTATACACAAACCCACATTATTACCAAACTGAACTATGCGAGCTAGAGAGTATAATCCAAGAAAATTGAAATAGTGTTTTATACAAGGTTACTGACAGGTGAAACTGGTCATCTCTGAAAACATTGTAGTGAGTAGTTAACTCTTCGTACGAACACGTTTTCCTCTACTCAAACCCAGCTCATGGCTCATGTCAAACAGGCGATACATCATATATTCCACTTGGAACCTATGCAGTCCAACAACGGACTGTAGAAAGGGCAATCTGGGAACTCCAATAGCCAAATCTGGCATGTCTTTGGACTGTGGAAGGAACCCACCAAGCAAAACCTGAGACTGGAATCGAACCCTCGACCGTGGAGGTGCAAGGCCACAGGGCTAATCATTACGCCATAATGCCGCCAAATACTGTAGGTGATCAGCGTTCCTAATTTCTTCTTCAGGTATGTCGAGATCGAAGATATAGGAAAAACCTGGGTCATTTCTGAATTGGTATGACCTTCACCAAGCAAGGTTAAATATGAGAAGCATAGGAGAGGAGAGGCTCTTACCCGGGTTATCAACCCCAGTTTGGATTACGTCGTCCAGTGTGAAGCCAGTGGAGGTTTCCTTGTCGCGCAGGCTGGCGTACATCTCCGGGGTAAGCACCTTGGCCATGTGGTTGTTGTGCTGGCTGAGGTCCGGGTACTCCTGCTCGGCCGTGTATGTCATCTTCATCTTGTTGTGGGTATTGCTGAAAGGCATGGCTGCTCAGAGCTGATGGGGTGGGGGGGAGGAAAAAAAATCCACTCGTTAGACGCGTTCGAGACGAAATGCTGTGGCAGAACATCCAAGGACGAAGCCTCCCTCCCCCTTTAGCCGCATTAATTCTGACGTAACGGCATTAAAGCGCCCGGTTCCCGCAGCGGTGCAGGAATTCAGCCCTCAAACTCCGACAAAACCTGCACAGCAGCGGGAACCGGCCATCCAACAAAACGCGTGCTCTCTATCTGCGCGTCATTCAAATCCCATACACCGAACGTGATGGCATCTCCACAGCCATCCAGCTGCTCTGAATCAGTGCCAATCATGCAAATTCGTGCGGATGTAAATAAAGACAGGCACGCTTCGTGCGCACAAAATGCGTAATTGCGCAGCGTCCTAAAAAGCACCGCAGACCTTGGGGTTCTTGTCGAGAGAAGCACAAGGTCAATGCTGATGTTCTCGAGAACAGAAACGGTATTATTCTAAATACGTATCTATACATCATGTAATAACTAAAGAACAATAACCGGAAGCGACCAAATTATTATTGTAATGATTTGCCATGTACGATTTGATTGATAGGTTTTCCGAATGTAATAATTTATACCGCATGCATTCAACAACGCATAGATGCTAAACCACCCTGAATGCTGAATATGAAACAAATTACTGAAATTATTAATATGATTGCCGTTGTATTTCTCATTGTATGTTTATCTAAACATTCACAGCCTTGCATTACTGCAATATTATAATAATATTTCTAATAATAATAATAATAATAATAATAAAACAATCTCCTACCTGTTAGTCTATTTTCTTTGGGGAAGATGAAAACAATGCTTCCTTAACTCCACACACAAGCGCACGGACGCTGATTATGGTCTCCAGAAATAAGCGGCTTTGCCAGGTTTTATACGGCGCCCGAGCTCGCCTCTGATTGGCTGCTATTTGAGTCCATTCACTCTATTGGAGCGCGAGCGCCAGCATCCAGCGACAGTCCGGCCAGATCACGTGACTCTCCCCACCATCTCGACAGCTCAGCCTGGAGATGACTGGCAAGGGAGGCAGACACGGAGGCAGGGGGATTTGGTGGAACGAGACACTGCCCCCTCAGCCCTTCTGGAGGGCAACAATGTGCTGCTAATTCAGCTGTGGCGACTTGAGTTACTCAGCTTTTTGTGGACACCTGATGAACTCAGAAACAGTGATAAGAGCTGTTCATTCCCAGACCTGTTTGTTTATCCTCATGCACCCGTTCACTCAGCTCTCTGGTTAACTGTTTTTTTTTTTTTTTTTTTAATCACTGGGGAAAAAAATTATTCCACTGAAACCATAGTGGATCCACACTAACATGTTTTGTTTCATCATTAAATTTTACATCTCGTTTTCTCTACTGAATACACGAAAAGGACAGATTTGGGTTTGCTGCACCAACTGCTGTATCACTCCCCAATTTATGATCTATGGTTGTATGCAAATGTTATTGCTTAAGCCCTGAACAAATTACATACTTGGTTCATTCTTAAGGTTAAAACAAGAAGAGCGAGATGTATGCTGCAATCTACAGTATGAATCTTCAGTTTTTCCTGCAAGATATCAGTTTCTCGGTTATGAACTTTAACAGAAAGAAATTCAAATATATTGCATGTGCACAAGATTTGGAGTGAATAATTCATAACATCCCTTTGGCAGTTTTTTTTTTTGGCAACTACAGTACAGACCAAAAGTTTGGACACACCTTCTCATTCAAAGAGTTTTCTTTATTGTGTTCTTTATTGTGTTCTTTAGCCCAAACAAGTCTCTTCTGCTTGTTGCCTGTCCTTAGCAGTGGTTTCCTAGCAGATATTCTAGCATGAAGGCCTGATTCACACAGTCTCCTCTTAACAGTTGTTCTAGAGATGTGTCTGCTGCTAGAACTCTGTGTGGCATTGACCTGGTCTCTGATCTGAGCTGCTGTTAACCTGCGATTTCTGAGGCTGGTGACTTGGATGAACTTATCCTCCGCAGCAGAGGTGACTCTTGGTCTTCCTTTCCTGGGGCGGTCCCCATGTGAGCCAGTTTCTTTGTAGCGCTTGATGGTTTTTGTGACTGCGCTTGGGGACACTTTCAAAGTTTTCCCAATTTTTCGGACTGACTGACCTTCATTTCTTAAAGTAATGGCCACTCGTTTTTTTCTTCACTTAGCTGCTTTTTTCTTGCCATAATACAAATTCAACCTCTTTGAATGGAAAGGTGTGTCCAAACTTTTGGTCTGTACCAAAAGTTTAATGACTTTATTGACTGTATTTAATGACTTTTCCTCTGGCAGCATGGTGGCGTAGTGGTTAGCATTGTGGCCTTGCACCACCAGGGCTAAGGGTATGATTCCACCTTGGGTCTGTGTTTGTGTAGTTTGCATGTTCTCCTCATGCTTGGTGGGTTTCCTCCTTGTACTCCGGTTTCCTCTAAAGACATTCAGGTTAGGTTAACTGGCTTTCCCAAATTGTCCGTAGGTTGTGTGCCCTCCAGTGCACCCCACCTTGTGCACAAAGTCTCCTTGGATAGGCTCCAAGGAGACTTCTCTACTGTGACCCTGTACAGGATAAGCGGTAGAGAAATACCTTTTCTCCCTTCTTCTTTTCTTCTAGTACTCAAATATTCTTGTCTTGCTTCATACACAGATTTTTGTGATGAGGTCACAGGTAAGATTATTATTCTGATTTTCCATCCATGCAATGCAAGCACTTTCTGCAACCAACCCAGCAAAGTAAAACTGCGCACTGTGCACCACTGTCAGCTAAACCTTCCTGCCCATCCTTGCCGTCATTTTGGGATTTTGCTCTGCATTTCTGGCCAGTATACAAGAAATTGACAATGTTCTTGGTCTTCTGGATCTTGGCTTGACTTCTACATGTTTCCCCTTAACTGCCATTTTTAATGATATTTTCGACGGGGCAAATTGTGATGCAAACACTTTGATAGCTGTTTTATAGCTAAAAAATTCTATGCCAAAAATGTTTTTTTTTATATTTGTATATAAGTTTACTTATTTCACTTATTTCAAAAACAACACAAAGAAAGTAGTAATTAATTTTTTAAAAGATACAAATTTGATGTTAATACAGGTATGTGTCCCCTTGATTGAGGTTATCAGAAGTAAGAAAAAGGTACAGCATTATTTATTTATCTATTTCTATCTATTAATATATTCATTCCCTAACTCAGCAGCCCAATATCAATGTGACCTGTTAACAGTACATGAACTGGTAAATACTGAGCTGAACACATTGTACAGTATAGCTAGTCTATCTCTAATAGGCCTGTAATATATGGACTAGCGTGAATTGTGTTATATGCAGAGAGGATCAAGAGAGGTTCTTTTTAAATACCATATTAATATGATTAATTCATTTGTAAGAGAGAACAGCTATGTTTCTTACCTTACTTCAAGATGTACTTATATTTGCGACACTGATTGACAGCTATTTACGACTTTCTTTTTCGATAATAAGATCGCAAGGCGAAAATAGTGATTAATCCTTATTAATCAGACATGATCTTGTTCTAAATCAATCAGCAGGTGAAGTGCCAAACAAAAGCATTGTGATTCCTTCCTTTGTAGAATCATTGACTCTGTAACTCTACCTCGAGACAAATCATGCCCTTCAGTGGTTACTGATCTGAGCAGCAATAAATGTCATTTAGCTTGTATGTAGGCAAAAGTTATCACTATGCACTTTATAGAAAATGAAATGTTTATACATAATATAATACAATCCTGAGCGGCATGGTTGAGCGGCAAGTAGCCAGTGTCTTGGTTTGACTCACATTACTGTCTGTTCATGTTCTTAACCAGATGTAGCTTCTTGTGTACTCTCTGTATCTATCACTTCTCAAAATATATTCCTATACAGAACCAGGCAAATGTTTGGACATGCCTTCTAATTCAGTGGTCTTTCCTGATTTTTATTTCTTTCTACATTTTAAAACAATGCTGAAGGCATCCAAAATATGCAGTATTCTCTTTTGAACAGTTGATATTGAGATGTGTCTGCTACTTATGCTCTATAACGCCTTCATAACACCTCTAATTTGAGGTGATTTCTGAGGCTGGTAACTCTAAACGAACTTCTCCTCTGCATCGTCTTCATGAGAGCCTGAGCCATCATGGTGCTTGATGTTTTTTTTTTGTTTGTTTTTTTTGGTGCAAATTCACTTGACAATACTGTTCCTGCAAGAACTGTTCCAGACCAACTGGATAGCATTAGTGTCTTAAAATAGTAACTGACTATTGTTGTTGTTGTTACTTATGTGTTATTTCATAGTTTTTAAATCTCCAGTAGTGATCTAGAATGCACACTGTAAAAAATAGCTGTAAAAAAACAGGATTTTCCAACAGTAAGGCACTGTTATTCAAAAATACAGTTGAATACTGTGAATGCCAACCCTTTTTGGAAAAAAACTTTTAATCGCAAACTACTGTTTAATTCTACGGTACAGAACAGTATTTTTTAAGTCTAGTCACGTGTCTGACGATGTTGCTGATGCTCACAAGTACTCAGAAGAGATTCCTGTAGGTCTAATCTGAGCAAGATCATCAAATCTAGCCTCATCTTTACACCTGGTGTATGTAAATATTAAAGAACGAAGGAGCAAGAGTTTTAGAACGCAACAATTTTCAGGTTTGTCCCTACTATAAACTTATCGGCTGAAGCTGAACTGGTCGATATAAACGACATTCCCGCACGGTGTTTTTCTCCTTGCTTGAGGCAAATGCAATTTTATAATTTTCATTGTTATACTGTACTAGCCTTTATTATATTATTTGCTTATAATGATCTAATAAAATAGATTTTTCTGAGTATTATGTACTAAATTAGCAATGTAGTAGCTACGTTTGCATTGCCAGTCAACTTAAGTTTAATTCATTTTTAGCTCAAAGAGGGCTTGTGTTAAACTAGCACGGTTATTTTGCCATTGACATTTGCTTCCTGCAGGAGAAAATGTTCATTTGCAATATTTGCAATAAAACCTGCAGCAATTCCTTTGCGCATGTGAGGCACATGCGGATGCATAGTTTTTTGCCTAGTGCAACATTTAAGTGCAGTTTTCCTCAGTGTAAAAGAGTTTTTACAGCATCCAAGTGTCACATATATGGTTATACATTTGAAAAAATAAGACTAAACTGGATAAAACAGATGATTTAACGTCTTGATTATTACCCACTGCCTAAATATTCAGTTTGTGGCATGTCTTTGGTAACTCTTCACCACTCTGTCCCCACATTTTAGATTCCTTTCCTACATGTCAATCTATAACGAGATAAGGGCTATCATCACTTCACTTGAACGCTCAGGTGTGGAATCAATAGAAGACCTCATATATGTACAACAGGAAGATCTCAAAGATGTCCTATCTGTTATACAACAAAGGAAACTTTTGGAGTCATTCAAACTTGGTAATTTTTTGTTTCTATTTGTAATAATAATAATAATAATAATAATAATAATTATTATTATTATTATTATTATTATTTGTTTTGAGGTATATGTTTTATATGTATATGTTTTTTATAGTCAAAGGGATGCTCACCATTGATTTTCTATCATTCAAATTTCATTGTTATATTGAAAGAAAACAATTAACCTACATGTTGGTAGGAAATTGGATTTGCTTTAAAAAAAAAAAGTACTTCAATTTTATGTTTCAGAAACTACACAAGTCACACTTGATCTCCAAAAATTGCCAGACAAGTCAACAGATACAAGTATGTCTTCACTCTCCAGTCCACAGCCTTGCACATCTTCAAGCTTAAGCTCAAGCTCTTCACCACAAGCATCAACACCTTGTACTTCAGTATGCTGCTATTTTACATGTTGAGAATATGTATTTTGTCCATTATTTTAATGTCCACGTATTTGTTAAGTGGAAACGATGTTAATATATTTTATATGTTGGCTTTAATAAAAGTCTAATGTTTTAAGGTCATCTTTTGTCCAAGCAATTTGTTAAAAAAAATTAAGAAATTTAATTTAATCATAAATAACATTGATATAGCATAAATAAAAATAATTGTATAATATAACCTAATACATGCTAAAACAGTATAATGCTAACCAATAAATCACAGTGTTATACTGTACACCATATATTTTTTACAGTTCAGTACTGTAATCTATTTTACAGTAATAAACTGTCATTCCATATTACAGTACATGCACTGTAAAATTACAGCTCAAAGCCAGAAAATCAAGCTGCCAGCTGTTTATTGTAAATTAACAGGATTTTTTTTTTTACAGTGTAGAAAATAAATCCAAACTTGTGTCCAAATTTTTAACTGATACTGTATGTGGATTGGCTAGTCTAAATTCTCTGAATGTTAATGTGTGTATGTATGTATTTCTGCCTTGCACAAGAATGGGCTTTGGATCCATCATGATCTGGATGGATGTATGAGTAAAGAAAACCTGGCACATTTACCGTAGATGATAGTGAATAACACTGGATAAACATCCTTACCTAAGTTAGCTTTAATTCTCACTCCCAGTTATTGTACCTCAGACCTACACTCTATAGACTCATTAAGTGCAGTGGAAACAAAAGTTGTATCATTTTTTAAGCGGATACCATGAGAACACAAAGCAGAATCATGTTTGTCTGGGAGGATTTCCAACAGGCATGCTCTTGTAGACTTTTGACTGCTATTGAAAGATGCTCCTCAATTTTCTTTTACAAAATGAGTTCTTGGCTATGGATAAAATCCCTTTGTAACGTGTCATTTATACATCTTTTTTTTTTAATTATTATTATTATTATGCATGTTTAATAAAAATGACCTGAGAGTGTCACATTAGTCTTCTCTCGTACCTGCTTCAGTAGAGCAGTGCTCTGACTCAGCACTGATGCTGCACCAGCCTTATTATTATTAGACAACTGTAAAGAGCTTTAAACCCCCAGGGATACCATGCTGTTTTATAATTCTGTGTAGCTTCCACTCCAAGCTAAATAATGTTTGGGGGAAAAAAGACAGCATACTGCAAAGTCACAAGATCACTGCATGCATGCCTGTAATATAATTTCAAATGATTGAAATCCAGTTTCTCCTCCTGACTGTCCTTAAAAATGCAATGTGAATGTGATGTGAGTGCTGAGAGGCAACAGGAAAAAAAAAAAAAAAATGTACTTCAAAATCTATTTATTTTTTGCTGGGTACATGCAGACTGGTTTAATACTAATTAAATTACCAACACGATTTCAGGCTGAAGCCAAAAGTCAAAAAGAAAACATGCAGAATCCCTTGGGTTCTGTACAAAATGAAATCAGAAAAAGGACATCTGTTCACTCAAGCTTTTAGCAAAAAGGGATGAAGCAGCATTCTTCCTCATCATGCTCATGCAGGCAGCCATCTTGTCCATCAAGCCCTGCTAGCAAAGCAAGTACTGTTAGTGAGGCTGAAAATCTGTGAAATCTGTGGTCCCTGCTTAATTTGCAAAGCTCCTGAGTGGTCATGATCTTTATTCCTGACACCCCCGCAGTCATTTCACAGAGACTCTTATGGTCCTGACTGTGAAGTAATGGAAAATGAAAAGAGAATGTTGAGAACTAGAAATTGTTCAGCCCTACTTTAAACAGTACAGTACTTACAAAAAGTCATTTTTTTACTGCCACAAGACATATTTTCAATCTCAAATTGAATGACCTCAAAAGTAGCCAAGTTGGATGAAACCACTCAATCTAGCAACACATACACAGCATCATTTTCTAGATTGTCGCGACTGATAAGCCCACTGTACTGTACATACTAAATCCTATGTCAGTATGTCATAATCCTGCAAATGCCTGCAAATGTTAATATCTGTAAATGTTAAATATCTGTTAAAGTTAAGTTACTAGAGCTGACGTATCATTTCCAGATGACTTTTTATGGAATGAGCATGAACCCAAACCTCTAAACTGCAGTAAGATTGAGGCGGGGGAAGTGCATTTCTGAAAAAGGCTTAATAGGGTAAAACCTTAACTATCAGAAGAAAATGGGTAGAATGGCCAAGTAGCTTTAGAGATGTAGGTTTTAACTCCCCCATTGCTTGTTTGATTGGTATTGCTGAAAGAGCATACGGAACTATTCAGCAGTGACTATAAATAAAGGATCTTAATACCAGATGTTTTTGTTGTTTATTCCAGTGGTGGCTCAGTGGTTAGGGATTTGAGCTACTGATACGAAAGGCAGTGAATTTTAATTGATACTGTGAAGTTGTCATTGTTGGGTGTCCTAACAATCAACTATGCAGATCAATGGTAAATTGCTTTGCTTGACAACAACTGCCAAATGTATTTATGAATGGTGATGATTCTGCTTTACAGTGACTTTAGTGACAGTTTATCTGATTTGACAAATGCCCTGGCCCCTGTAACAATGAACTACTATTGATTCAGCTAATGTTGCTAAAGTTCCACAAAACAAGTACTTGTGTTGCCAAGAATTGCCAATCTACAAGGACTTGGTCTGTATTATTTTATGCTTTAGGTATCTATAGGACATATGTATAATCTGGATAAATGTAAACCACCATCACAAGCTTTATTTACTTTCAAACACTGTGCTTGATTTTTTTTTTTATTTCTCAATGAGCGAAAGATTCCATGTAAATGCGTAACATTGAAAGTAAAACGATTGAAATGCTCTTATTTTCAATTTCAAGAACTGTTTGAGCTCAGATTTGTTTATACATTTTTAGTTATTGCAAGACACCATACATAATGCACCCGTTTACCCTTGGGGCAGTTTAGTTTTGCCAGTTCAACTCCCAGCACCGATGAAATCAGAGAACTCGAAGGAAAACCCTTGCAGAGAAGAGGAGACTATGCAAAACACTGAAAGTAATCCGAGCTCAATATCGAGCTAGGGAGCCGGGAGACAGCAACACTATCCACCATTCTGCACATACAGTGCTAAACGTAGTTTATAAAATTATGCCCCTGTATATTGTCTATCATGCAGATAGATGCTTATGTGTCAGTGACAACCCTAGTGTGAATGTGAAGCAGGTGTGTTTGGCAGGACGTTATCACACCAGCTGTCATCACACAGTGCCCCTGATCTTTTAATGATAATTACTCAATTCCCCGTGGCAACCGCACAGACCTTCAACATTCAGTAAAGTGACAGTGATGAGTTGCTCACCAATGATTGGGTGTATCTGAACAGCCCACTGAAGTGAACAATAGCAGTGGGTTCAGTTCTACTTCTAATAAACTACTTTGAGAAAGTCTTGCCATATATAGCAAGGATTTATCACCTTTTTATGTTGTTTGAAACCATTATCAGTAGTTAAGCATTCATGAAATTCTTTTTCTCACTTTTTCATTTCTTCACTTTGGCATACTTTTTTTCACGTGCAAAATATTGTCGTGATGTTCCACGATTGCATTAAATCTCACAATTGAAAATAAGCAACAGAAAATAAAAACATAAATAACCTAGAGATGATGTTACAATCCATCCATAGCCAGAATCAGGATGTGTATCCTGTTTACAGCCTGGACAACAGACATAATGAACAATTGGGTGAGTTTATAGCGAGGCTTATCTATGGGAAAAGGTCACATTGAAGGTCATGTCTGCAGCACTTTCAACACTGGCGTCCACTTTGCTTGGCAATTTTCTCCACATTTCTAGCTGTCAGGCAGATTAAAGATCTTTATAGCATCTGACCTCTGCTGGAAAAAAAAATCTGTGTTTAATAGCTGCCCTCTGAATGGCACATAGTCAGTTAGCAACATCCTTTTATCTTTACACAGTCACGCACCTTACACTTCATTTGAGCCAATTAGAGCAGTGTTTTGTGGAAAGAGTGTGTCTGTCTTATCCTGCAGTTCGAAAAGCATCATGTCACCTGGCTTAGCACTAGGATGGAGAATGAAACTACATCAGAACACATGAGCACTTTTACACAGAATAATTTATCATCTGAGAGTTGATTCAGTCTAGAAGGATGCCAGGGATTTACAGTACATTAAATGAGCTAAAAGGCGATGTCATTGTCCTGAACAGTCTCAGCCTAATAAACGGCCTTCATACTGTGTCTGACCGGTTCGACCCAGTACACGCCGGCTGCTTTGGCTACTATTCCTGGACATTGTAATTGGTAGGGCAGGCAACAGTAGATGGCCTTTAATTTTTAACCAGTCAGATGAATTTAGGTCAGTGGCGCCTTTAATAAGAACTCAATTATCTTGAATAATAAATCCTACCCCATTTCCCTCCAGCCGAGTGAGAGGACTCAGTGATGTGTGGAGACTCAACCAGTTGCCATACAGGACAATGGTGTGTTCAGTTCAGTGTGATCAGCTTGGCTTTCTCAGCATTGCGACAAGGTTATTTTGGTGAACTGATCTGGTTAGATATGATCAAAACCACAATCTGCAAGGTCTATAATATATGGTAAGGTCTATCATTTTTTAGATGTTTACCTCAATTATTGTTCTTTTACCTAATTACTGCAGCATAGGGATAAGGGTAGATACAGGTCTATACACATGCCATCAGACACACTGGGTGACAGATTAGTTGTTTTAGTGGCAACTGATGAGTAGTCCAATAGCTTAACCACCAAGCTACCTTTGCCTGGATCCTACTGCAGTATGTTGTTGTTAAAATGAATAAAATGCAGATATAACATTCAGCTTTTATTTAAACATATTGATGTATAATCAGGTGAAAGGTATATGAATTACAGCACTTTTTATAAATGTCAATTAAAAAGATATTTGCTTGCTAATCCTTTGCAGTCAATGAGTGCTTGATGTCTGGTTCCTATAGATCTCACCAAATGATGGGTTTCGTCTATAATGTTGCTCCAACAGGCCTTTACTGCAGCTCTCTATAAGTCTTGCACTGTAAAGCACCATCAAATGGGCGTTTAGGCCCTTGACCGATTCTGAGGAGATAATATAGCCCTATAAAGTTTCAAATTCATCCCGTTGCTTTTATTAGCAGTCACATCATTAATAAACACAAGAGAAGCACATAGCAGTATAACCTACAAATAAAGTTTCTTGAGTTTTTTTGGAATTGTTCCCAAAATGTTATCTTCCAATGCTCCCAACCATGAATATTGAGTTTTAAATTTTGATATGCAAACCTTGCTGAAACATTTCCAAAACGTTCCTAGGACTTCCAGATAATTCAACAGTTTTTCATTCTAGGAATTATAAACATATGGCATAAAATGAGGTGGTGTATTTTGGGTCAACTCTCCATACTTTTCTTTTCCCTTCTGGTACAAACTTTGTTTTATCTGCCTTAAAATGTTGTGTGTAGGCGCACCACATGTGAAAAAGCACTGTGCATTACTTAATATGAATGTTGTCAGGGTCCACATATTTGTACTGTCGTATACCTAGACTGCATATAATGTCATATGTATTATATAGAATAGAGAATGTTAAGAATGTCCTGTCAGTCTGCCATTATCTATGTATTGTACCTGTTTTTTCTTCTGTGTGGTTACAATGGAGGTTTGGACCTGTGGCAGTGGCGTCAGTTGTTGGAAGTCACAACTGATGAGAGGTGGGCAGATCTGCTACCCACCTGCTGCCACTTATCCCGCTCTAGTGCCATTAGTAGATTAGGGATCCCCCTTAAGAAATCTTCAGTCTGACTGAAGAGCTTTACTGTGCGCTTTAAGCAGCTTCAAATAGCTCTACATACAATGGGTTCAGTTTCTCAGATTTATATCATATGATTATACTTCATTCATTCTGTGCAGTGCAAAATGTGTCATCGCAAGGTGGAAGGAAGCATTATAATTTAATTGAAACTTAATTAAGCTACCGACAAGCTTGTTCACTAAAATAATTATTGAGATCCATCCTGTAAATGAAATGTGAGGCAGATTAAATCATAAATAAGGTTTAAAGACACAAGATAAGAAACTTTGACGTTTCGGCTGGGATGTAATGGAGGTTCGAAGTCGGCACCCCTGAGACCCATAGTTATACAAATAGACGCTTCTTTAAATGAACTGAATGATCATTCTATTGATCCTGCAGGAAAGCAGTTATTTAGCATTTTAGTACATAACAAAAGTATATGTATAAAACCACATGCCTTTCTATGTGTGCTGGTTTGAAATATTAATGTGAATTCATAGCTTATACTGAGTAAGCACAACCCTGAACTGTAGATGCTGGGTATGGCTGACTCATAGTGTTATATAACGCTCTCACATACAGTGTCTCTCTTGCTGTCTCTCACAAACATTATTTGATGTAACAGGCTTCTGGATTGAAAAGATGGTGCAGGAGTGAGGATGATCTGTAGTACTCGGACTTTTGTGTAGATGAAGACGTGAAAAGCACAACGTTATACATACTGGTTTCTGTGAGCAGTTTCTTTTTCAAAATTGTGAAGGTTATATCACTAATATTGCTGCGTTATATCATACTGCTGTGTCACATCTGTACTTGATCTCACTAAACATTTCAGGACAAACCATGACTCAGGGGAATATTGTTCAACCTGCTTCAATGATAATCTATTCATGAGATGGCTACTTTTCTGTCACTGTCCTTTCTTCCACTATTACACTATTACATCTTCAGCTTAATGACATTCCATTCTGCCTATGGGATACTTTACACAGCCTCATATTCATTTTGAACTCTGTGCAGGAGCTGTAGTCATTTTGGTAGCTAGCTGCAAATCTGCTGACTCAAGACACTCATTTTCCTTCCTCCTCTTTCTCATTCCACGTTCAGATGCTGGTTCTGCAGTGTGGCTGTTCCCTTCTGTCATCTTCCTTCCTCTGTCTCACTAACACTAACACACTGTACATTTACAAAGCTTGATTTGTATATTGTTAATATTTCATCTGTGAAAAAAAAAACAATCAAGTAGCTTGCATCTCTATTTATGATTCTAATTCCATATTCAGCAATGCCGATGATCCATGCTTTCCAAAATCAGTCCTGTGTGGAAATGAAGTGTCCCGGTGGTGAGAATCGGACACAAAGCCCTAATCTCCTTGTCTCTGTCACTTTCATCTCTCTCCCACCCCACATCCTTTTGTGGCGTCATGGCCCTTTGGAAGCTTTGGAGCTATTTTCTGTCATGCGCGCCCCTTCCATTCTGCAATGCCGCAGTCCAGTCCTGTTCTGAAGGCTGAAAATGGATCTCCAGCCTACAGACTATATATTTGTACTCAGGCTTGTCTCCTGTGTAGTTTCTCTGCCATTCTCTTTCCTCTGGCTTCTCTCCTCCCTCTTCATTCACAGATGCCCTATTTGCATATGAACGCCACAGCGTCTGTGTTAATGAAACATTGGTGCTGTTGTTGCTATGAGAACAAAAGGAGACATGATGTCATGCTTTTCCTTCTTCCCTCTACTAGTGGATTTCTAGCTGAGCTTGTAGCAATAGCTACTACTGACTCGGCCACTTATTTAAAAAAGGTGCCAAGCAAAGAAACAACCTTCATATGATGATCAAAGATAGGAATAAGTAGAGCTCTTTGTCATTCAGATAAGAGCACTTTTATTCGCTATTGCTTTTTACAGACATTTATTCACAGAAAACATTAAGCCATGCTTCTAAGAGAATGTAGTGTAACAAAGTACCTTTAGGGGGGGTGTAGTATTTAGTCAGAGTTCCTGGTATTACAACAAATATCTATTAGTTATGCAATACGAAATTGAAATGCATCGCAATATACTTACCTAAAATTTCAACATATATTCAGGCTCACAACAACAATAACAAATAAAACCTATAAGCAAAACAATAAAACAATTTACAAAAATTAATAAAATGTCGCTGTCGCCTTGCACCACCCCCAGGGCCTGGGTTCGATTCCCGCCTCGGGTTTGTGTGCATGAAGTTTTCATCTTCTCCCCGTGCTTGGTGGGTATCCTCTGGGTTTCTCCGGTTTCCTCCCCTAGTCCAAAGGCATGCAGGTTAGGCTAATTGGCGTTCCTAAATTGCTGGTAGTGTGTGAATGAGAGTGAGTGTATATGTGTGTGCCCTGCGATGGATTGGCACACTGTCCAGGGTGTACCCCGTCTTGTGCTCTAAGTAACCTGGGATAGGTGCCAAGCCCCTCACAACCCTGAGTGTAAATAAAAATAAAAAAAATAAAAAAATAAAAAACAAATAAGCAAGTTCAAACAATTTTTAAAGTTTTACATTTGTACTTTGATTTTATTGTAGTAGCTAGAATCCCCATTCCATGGCAGGATGGTCAATATTAGAGCATGTGAAGAAAGCCATATCTTTTTGAACTGCTTCTTACAGTACACCACTTAAACACAAGCTCACTTGATATCACTCTGACTGACATAGTAGAGCACTGGCTATTTTGCTTTCTAGGACTCCTGGCAATAAATAGCTGTGGCACCGATGATGGTTGAACCCACAAGCTCCCATAAGACAGAGCTATTACTTTTCTCTTGTAACACTTAGGAGCTATTTGGAAGGTTAATGGTTCTGGCATTCTGACAGGGTGAGTCACTGAGTCGTAGATTTTTAGATTAGCATGATGTCAGAGTCAAACAGGTTAGGGCTTTGATTGTCATAAAAGGCTACAAAGTGCCAAGTGGTGTCCTCAGCTGCAACCTCATTTCCCCTCTCATCTGTTCCAAATAGTCAGTATATTCTGTGGTTTTCATCACCAGGATACTAATCACCGGCATGTGATCTGTTGTTATTTGCATGTGTTTCTCACTGGTTCATGGGTTAAGTTAGATATTATTTATTCTGTTTAAATGATTCCTATAGGTCACTATTGGCTTAGCAAACAAAAAAACATTCCTCTGATGCTGGGAAGGCACTGCATAAAAAAGAAATACAAGAGAGCCTGGCTCTTTGGAAGCAAAATATGGTTAAAAAATTATTATTATATAATTTTTTAACCATATTTAAAAAATTAAATATGGGGAGGGGGGGGGGGGGGCGTTGTACAAACACTGCAAATTTAATAATGCTTTTCTAATAACTTAGACTGGTTGACACTATACTGCTGAGAATAACTGGGCATACAGTTAAACTGCTTATATATTATGTGTTGTTTATCTATTCAACATAACTCTCTATTAATGGTGTAGTGACTGCATTGACTTTGCAAATTGCACATTTTGTATTGTACGAAAGCTCATATTTCTTCCGTAGTCAGAGTAATATTAGAACACAATTGCTTTTCCTGTGTCAGCTGATCAGACTAATAGACTTCATATCTTAATCCAGAAGAGCTGTGATGTGTATGCGATGCCTATGTAGCCTAAGTATCACTTCATCTTACCTATCTCCTGCTGTTGCATTCTGCTGCACTCTCTGGCCACGACCATTACCTACTTTGCAGAGCTTTTAATCCCCAAAATGTTGCACTGTCAGCTTGCATCTCACCCTCCCGAAACACTCCTGTGAGTGTCGTTACTGTCCTGCCTTGTCATGCACACTCGTAACACGACCGGCACTAGGACCCGGAATAATACGGTCGGGTTTCAGGAAGCATAAAAGGAAACAAGTCCGAGTGGCGCAGTGGTTAAAGCGCTCGCCCTATCATCCGGAGATCGCTAGTTCGAATCCCGGGTGGTGCTGTAACCTCTCACAGCCGGAGGTCTAGAGAGAGCTGATTGGCCGAGCTCTCTCAGAGGGGAGGGATGAGAGGTACTTAGTGCTCCTACATTAATCACGGCTCTACAGCCAGTCAGGGGCGTCTGTGAGCTCGCGCAACGGAGGGAGTGGATAGCGCTGTCCTCCGAGTGTGTTACGCCGCCCCCAACGGTGCGCGAGCGAGCAGTTCGAAAAGATGCGGTCGGCTGGCGTCACGTGGTTCGGAGGAAACACGTGATAGTCTTCGGCCCTCCCGGCTGAGTGGTAGTAGTAGCCTTAATGTGGGAGCCCCCTAGTGACGGGGAGGAATTGGACACGACTAAATTAGGGAGAAAATCGGGGAAAAATCCAAAAAAAAAAAAAAAAAAAAAAAGAAAAGGAAACAAGATGGCGCTTCACATTGCCCTAACCTGTTTGACTCTGATCTGTTTGAGTCATTGAGTTTTGCCCACGCTATCACCGACGCCTCGCTCGTCTAAACGTGAGTACTCACTTTCTTGGGTTATCGCTTCCGATTGGGTGTGTGTATTTAGAACGCGGGTTTATTTGTGTAAACTCTTGCTCTCGCTTCGGGAGAGTTCTAATAATAACCAGCGTGGTTATCCTGCCTGCTCTTCCGCGTTTGGGTTTACCATCCACGCTACAGGGATAACTGCTAGTCTTCTGATTCATCTCCGGTTAGTTAGTGACAGAATGACTGAGCCTTCAGCAGTAAACCCAGTGGAGTTTGCTCACCTCTGTGATGTGGTTGGCCAGCATGCTAAGCTGATCGATCAGCTCCGTGGTGAAGTCGCATCTCTCCGCAAGGAGCTCCAAGACATCGCGGTCTTGCGCCGCGAGGTGGCGGAGCTGCGACAGGAGAATGCAACCCTCCGCGGGGCGGCCGCTCAGCCGGCTGTTGCCACGCCCATCGCAGCGGCTGCTGCGCCGCCAACCCCCTCCCCACCTTCTGATGTTTTTCTAGCTTTACCGGACAAATGGGATGGCACAGATGGGAAGTGCAGTGTTTTTCTAACTGCATTGGATCTTGTGTTTGAGTTTAATTCCACCAGATACTCCACAGACCAACTGCGCATTGCTCTTCTCGTCTCGTTGCTATCCGGGCAGGCAGCTGAGTGGCCATGCCGGTTCTTCGTTCAGATTCAGACGTCGCCTACTCCTACACAGAATTCACCCGTCAGCTTAAACTCACCTTTGAGCATCCGGCTGCTGAGGTGGAGATCGACTCTAAGCTATATCATCTACGGCAGGGAGGGTCGTCTGTGAGCCGCTACACTGCGGAGTTTCGCACTCTCGCCGTGCAGACCGACTGGGGAGACTTCGCCCTCCGGACGGCCTACTACGAGGGACTGGCTTCGCGTATAAAAGACGAGCTCGCCGGACGAGAGGCTTAATCCAACTCGCCCTCCGGATCGACCAACGTCTGCTCGCTCGCCCCAAGCCAGCTCCCCGTACCCTGCCACCCATCACGACAACACTACCTCGTACCACACCCTTCGTCTCCCACGCTCCAGTTCCAGAAGTCCACTCCTCATTCACTGCAGCACCCACCAGAACCGTCGGTACTCCACCTCCCGCCGTGGTTGACACAGGAGCCGGGGAACCCATGCAATTAGGGCGCGCCTCCTTAACCGCTGCAGAACGGGAACGCCGTTTTAGAGAGGGGCTCTGCGCGTATTGTGGATCCGCTGCACACCATTGAGCCATCTGTCCTCTGCGGCCGGGAAACGTGCAGCCCCGGTGAGAAATGAGAGTAGCTCACCGGGTCCCATCTCCCTCTCCACCACCCTGACTAATGATTCCCGTCTCACGGTAAAAGTACACCTCCAGTTTGGCCACAAACGGGTCGGAAGTACCGCGTTCGTCGACTCCGGGGCAGCAGGTAACTTCATTGACTCTTCATATGCCAAAAAACTGGGGGTAAAAATCGAGGCGTTATCCCAGCCTGTAACCATTACATCAGTCGACGGTCGGCCCCTTTCCTCCAGCCCCATCTCCTTTCAAACTCAGCCTATCACCCTCATCATCAACCAGCATCAGGAACAGATTCAGTTTTAGACCACCACCATTTCATCACCACCCATCATCCTCGGACACCCTTGGCTGCTGCATCATGACCCACTCATATCATGGACCCAAAATCGGATTCTACATCCTCTATTCACTATCCAACACCGAGATGCAGGCGATGGAGGAGTATGTTTCCAGCGGACTTCGCCATGGTACCATCCGGCCCTCCTCCTCACCTGCCGCCGCAGGGTTCTTCTTCGTGAAAAAAACGCGATGGTAGTCTACGTCCCTGTGTCGATTACCGGGGGCTCAATAACATTGAAAAACTCTATAACAATAAAAAACCGACACCCGCTGCCTCTTACCAACTCTGCCCTGGACACCCTCTCTGGTGCCACCATCTTCACTAAGTTGGACCTCCGGAGCGCCTACAACTTGGTGTGCATCAGAGAGGGCGATGAGTGGAAGACGGCCTTCATCACCCCTACAGGACACTACGAGAGTCTCGTCATCCCCTTTGGTCTCTGCAACGCACCTGCCGCTTTCAGCAATTCATCAATGACGTCCTCAGAGACATGTTAGGCCGCTGGGTGTTCCTCTACCTCGACGACATCCTCATCTACTCCCGAACCGTCAACGAACATATCCAGCACGTCAGAGCGGTTCTAAAGAGATTGCTCGCCCACCAGCTGTACTGTAAGTTGGAGAAGTGCGCTATTCACGAGCGCCCCACCACGTTCCTGGGTTTTGTCATCTCGCCCCAGGGTGTGGCCATGGACCCGCAGAAACTGGAAGTTGTGAGCCATTGGCCCCTACCCAAGACTCTTAAACAACTCCAGAGATTTCTCGGGTTTGCCATTTTCTATCGCCGCTTTATCCGGGACTACAGTACCGTTGCAGCTCCACTAACCGCTCTGACCCGCCCATCATCTCACCCCTTCAACCTCACCTCAACTGCCGTCTCTGCCTTCCATGAGCTCTGTCGCCGCTTCACCACTGCTCCCATCCTCCTTCACCCGGATGCTGA
Organism: Clarias fuscus; assembly: GCA_030347435.1. NCBI lineage: Eukaryota > Metazoa > Chordata > Actinopteri > Siluriformes > Clariidae > Clarias > Clarias fuscus. The sequence goes on along the minus strand of CM059229.1, from coordinate 15,785,235 downwards.
CAAACCATTCGTTGTGGAGGTGGGCGCCGGGGCTGTTCTCTCCCAGCGAGGTCCAGACCAAAAACTGCACCACTGCAGTTTTTTCTCCAAGAAATCTGACGCCACTCAGCAGTGATACGGAGTAGGGGACCGCGAGCTGCTGGTCATAAAGTGGGCCTTGGAGGAATGGCAACACCGGCTCCAGGGCGCCAGAGAGCCGTTCATCGTCTGGACCGACCATCAAAACCTCGTCACTATCCGCACCTTAAAACAACTCAACCCCAGACCGGCGTGGTGGGCACTGTTTTTTGAGAACTATAATTTCCACCTGTCATACCGCCCGGGGTCCAAGAACACCAAAGCCGACGCCCTCTCCCGACAGCACGAGGAAGACGCCCCCCGGGCGGACCCTGCGCCTGTCCTGCCACCCACCAAGATCCTCGCACCGCTCAGTTGGAACCTGGAAACGAGGGTCCGCCAGGCACAAGCTACGGAGACCGAACCGGCAGTTGTGCCGCCTGGCCGACTCTATGTATCCAACGCCATCAGGGCCGAAGTACTCTAGTGGGGACACTCCTCCCCACTTGCTGGACACCCCGGAAAGCGGCGCACCCTACTTTTCATCCAACGTGCCTTCTGGTGGCCCAATATGAGGAAGGACATAGACGAGTTCGTCTAGGCGTGCCCAGTGTGTGCCAGGTCCAAGGACAGCAACAGAGTTCTAATAATAACCAGCGTGGTTATCCTGCCTGCTCGCGTTACTTCCGCGTTTGGGTTTACCATCCACGCTACAGGGCTAACTGCTAGTCTTCTGATTCATCTCCGGTTAGTTCGTGACATGCCTTCAGTTTTCTCAGGTCATTAATGGGATATTTTTGTGTTCTTGCAATGTGTTGTCTGGAAACTAGAAGTATATATGTCATAATGAAAATAATGGCGATATCATTCTGTCATTCTACTACAGGTCTAAGTTTTATGCCACCACCTGACAATAAAAAAAAGAAGTTTTAAGGTTTTATTGCCTGCAATCTAACACATTTTTTTTTTTACCCTTGTGTGTTTAGACTAACAGACCCCTGCTCCAGGACTAACAGAAACCTGCATTCATTTGTTTGGTGTGAAATGCAGCACCAACCCAACCACAAGTGTTTCCAAACATGTGGTTGCAAACCCATGAAGACAGATTTTTAAATGTTACTGTGACTCTCATTAAAGCAAGTCACATTTAAACAATGACTGTATATGCTATTTTAGGCTTTTTTGCTCTTCTCACACACTGTTCAGCTCTAAAAATGGACAATGTTCTCCATGTCTACAAGCTCTTTGACAATACAGTATTGCGAATCTGAAGCAGTGTAAAAACAGAAGAAACGTACACACACAAAAAAAATGTGAATATCCATTTGGGTAATTTTCTCTTAAAATTTTTTTAATTACCATATCTGCCATTAAGGCCCTTGTGATCCTCTTGACGTATGTTCTGTATAAGAAACCCAAAGCACATGAAATGGGCATGCCTTGAATAGACAATGTCATAATGAGGACCGCTGTATCTAAATGATAAATCTGTCTAAAAGCCCTGTGAGAACATGCTAGCTTTATGTCTGCTCAATGCTCATGATAATGACCCAGATAGATAATGAGTTATGGCCCAGTGCCAGCTCATAATTACTGCTTTCATCTGACCCACATACAACTGTGGCAATGAACTCAACAGAGTCTGGCTACCAGCACAGGCAGAATATAGACCAAAACTTGTCAGCTACATCTGCTTTGCAATTAAGATCCTGTACACCTGTTTGATATGGATGTTGGATATATTGCTGCTTATACTTGGGCCGTCTTTGCCATTAATAGTCCTTATGTATCTAAATCACATTTGGCGATCTATCTGTTGATGTTCTCACATATTTTGTTTTCCCACACAGGAGACAAATAAACACTACATTTGGTTCAAATCCTCAGCTAATTATCAAGGCCTTCAGCTGGCTCAAATGTGCTAGAGCATGAAAAAGTCTCTCCCTAGAGGTTCCCCTTGTTTCTGACTGGTCATTTCTTGCTTTAGCTCACAAAACCTGGCACCACCCATTCATTATCACCCAGATCTGTTTGTTGCTTTGGAGGCATTACTGATTTTATAAACAGTCCCTTATTTATCAGACATAATATGTCTTGCAATTCCACAATTTCACAATTTCTGGCTGTTGGTTATTCTAGCTATTTAGTAGTTAGATGCATGATTATTCAATCCCGTGGGAATCACCAGGGGCCAGCCGATACAATATTATCACGGTACCTAGGAGGAGATTTGATTTGTATATCGCTTCTGTTAGTATTATGATTTTATAAATATTCCAATTCAATACGGATTTTTTAAAATTTTGTTACAATTTTAAACAAATGTTATCAAATAATTTGCTCCAACCAGACAGGATGCTGTGCTTCCTGCCAATGTGAATGGTTTAGAGCATTCCACCTAGCATTCACTAAACAGCAGAATGACTGAACACCTGTGAGATGAATAGGAATTTCTCACCAGATATCAGTGTGTGACCCCATCAATACTTTACATATACCTTTGGCCATATAATGTATATTAAATCATTTAATATAATTCATTCTTGGTTACTAACTCCTCATTTATACCACTGCAATTTGTCTGTGAACATTTTCAGTCATCTAGGTGAGTTTATCTTGAAGTTGAGTCATGTCAACTGGACTTCTTTATTGTTAGTTAGAAACGTTTCACTTCTCATCCAAGTGGCTTCTTCAATTTGCAAGTTAGTCTGTCCCCTCCGCCCCCATCCCACCCCACCCCCAAAATATCAGCTAACTAGAAGAAAAGTAGAAACTTTTCCACCATGATGGAAAACCTACTGACTATCAAGAAACACTGACACCTGACTATCAGGCATTACATGAATGTTAAATGGATGTCTCATTACAAAAATAAAGAACATGAAGTATAATTAGTTAAATAATATTTATTATTAGGTTTTAGTTTACATGAAAGATTCGCTATAGAAATGATAACTGGTTATCATACTGGTATAAAGAATTAATCAACATTGAAAATCAGTATTTGAAAAAACAGATTCAATGGTTTAAATGTACTGAGGTTTGTGAATGTGTGTGAGTTTTAATTGGTGAGTTACTGAAGCTAACTAAAGAACATAAAAACTCAGTAATTAGATTGTTTAGCCTTTCATGTGTGGAGTCTTTGCATCTGTGGTACTCAGGTTGCTGTGTTTTCTTTGGGTAAGATGGCTGCGCACAATACCATGGTGCCCTGGCATTTACGTCCAGCATTGCCATGTCAGCCAACTGTGTCTGGAGACCTTTCAATGGCTTACTGTTTGTCGTTCATAGAAAGCATCTCATCAAAAGTGTTTCTTATCTGCCACCTGGGCTGCCACAAAATGGTGCCAATTTACAGAGCACTTCAAAGAGCCATTGATGAGGGACAAACACAAAAGCTTGTTCTAATGCTTTCCTGTGCATTTATGAAGATGTGAAGTATTTCTCTATGGCCTGTGTGCAGATATCTCACTGCTGGTATGCTTGGGCTTGTACCAACTCAGGATCCTACAGAAAGGGAAAGAGAGAAGCAGTGGAGGAACTGTCTGATATTATTGATCAGTGAAACTGCATAACGGCAAGGGGAGAGAGTGCAGAGATATGCTGCCTTGCAGCTCACGCCTCCTATTCCCATTTTACCTTATCACCACTCAGCCATCTGCCAGATGCTCTTTTTATGCTGGTTATATTGTAAGGCTTTTCTTCTAGTGCTGCGTCATATAAACTGGGATAATTCTGTTTCATAAGTACAGTATGCTAGAGAATACAAATGACTCTTGCTGCTGTGTGAACAGATTACAAATTGCAGTAGAGTGCAGGCTCATACTGTTACCCTTCATAAATGATTTAGAAATTCCTGACCTCCTGGTGCACGTGAGTGGCTGTTTGCTTGTGCACTCTATCAACAGCCATTTTTACTTAAACGAATACCGTACATCCGCTCCACATGTTCCTCACTCCTTCCATCGTAAATTTGAAAAAGACAGCAAAGTATGTGTGCTAGTAAGTGAAAAACAAGGAGCTACTGCAGTCATGCTGCAGTGCTGCAGTCTCCTACAATGCACCTTTGCAGGGCTTACAGGGGCATGCTCGGTATTCTCACTTTAAAATCACCTTCCTCTTGTGTCCTCTGTCCCTTTCTTCTCTCTTTTGGCCAGCTGTTCTGCCCAATCAATATGCACTTTACCAGGCATAAGCACACACCCAGTTAGTACACTCATTAGGTATGCAATAGTGGTGCCACTTAATGACTACATTACTATATATCTAGTAATAATAATTAAATATTGTACTGTATGAGTATGGTGTCTGGGTATCTGACAAAAATTTGAAGATAATGTATATATGTGTAGGAGGCATGTGTCCAGAGTGTGACAAATAAACAAAGCTTTAGGGAGTATACAGTGTAGATACTGTGAACATTATTGTAGAATGAGTGAAAGGGGAATTCACAGGTTTGATGTGCCGCTCAATAGCATACTCCTTACCTCCCTGACCACTGTTGTATACTCTTGGATCTCTGAATCACATTCATCTCACAAGACATGAAAAATTAACAGCATTCTTAAAGACATGGGATGTGGGCCAGCCAGCCAGCCAACCTCCAGCTGCAAGCCACAGCCATCACACACACACACCCGACCCCCCGCCAACGCTACGCCCAAAGCCTTTCCTCCTCTCTCCTGTACTCTCTTCTACATCATCCATTTATCTTCTGTCTTTCTACAATATTAAGTTGTCAGCTTTGAGTGGTGGGATTTTTCGGTAATGTAGGACAACTTGTGTAATGACAGTATATATATACACACACCAACAACCATACTCACTCTCACACACACACACATACACACACACACACACGCACACACACACAAATTATATATACAGTACCTTATCAAAAGTTTGATAACCCAGAATTTTTATATTGTATATTATTAGTGTAGACATTTAAATGATGATGACCTAATATTTTACTCAAGTAAAAGTAGTTGTACTTCATAATAATATCAGTCAAGTGGAAGTAAATAGTAGTCATTCAAAATATTACTCAAGTAAGAGTAAAAAAGTATTTAGTGAAAAGACTACTCAAGTACTGAGTAACTGTTTCATCGTAATATCGAATGAAATTTTTTAGAAATTTTGTAAGCAGCCAGACAAGATGATAAAATAATGTACAAATTCTGACCTTTCCAAATAATAAAATAAATGAAATAAATAAAATAAATTAATAAAAATAAATATCTTTACAAAATAGCAAATTAAGGAGCAAGAACCACAAATTTCTTAATCTCACTTTTTTTCAAAACATAAAACTTTTGAAACAAATACCTACTGTAGGTAACAGTGTAAACTATTTCCAGTGTAAGATATACTGTATATTCAGTTGCCCACCAAATGTCTCAGCAGATAGAAAAATAACATTAGAACATGTGTACAAGAGGTCTCACTTTACCAAAAACTGTGTTCAGCCGAACAAATGTAAGAAACTTGTCTTTTTTAGCCACTAGCTAATTTGCTAATTATATATGCTAACATTGCAACGTTAAACGAAACAGCTAAACTAACCGTGACATGTTTCCTTAGGTTAGACATTGAGTTTTTATATGCTTAAATGTCAGTCTGGTTTGGCAGACAGAGAAGACACTGCAGTATGAAGCTGTTCTTTTGCACCGTGTGTAAGTGAAACATGCTTTGTATATGATGCAGCAAGTTTGTGTGTGGTCATGTGACTACATGTGGTTATTGTTACTGTGGCTGATTGGTCAAATAGAGTCATGTGATTATAATTGCTACATTTGATTGGTGAAACACAGTCATGTGGTACATCCACCAGCTGCATTTCTCTGGCAAAAATAAAGAATATCTAAAGTGTTGAATAAATGGTTAGAAATATTATTTAACACTTTTTTTTAATCCACTACATAATTCCATACACATTCTTTCACTGTTTGGATGTCTTCAGTATTAATGTACAATGTTGAAAATAATAAAAACAAAAACAAACCCTTGAAGGAGAATGTGTAAGTGTATATACTGTAATATAGTCTGTAGCAGTGGTGCTTGTGCTGCACGTCAAGCTTCATTTATTTACGAGGCACAGTCAAGCTTAGAGCGAGGGAGTGAAGACATGTCTGCAAGCAGCTGAGTTCTCTGTGTAGCACACTGAGGTCATATCTGGTAATACCACAAACACAGAGGCAGACACATTGCTTGGTTTTCTAATTATATGGTAAAAATTAAGATTGCACCAGCAGCATATAGATGACACAGACATTATTCGTCCTTTTAGCATCGGAAATCGATAATTGATTGTTAATAGAGCTTGGTTAGTAGAACTCTGGCTTTCTGGCAGAGGACATTTTCTTCCACACACTTTCGTCCTGCTGATTTTCTGTCTCCTTGTTGATTGGGTTGTGTGCCCAGGGTCGTGCCATGCCCTTGTCTCTTCTCAGCCTGTTGCCAGGCGACCTGCTGCCTGTGGTCATGCCTGCATTGAACAAGCTGTCAGACTCCTTTTGAAAATGGCTGCCCTGTTACCACGGCAACAAGCTCAGCACCTCAGTCACCGCCATTAAGACTTTCATAGTTTTAGAAAGCGCCGGAAACTCAATCTCTGCTTTTTTTTTTTCACGGTAGCTTCTGTATACACTTAGCCTATTTATGTTCTTTGTCCTGTAGCAGGATGTAGCACCTTCCTGTAGCACAAATATTCCCATTATTATACCAGATCCACCCTTCCCTAGCAGTGGGAGCAAACAAGCAGAACAGTGAGTAAGAAGGCCATGATAAAATGTAATTCTTGGGAAAACATCTTCTCACAGTAAAGAGATTGATGAAATATTTTGAATATTTTGAATATGAAAAGCATTTACAAAAATACTAACTCTTAAGAAGAGAGGGAGATATCTTAATATATCTGACTCGGCAAGTAATAATGGAATTAGTTGGTGGTACAGAAGTATACAGGGTGGGCCAAAAGTAGGGTTACAGTTAACACATAAATATTTTTCCTTTATTAGAAATTTAAACTTTGATTTACAATATATTATAATTACCTATTAGACATTTTACATTGAACATTTAATCTCTGAAGTGCTCAAAGAGTCCACCTTCTTGATAATAATATTTTTTATATCTAAAACGTGATTGTAAAGGTGAAGCAGATAATGAAGTAACTGTAACCCTACTTTTGGCCCACCCTGCATAGAAGTCAAATAATATACAAAATTAATCAAAATTTTATACATCTTTCTGGGACATGCTTGGCCTTTTTTAGTTCCAGTGAAGGGAAATCATAATGTGACAGCATACAGTAGCATGTTATACAGTTGTGTGATTCCAACATGTGGTAACAGGTGATAATCAGGTGTCCACATACTTTTGACCACATAATAAACACTGACTGTAAAACAAAATAATTGCTACAAATGCCAAAGTGAAAAGCGCTATTCTGTGTTTTGCATGCATGAACTCACAGATACACGCGATTGCCTGTGTGATTGATAGGAGAGATAGAATATTCCACCATTCCTCCCCCCTGAGAGTACACTCAGTTTTACTCTCTTGGGCTCCATGGATGGTTGTTGCATCATCAAGATACAAACTTGGGATCTCTTGTTGAGAGGACGTATGCTTTTTTGTTCTGTTTTGCCACTCATGAGCCTGTCATATTCACAATGAATGTAAATCTTTGTAAATAATTATTCAGCTAGGATGTTTCTGTTTAGGTCACATGGTGCCGTGGTTAGCACCGTCTCCTTGTACCTCCAGGGTCCTCGGTTCTGTGCACAGTGAGTTTGCATGTTCTTCTTATGCTTGGTGGGTTTCCTCCGGTTACACAGTCCAAAGACATGCAGATTAGGATAATTGGCATTCCCATATTGCTTGTAGTAGAGTGTATGTGTGCGTGCCCTACGTTGGATTGGGACGCCATCCAGAATGTACTCTGTTACGTCCCCTAAGTCTCCTGGAATAGACTCCTGACCCTGCATGACCCTTTACACAGAATAATGCGGTATAGATGATTAGTGAGTGATAGTTTCTGTTTATGTAGTACATTTCCAACCAGCAATTTTCTTTTTATCTATCATCTAATTATCTCCCTTTATCTCTGAGTGTACTGTATGATATTCTGGTGCACTGCAACACCTAAACTGTTTGTTATAGATAGAATACATTTTAGCCTAGGACAAAGCCAGACCATCTCTGTTCCCAACCTGGGAGACAAATTAATCAGTCTGTGGTGTAATGCACTTACAAGCATGTAAGTCAATAGTTTATATCTGTCCTAGCTCTGACTTTGTAACACAGTTACTGGTACCATCTGTTTCCAAAGGATTCACAGCAGGCTGTGTGTGGGCTGAATGTCTTAATCGAGTGTGCTGTGGAATTATGCAGGTTGCTAGATTATATCAGGGATTCATACTGATCATGCTCTTCTGTCTGATTTACAAGTGTTCTAGATCATATGTTTAAATGTTTTATAGCCTTTTAAATGTGACTCTTTGGTAGAGCCATGGATGATTCCTGACATACAGTACTGTGCAAAAGCCTTGAGCAACCCCTCATTTTTTCCATATTTTAAGGAATAGTTCTACAGGCTTCTTAAAGGACTTTTTATCTCGCATCTTAAGTCCAGTTCCAACATCTGACCAGGATCAGAGGAATGCTTTACTTGCTTAAGCCACACTATGACTTTTTATGCTTGAATGATTTATAGCTTAAGGTCTATAAATCATTCAAGCATAAAAAACATCCAACTTAAGGCATGAACCAGTGAGAAACAGGTGCATATGATGACAGATGATCAGGTCAGTTATTAGTATATTGGTGACGCTGAATGCTGAAGGGTGGAACAGACGAGAGGGGAAATAAGGTTGCTGTTGAGGTTGTTACAATTTACAAAATTAGTTGTTTATGTATGTTTAAGCACTATGCAGCCTATCACAGTAAAACCTTTATTCCCATTTATTTAGTCTACATAATTTAATTTCATATAATATGAAGAAATAAGTGGTCGCTCAAGACAGTACTGTACATTAAATCCAAACCACTTTTTCTAGGTAGCTTGTTTTGGAGATACTGGTGTTGGGATTAAACTCACTGTATTGAAATGTAAACTCAATAATAAATATAATACTTGTCATATTGACTGATTATGATCTTTACCATACAATATATTCCGATTTATTATACTTATTTTTTTATTTATAAGAAGAAAGAAAATTAAAGAACACCGGCCTCATTTAAGAAACACCTCTCTATATAATGGACGATTAGAAAGCTAGTGTGTCTAATTAAAATAATCCCCAGATCACTTGTAAATGTATTATACAAATGAAATGAAAGTATTAATTAAGGCATGAGTTGCACACACACTCATGCACATTGTGACTTGGTAATGAAAGTGTAAAGTGGATTAAGCTTTCTGGAAAAAAAGACCTTCATCTTGTCTGCTGAAATAAATCCTATGTGCAATTCAGAGTTTTGCCCAAACATGCCACAGTAAAATCAAGATGCATTGCGCATCCTTCTTTTTATAAATAAACATAAATAAGTATAATAAATCTGAATTTTTTCTATGGTAAAAATCATAATCAATCAATATGTACTGTGCCTATTAAATTAATTATCATCATCATTCATCTTTAGTATTTCGTGAATAGATTAAATGATATGCCATATAATTAGGCCTATAAATATTTAAACACTGACAAATTTATAGTTCTATTAGTTGTCTATTGTATGTACCATACTGGAGTTGAAACTAAATAATAAATACTAGTTCAAGGGACCAAAAGTAATCGGACATACCGCCACAGTCATAAATTAAACTGCCAATTTCAATACTTGGTTGCTTTTGGAAACCATAGACATCAATGGACGTCTTTTTAGATGCTTTAGACGGCTTTACTGCAGGTTTTCTTTTTTTGCCTTCAGTAACTGAAATGCATGATCAGTTGGATTCAGGTCAGGTGATGGACTTTGCAGATTATTTATTTTTTTGCCTTAAAAATGCCATGGCTTCCATGGGTTTGTTTTAAATCACTGTCTGCTTATTGCAGTATAATCTATTGGGGATATAGCATTCTATAACCTCACAATCTTCAGAAATTATCCTAATACTTTTGACAGCTGCCATATCAATAAAATTAGGGGAACCACTTCCACTGGTACTCATACATGACCATGTCATAAGATGAGGTCAGCATGATCAGTTCTTTCTATATACACACTGTTCACATTATTTATGAAATGTGCTCTTATTCATTATTAAACTTCAACTGCAATATTCAGGTGTAGACTGCCAAAATAATAACTTTGTCAAAATGTCGAAACCAAAATGTCGAAACTTGATTGCACAAGGGGTGTTCTTGTCAAACCGGGACTTGTAATAACATTTGAAAATTTTAAAAGAAGGCTGTAAAAGACGATCCTGCTGAGGTGAGACTGATTCTTCATAATCATTGGATAACTTGTTGCCAACTTGCAGAAGAGCTGCATCTGTCAGTGAGAACTGACACACAGTCATTCATCACAGGAACTCCCTGTACAGTCCTGACCTCGGTCCAAGCCATTTCCGCATATTTTGGCCATTAAAGGAGTTCCTGGGAGGCCAGCGTTTCAGACATGAAGCAGGCAGTCTGATCATGGCTCTGGCATACTGAGAAAACTTTCTATCTTGATGGTATCCAAGCACTAGTGAAGCACTGAGATAAGTTCTTATATGAGGATTATATGGAGAAACAAAGGTAGTTTTTACTCTCATAACTGTGTTCTGTTATTCTGTAGATTCTTTAAATTTATTCTTTAAACCCCCCTTGTATATGTACAGGGTGGGCCATTTATATGGATACACCTTAATAAAATGGGGATGGTTGGTGATATTAACGTCCTGTTTGTGGCACATTAGTATATGTGAGGGGGCAAACTTTTCAAGATGGGTGGTGACCATGGTGGCCATTTGGAAGTCGGCCATCTTGGATCCAACTTTTGTTTTTTCAATAGGAAGAGGGTCATGTGACACATCAAACTTATTGGGAATTTCACAAGAAAAACAATGGTGTGCTTGGTTTTAACGTAACTTTATTCTTTCATGAGTTATTTACAAGTTTCTCTTTGTTCACAGCCATTGACATGTCGGAGAGGTTAACACGTGATGAGCGGATCGAAATTGTGTTGATATCTGGTGAACGCAGTAACCGGGTCATTGCAGCAGATTTCAATGCAAGACACCCTACGAGACCACCCATCTCCCATGCTACAGTTAGCAAACTGCTTGCTACGTTTCGTGAAACTGGTTCAGTGTTGGATTTGCCAAAATGTTGGTGCATGAAAACTGTCACTAATGAACAAACATCAGTGGCTGTCCTAGCTTCATTCAGCAAGAGCCCACAGCGTAGCACTCGTCGCATGTCACTGGAGAGTGCCATTAGTCGAACATCCCTTCGGCGGATATTAGCTACTCACAAATGGCACCCTTACAAACTCCAGCTACTGCAGCATCTCAACGAGTATGACCCAGATGGGCGCACACAATTTGCAGAATCGGCAAAAACAAAAATTGGAACAGGACCCTCAGTTCACGCAGAAGATTTTGTTCAGTGATGAGGCAAACTTTTATGTGAATGGTGAAATTAACAAGCAAAACCACCGCTATTGGTCTGACACTAACCCACATTGGATAGATCCCTCCAAGACTGTTGGAACAAAAAAATGATGGTATGGTGTGGTATATGGGGTACAAAGATAGTGGGGCCATTCTTCATCAATGGAAACCTCATTTTAAATTTTAAATTGCTACATGATGATGTGTTTCCCTCTTTATGCACTGAAGCTGGCACGTTCCCTGAGTTTTTCCAGCAAGATGGTGCACCACCACATTATGGGTGTCAGGTCCGAGCATTCCTAGATGAACAGTTTCCTGAAAAGTGGATTGGTCGTCGTGGGCCAGTTGAATGGCCCCCAAGGTCTCCCGATCTGACCCCCTTAGACTTTTATCTTTGGGGTCATCTGAAGGCAATTGTCTATGGTGTGAAGATACGAGATGTGCAGCACCTGAAACTACGGATACTGGAAGCCTGTGCTGGCATTTCTCCTGCGGTGTTACTATCAGTGTGTGAAGAGTGGGAGAAGAGGGTTGCATTGACAATCCATCACAATGGGCAGCACATTGAACACATTTTATAAGTGGTCAGAAACTTGTAAATAACTTATGAAATAATAAAGGTACGTTAAAACCAAGCACACCATTGTTTTTCTTGTGAAATTCCCATTAAGTTTGATGTGTCACATGACCCTCTTCCTATTGAAAAACAAAAGTTGGATCCAAGATGGCCGACTTCCAAATAGCCACCATGGTCACCACCCATCTTGAAAAGTTTGCACCCTCACATATACTAATGTGCCACAAACAGGACGTTAATATCACCAACCATTCCCATTTTATTAAGGTGTATCCATATAAATGGCCCACCCTGTATATGATATAATAATTCCATGATCACGTCATGCTCAGGATGCCTACTACTTTGGTTTACAAACAAGGCTGCTGGTCAGGTGACATCACACAGTCGTGAATGTACAGGATAATCTGTTTTTGGCAAAGCTAAGGTGGACAGAGAGAGCATGTGTCTGCTTCACTAATCTCAATTCTCACTGCGTAAACTGCAAGGGCAACATTATACTCTTAAAAGGACAGGCAAAATGTAAAATTACCTTTTTTGTTGTTGTTGTTGTTTAACCTTACATGTTTATTTTGCTGGTTATTTTATAACCTGCATTAAATTTCAGTGATATTTCTCGGCCTCTGAAACTAGGTCCCTTGCAGAATTGTCACCATGCAGAATAACATCATGTCATGTTTCACATCCATCTCCTCACAGACACACACACACTCATCATGGTATTAGCCCATGTCCATTTTCTCAATGATGATGGATAAAGTCAGGACATACCCTATTTTCTGTCTTTTTAAAAACATCAAATTATAGAAGATGAAAGTTATGGTTTCGGTTTCACACAGACTTTAAAAAGTAACTTTTGATGAATAAAAATGGGGCTTTCTTCTGTCACTGATATTGTAGCATTATGTCTCATCTTTCTCCCTCTGTGCATTAAACGTAATTAAGGCAGTGCACTTAACCTGACTTGACTAGACATACGATTTGTTGCATTGCTAGCCTTCCAGCCATGTCCATAATTACAGTGTACTGTATATAACAATTTTAAGTTACATTCAGACTTTTAAAAATACTATATATTAGATCATTGGGAACACTTTCTCATCTGCATGATTTACTGCGTTCCTTCCTCAGCGCTCACTTCGTATGTTTGTGCAACTTTCTCTCGTCCGTAATGAATCATTAACACCTCCTCACAGACAGTCAATGAGATTTGAGATGCTTCTATTGAAACGACTTAGCAGTGGCCCTTATTGGCAGTGGTACTCTAATGGGAGTTTGCCATGAGGAGTTAGTATTGACACTGCAGTGCTAGCTGTTAGCAGTGGAGTGAGCTTGTAATTTCTACCACCACTGCTACAACCAGGGGCTGACACAGCTCCATATATAAGCAGATTGTGCTTTCTGAGAAGGATTGTTTGATTTGATCTATCACCCTGGCAGGAGGCATGGAGGCCATGGTGGGTTTGGGCTCTGTGGATGTGTAAATGTAAAGACGGCATGGTTTTCAGTGTGCGCAGATGGACTGCTGGTGGGAGGCCTCTTTATTTTCCTTGCAGCAACTAATAACACACAGGGTCACTGCAGAATGGCAGACTGTACGTGAAATACAATTCAAGTAAGTCCCTTGATCAGTCTGCCTTGCTTGTATGTTAGAAACAAACGCCACAAATTCATATAACTGTATATTAATTCGCTTTTTACTTTGAGTCTTACAGGAAAAATTATGCAGCCTATCAAATATATAGTGTTATATTTATATGATAATTATATAGGTTAATTTCAGTGCTCATTTTGAATTTTCTTTGTTCGTTCTGTTCATGTGGGTTTCCTTCAGGTTCTCTGTTCTCCTCACACTGCCCAGTAACATGCAAGTAGGTGAATTGCCCCTATGTGTGAATGTGTGTGTGTGAATGGCGCCCTGCGATGGATTCATAAAAGGGAAATTCTCTCACCTTGCACTCAGTGCACCAGAATATACTGTACCTAGGCTCTAGATTGATGAAATAGTCACTAAAGATGAAGATAAATACTTTTTTAGTATAGAAACAAATGATAAGACTACTTACCCTCTATGAATAATTTATTGTTACTGTAAATAATTTATAGCAATCATTGTCAGTAAGTGCTTAAACAATTGACGATCATGTATTTCACCTGTCACCATCTACTACTCTCGTTAGAAATGCACATAAAAATGCTCTTCATCTTCACAATCCTTATTGACCTTCATCAAAGAGGTGAGGAATTATTTAATACTGCACAGACATGGAACTGGAATTACACCGAGAGCGTTGTGATGAGAGAGAGGAAGAGAGAGAGAGAGACAGAGAGAGAGAGAGAGAGAGAGAGAGGAGAACAAGATGTAGAAACAGAGAAGGGGCTGATAGAGGTCCTAATGAAACCTAGGGGGAAGGGGAAATGAGGAAGAGGACAGATAATATCAGATGGAACACACAACCATGAGTTCCCCCTGCTCAGTTCCCCCTGTCAAAGCCTTTGTACACATCTGGATTGTGTTTAGCAAGCCCCAGTCCACACACTGTTATCAGAAACATAGTTGTGCTTTACAGTCTGCAGATGGGTGAATAGGCTTAATATTTGGCTTAACAAACAACCGAGGTGTGTATAAATGTGTGTAAAACAGACCAGTGTGTGTGATGAAGGACCAGTGCTTGAGATATCATGGCAGAGGGAAAAATTGCTGTTAGTCATTAGAGCAAGTTAGTTACTTTACATTTTACCAAAGATTTTTTTAAACACATCTTCAGAGTCAGGGGTCGTTGAGTGATAGCACAACTAAAACATGTTGCACGGTGACGTAGTGGTTAGCACTGTCGCCTTGTACCTCCATGGTTTGGGTTCAGTTCCCGTTTTGTGTCTTCAGTTTCTCACCACTCTCCAAAGACGTGCAGTTTGGGTTAATTGGCGTTCCCGAATTGCACGTAGTGTGTGTGTGCTCTGTGATGGATTGCCCCAAGTCTCCTGAGAAGCTGTACAAAGGTTAAAGCAGTATAAAAGATGAATGAACAACTTCAGATTTCTCCTGTAGAGAGATAAAGCATGAGATAAAAGTCTTTGTCATGATAGAGACATGGAATTGCTTTTTTGTCATCGTGCTTTTTTGTGTGTGTTGGAAGTTAAGACTTGTATTTTGCAGCATCTTGAAAGCTATGAGTATATACTTTATCCAGTATTTTATTCTTGTTTGTTAGAAATTAACACTGTTACACTAGCTACCTCCAATTAATAAATTATATCGACTTGTTAGACTTTCCTTTGTTCAATCTTTCTGCAGATTAAAAATAGGATTCAATGCTAGTTTCTAGTTTCTAGCTAGATAAAACATGAGTAAACTACAAGACAGGTAGTACATGTAGGATCTGAATGACTTACTGATTACTTCTAAAGCCTAGCTACAGTACCTTCTGTAACTGTTGCCTATTAATTTGTCTAGTTAACTGAAAGACTTAATTGACTGAAGTCAATTAAACTATATGAAACTATAACAAATAAGCTAAGCTAAAGGGTTGATCAGCGTGGTAGTGTTTTCTGGTAGCGTGGTAATTTATTTAAAGGAATTGGAGATTTAAATGTGGTTGTTTATTAAAGCAGCAACCTCATTTCCCCTCTCGTCTCTTCCAACCGCTCAGCATTCAGCATCACCAGTACACTAATCACAGGCCTGATCATCTGTCATCATCTGCACCTGTTTCTCACTGGTTCATACCGTAAGTTAGATGTTTTTTTCTGCTTAAATGATTCATAAGTCATTGTGTGGCTTAAGTAACAAAAAACATTCCCCTGAAACTGATCAGGTACAGGGACCGGACTGAACACAAAACCTAGGATGTTTTAATGTTATGGCTGATCGGTGTATAATATGGGAATAAATGAAACAGGATGCTCATAAACCAGCTACAGTGATGTAGCTGGTTTATGAGCTGTTACACTCAGCGACAGTAGCTGAATCTTACCTACATAAACCAGACAAATTGCTAGTTCTAAACTGTTGCTTGATTGGAGCTCTCAAGGGTCCTCCTGTACTTATTACACTCCATTACATGAATCCCAGTTCTCTTACTGATTTTACTACTATTTGACCATACACAGTTTATTAACTTTATATTCCTTTGTGAGAAGTCATTTAATAGGTTTCACAGTAGAAGGAATTGCTGTAAATCAAAGTCGACACTGAACAGATTCCGGCTCAGTTTCCTGAGCCATTTCGTTCATCCTAACACTTTGTGCCATTAGTGAGGAGTGGAGCTGCTCGTCTCTTTTCTGTGTGGCTCTCTCAGCAGACACTTCTACCCCAGGCACAAAGGCCACCATCTGCTGATTTGATCATCCCAAAATGATCTGTCTATATTTCACATTTATTCTGTCTTGCTTCCTTGCCTGTTCAGATTATTTTGCATAAAATCACATCTTTGGCCTTTATTTCTTTATATACAGTAGTTCCCTGCTCCACTAATGCACTTATCCCAGCATTTCACTAATGCTTGGATCCAATCAAGGTAAAAAGTTTTCTCAGTACACTGGAGCGATGATCAGACCACCTGCTTCATGTCTGAAATGTGGCCTTCCAGGAACTCCTTTAATGGCTCCTTAGGACTGTATGGCGGATGTGGAATTAACTAACTTCCAGCCGAGTTCCTGTAATGTGCAAGTGTACAGTTCCCACAGACAGATGCGTCTCTTTTGACAACTTTATCTGTCGATTTTACAGAGAATTTATTTGCCGATTTTCAAGGATCAGACGTCTACTTGTGGAACATTAATTGGAACAATGGCTGTGCGCTCAGAGCCACCTCGGCCAAGATCACCATTCATGGCGGTCATCATTCACTATTTAAAACTTTTTAAATACTCATCAATATACTGTTCTTGAAGCTTTCTGTAAATGTAATTCTTTACATTAAGTCTCAAGTCTCAGTTTCTTGAACACCCTACATATTCTCTCTGACGTGCCTTAAAATGTATTATTCTACTTTATTGCATCCACTTGTTTTTCTTCTGGAATAATTTTTTTTTATTATTCAGATGCGGAGTTTTACTTCAATTCAATTCAATTCTACTTTTTAATTCCAATATTGATTAACTTGAGTTAATACCAGCGTGTTTACTAGATTTTATGCCAATAGTGTCGTGGCAGTACCAGAGAAGAGCTGGAATACATCTACCATCAGCCAGTGTATATCACATGCCTTCATCACATTGTCTTAAAAATAATCTAAGCTTCAGTTTTCAGTGTATGCTTGTTTTGTGTCTGTTGTGCCTTCGAGTATTAGTGCCTAGTTAATGTTCACAGTTTATAGTTCATGTTCTTGGGGTGTTACCATTTATATGTGTTTCACAGTGAATATACATGATCCTCTCTTATTCCTGAAAATGGTCTGCATTGGAAAAATGTTTAACACATGATCAGTTCAAATTGCTGATATGTTGAATACTACTTTCCAATGCTGGAATTGTAATCACCTTTAAAAGCTTTACACAAATATGATGCTAAGTTTACATCTGTTCAATTCATGTAATTTATATAAGATGTTTACCAATATACATTGTAAGAAAGCAGTTAAAGACATCCAGATGTAGCTGTAGATGCCTAATGAGCAAGCTAGATTAAATGAGGAAGAAACTATGAGATGATGAAGCATTCCTTATACAGTATAATTACACATCTTGTAATTGTGTAGAAGTAGCCTGTGAGCTGGTATAAATTGTAGTTCAGTCTTTATCAGAGGTGGGTAGTAACGAGTTACACTTACTTCGTTACATTTACTTGAGTAAGTTTTTGAAAAAAAAAAAAACATTCTATGAGTAGTTTTACCGCACCATACGTTTTACTTTTACTTGAGTAAATTTTTGAAGCAGGAACGCTGCTCTTACTCCGCTACATTCAGCTACACTCGACTCGTTCATTTTCTAACCATTTATTCTACTCATTAGATATTGTTTATTTTTGCCAAAGAAATGGATCTACCGCGTGACTGTGTTTCACCAATCAGACGTAGCAAAAATTAATCACATGACTCTGTTTGACCAATCAGCTCCACTAAGAATTACCACGCGTAGTCACATGACCACATACAGTACAAATTGGAAAAAAAATGAAAACAAAGAAAAATGGCAGAGGAATCTGTCTCCAATGCAGAAAAGGATGAACACCCTGGCCTCATATACAAACAGTGGCGGCTGGTGCAAAACAAAACAAAATAAAAATTTTACTTTTAATGCTCGCCTGTAAATAGCTATTTATCAGGTGAGTAAGCATCATTACTACTAGCATAAAATAAAGGCATGACTCACATGACTCGTTGAGAAAGACTCGTTGAGAATGGTCCAATCACATGAGCCCAAATATTTAAAAACAATATTGATTCGCTAAGAACAAGTGGGAGGGTTCAGGGCGCACAGAGCTGCGCCCGAAGGATGATTTGACAAAATCCAATCAGAGCTCAGGCTCAGGTCACATTTTTCAAAAACGTACGTGCCTACATAGACACTCGTTTGTCCGGCGCCCCGCGTGCACCAACACAAATGAACATAATACAGTTTAGATTTTTTTTTATTGCAAATAAAGTATATTAAGAAACAGCGGAATATTGTTACTAAATGACTTTATTTCATTCTTATGTTAAATAATTACATGTTAAAGGAGCATTTTTCTCTGCCTAACTTTAAGGGGGGCGGCGCCCCTGCGCCCCGTATTGAGCTTTATGTTGTGAAAAAGTTAGATTAGGAAATTTGTGTTTCTTGTTCCTTAATTAGCTTTTTTCTAAATACATTTATTTATACTCATTTATTTTATTTTATTTATTTCGTTATTTATAAATGGCAGAATTTTACATTATTTTATCATTTTGTTTGGCCGCTTACATAATTTCTAATAAATAAATCCAACATTACGATAAAACAGTTACTCAGTACTTGAGCATTCTTTTGACCAAATACTGTACTTTTATACTTTTACTTGAGTAATATTTTGGATGACTACTTTTTACTCCTTGAGTACAATTTTTGACTACTCTACCCACTTCTGGTCTTTATCAAACATGTCACAAGTCTTATTCTAGACCTACTGTATGTAAAGTATAGTTTTGGTGCTTGCTGCTTCCATGTTGATTGTGTTCTGGGCACCAAACAACTCCTGTTTAATGGGTCGTACTAAAATGCTACTGGTACGTAGTCACTTTTCCCAGTCTGATATCGATCACATTCTGAACGGTTGACCAGGCGTTGCTCACCCTCCATGCCCTTTTAGTTTTCACTCACTCACTCACACACACACACACACACACACACACACACACACACACACACACACACACACACACACACACACACACACACACACACACAAAAAGCCACACTAAAAATGATAGAGGAACTTACATGACTAGACATTTATTGCAGTAAGTAAACTGGAAGCACTTTCCAGTCAGTGGTTGAAAAAGGTCAAGTCATTTCCCATAAAGGTCAAGTATGTTGATTGCTTTCGGTAATATTGGCTATTCTTTTATTACAGTTTTAATACTCTCCAGTGCTTCCGTGTTGGATTTCTATCACTGTATTTCCCTGATTCTGACTTATTGGTCATTGGTCGGCAATCACGGATGTACAGCCTACATCACGGATGTACATGCTGTACAGCCTACATGTTTCCCTATTTAAATGTTTTACTGCAGCTAAGAGACTCATCACCCTATTGTGTCGCAGTTTTATGCCTTAATTTATGAGAAAATAAATTTTAATTTATTACACATTGAATAAACTTAAATTAACTTGAAGACTGAATTACCTACACCAAGGGACGTAGAAATTGACCGTGCCATGTTATTATTAATTTTGTAATGCAGCGTTGTGAGAAAAGTGGTTTCACTTGTGTGCGAATGTTACAGCAAAAACACAACACAACAGCAATATCTGGACCATCTCAAAAGACCTTATTAAAGGCAATAATCAAAATGTCATATATTAGCTGCTATTGAAGAAGTCAACAGGGTAGTCAACTTTCCCGTGATGAACAGACAGACTGATTGTAGAATAGATCTGCTCAGGAAAAAGGATATGTTGTTTTAATTTTGAATTATAAGAATGAATTATAGGGAAGAGAATAACAGCATGGAACATTCCACAACTAGACAAGACCAATTTCCAGTCCCAACCACTGTGCCAGGTTTTAAATCAGAGGGTGTGTCTTTGTCTATGTCTGTGCTTTGTCTAGGTTGCGTTGTTAAATTTATGTTGTGTTGTTAATTTATGTCGTTGCATGTATGTAGCACCTTGGTCCTGGAGGACCGTTGTTTCGTTTCACTGTGTACTGAACTGTATATGGTTGAAATGACAATAAAAGCCTACTTGACCTGACTTCACTTGACTTGCTGCCAAATCCAGCTGTGGTCATCCCTCTGACCAAATTTTCCAATCATGGCTGTGTTTATGCAGTAGACTACCAGAGATGCCCCCATGCAGGCATTTACACAACAGTGGCCCACAGTGTGAGAGCTCCAGCTGGACGACACAGAAGTGTTGGTTACCTTCACACAACAAATAAACATACTGCTTTTACAGATTGTTTTAGATGTGTAGAGATTTAAGGATACCAATCTCTGTGCTTTTTGTACTTTGTGATTTTCATGGACAGGATATCAAGGCGCAGCCGTGGAGGAGAGGGTATCCAGTTTGGTGAGCTAAGGATTGCATCGCTGCTTTTTGCAGATGATGTGGTTCTGATGTCATCATCAGTCTGTGACCTGCAGCGCTTGCTGGATCGGTTTGCAGCTGAGTGTGAAACGGTGGGGATGAGGATCAGTACCTCGAAATCTGTGGCCAGGGTTCTTAACAGGAAACCGGTGGATTGTCTACTCCAGGTAGGGAGTCATTACGAGTGATGGCATATTGGAACGTGAGATTGGCCGGAGAATCGGAGCAGCGGGGGCGGTATTGCAATTGTTTTACCGCACCGTTGTGACAAAAAGAGAGTTGAGCCAAAAGGCAAAGCTCTCAATTTACCGGTCGATCTTCGTTCCAACCCTCACCTATGGTCATGAGCGTTGGGTCATGACCGAAAGGACAAGATCGCGAATACAAGCGGCCGAAATGGGGTTTCTCATAAGGGTAGCTGGCTTTTCTCTTAGAGATAGGATGAGAAGCTCAGTTATCCGTGAGAAGCTCGGAGTAGAGCCGCTACTCCTTTGCGTGGAAAGGAGTCAGTTGAGGTGGTTCGGGCATCTAGTAAGGATGTCACCAGGACGCCTTCCTAGGGAGGTGTTCTTGGCACGTCCAGGTGGAAGAAGACCACGGGGCAGACCAAGGACTAGATGGAGAGATTATATCTCCACACTGGCCTGGGAACACCTCGGGATTCCCCAGTCAGAGTTAGCAGATGTGGCTGGGGAAAGGGAAGTTTGGGTTTCCCTGCTGGAACTACTACCCCCGCGACCCGCTTTTGGATAAGCGGTTGAAGATGGATGGATGGATGGATGGATGGAATCTCTGTGCTATGAAAGGATTAGTGATATTCTAGAACAATAGCACTAAAACAAATACTCCAATGTAATTGCGGATTTAGGTGATATGGGTGTAATGCCACGGATTGCTGATCAGGCAAACCTTTGGGCAACTACTCCCTCGGGTTACTAGGCAACGAAACCAAAGGAGCAATCAGAGGAAACATGCGTTGCCTGGGCACTCTTCTATTAAAGAACCTTAGCCGATTTACTCATCATGTGGACACTGGTTTTACACCAGGTATAAGAGCTGATACTTGTCTATCTGGTCATAAAATTAATTTTTAAAAAAGAAGAAAAGGTACTGTGTTATCAGTAAGTGTGAAACTCTTTTCCAGGGCAGATTTACCCTCTTCCCAAAAATGCGATCAGCAAAGAACATTTGATTTGATACCATGGTCTGCCAGTGGACCTGGTCTCAAACTGGGGACCTCAATTTTCCGGCCACTTCTACAAAGCCTTCTGTAAGTTCATGGCCAGTCTGTCATCAGGCTTTCACCCAGAGATGAATGGGAAGACCAAGACCTGGAGCGATCTCCCAAATATCTAATGTCCTCTAAAACCTCCTTTTTGTCAGCTCATCTGGCTTGGGTGAAAAATCTATTTAAGAACCTTAGACAAATCACACTGTGTGTCACACTGGTTTCACATCAGGTATGAGAGTGGATTCATGTCCCTTTGGTATAGGGATAGTCATAAAATAAAATAAAAAACAAATAAACAAAGAAAGGTATATTGATGATAGAAAATATTGCTTGAAAATCAAAGGAAAAAGTTCTAAACAGAAAAAAGAAAAAAGCCCTAAAAAGAAAAAAGAAAAGCTCTTTAATTTTATTTAATTAATTATTTGTTTGTTATTTGTGAGTTGCAATTCCCCAATCTGTTGTTCACGTCACGAGCCGAGGCGGGCGAGTTTTCTGTTGACCATATCACATTTCAGTACAGTTTTTCACACCATTTCCTCTTAGTCACCCTAAGACTCACCATGCTGCTTCTCCGGGCACAAACATATTACCATGCTGCCACATCATAACAATGGGCAACCTACTAGGGGCAGCACAGATCATGCGGGAGAAAAAACAAAACGTAAATTCAGAATGATCATTTGTTAGATTTGTTTTCTACAGTGTGTGTGAAAATGAACTAGATAATATCTAATGGCTGTAGAAGTTATAGTATCACTGGCGCACC
The DNA here is from genome assembly GCA_030347435.1 of Clarias fuscus. Lineage (NCBI taxonomy): Eukaryota > Metazoa > Chordata > Actinopteri > Siluriformes > Clariidae > Clarias > Clarias fuscus. The sequence continues at coordinate 15,762,287 of CM059229.1, read as the reverse complement.
ACCTCATTTTGCTCTTATTGTGCATGGGTGGTTTGACCAGCATTTTCCAGGAGGTTGGCTTGGATGACGCGGACCTTGTGAATGGCCAGATCTCACTCCATGTGATTTTTTTCTTTTTTGTGGGACTACACAAAGGAGGAGGCTTTCATATGTAATAAAGTACATGTACAATTTGTATCAATACATTTGTATTAGAAATATGGACTTTATGCCCATTTTTAATGGCAAGTTACTTTTCATCCATCCTGTTTCACTCGTTTCTACATCTAATTTTTCATATCACTGTGTGGCTCAGTTAACTTTGTTAGCATCCTTATTCTATTTTGTGAGCAAAGCAGGGTACTGACTTCATTGTAAGAGATGGGACAGGAGGGGACTAAGCGTGTCACATCTAACTTTGTACAACAGTGCAGCTAGTACAATCAATCACGCTCTGAAATGCTCCAGAATAAACCACAGATCATTTAAAATACTGCACTGGCATATTTCATACTGTTTTGTGTGTTTATTATATTTTTGTTTTGTGTCTTTTTCATATTTCTGTTTTGTGCAAACATGTTAAGAACAATATATAACCAGTCTACACACGCCGAGGTGAAATGGTTTGTCATGACTCTCCATTGATGTGGGTAAAATCCTTGCTGAATTAAAAAAAAAAACTAAAGGTTAAATTCCATTAGGTACCATAATCCCATTTATTTATTTATTTGTTCCCTGAAGGGTAATTCACCCAGGGTGCCACACATACTAGAACCGCCACTCCTTTAGAGTTACATAACCCAGTCTAGTTATAGTTAGTATACGAAACTGATTTAGGATATCTATAAGCACCCCATATGAGGCTAGACTTGCACTTGCTAGAGTGCACTATATCTAAGTGATCATTTCAAGCTGCACTGCACTACACATTGGGTTAACTTGTCCAGTGTCCATTACATTCTGCTTCACTTTATATTGACATATTTGCACATGAATGCCAAGCACTCACACAGATATAACTTTTTTTAGAAGATCATCGTGAACAAAAAGTTTTGTAATTCTGTTTCTTCGCATTAAAGAAAGAACATAAATCCAGGTTACTTGAAACTGGCTAAGAAATTGACATGTCAAAGATTGTTAGATCTTAAAAATTGTTGTTAAAGATTGTCTGTAAGGAATTCTCTCACTTTATATCCATCAGTAGTAGCTTAACCTACCTCTGCAAGTTCATACCACTGCAATAAAATGGTTTGACTAAGCAGATGTTCTGTTACATCGCCTGTGCTGATAACGCAGCAGAGATTGGGCTAAAAAAAAAAAAAAAAAAAACTAAAGTTAGCACTGCGTAGTTGCAACACTGACTGAAGAAACATGTATTCTTCCCCATTTTGCTAGCTTTGACATGCAACACTATTCTGTCTCCTTAGCATGGACTTTTGTCCCATGTTTTTATATTTTCTTTAATTGTCTAACATTGTCATAAAGTCTTGAGCCAATCCTCATTTCTTCATATTTTCTTCCACAGAGCCAGACTCTCTTGTATTTTTTATGTAGTCTTGAGGAATAGTGCTTCAGGCTTCCTGAAGGACTTTTTGGCTCTCATTTTCAGTCCAGTCCCTGTACCTGACCAGTTTCAGAGGAATATTTTTGTTTGTGACCTATGAATCATGAATCGTTCAAGCAAAAAAAAAAAAAAAGTATTGAGCCAATGGGAAACAGGAGCAGATGATGACATGACCATGCTGATGATTAGCATACCGGTATTGTTGAATGCTGAAGGGTTATAACAGACAAGAGGGGAAATGAGATTGTCGCCTTGTTTTTAGCCGCCTTGCAGCCTGTTGCAGTAAAAAAAAACATAGTCAAAAACATTGTTCCAATTTCTTTCATTCAATCTACATAATTTACTTTAATTTACTATGAAGAGATGAGGGATGGCTCACAAATTTTCAGAATTTCCTTAGAAAACTTCTTTCTTTGCTATATGTTATTTACAGTAAAAGCAATACTACAGTAGAAACTTCTCCTAATGATGAGCTTTAAACACTGTAACAATTGTAAAGATCCACAGTAACAGGAAGTGCTACGGTTGTATCTTAGTAGAGAAATGAATCAGCAGTGAAGGAGCTTTACACTTTTTGGATTTATTCAAATAAGCATGGTGACTTGAAGACTTATTGGCCTCCAATAAGAATTTTAATATTGTTTAATGGAGATTTTTACCACGTTCAGTACTGGTGCATCCACTCCAGTAATTATCTTACACACGTGGACAAAATTGTTGGTACCCTTCGGTCAATTAAAGAAAAACTCACAATGGTCACAGAAATAACTTTAATCTGACAAAAGTAATAATAAATAAGAATTCTATGAATGTTAACCAATGAAAGTCAGACATTGCTTTTCAACCATGCTTCAACAGAATTATTTAAAAAAATAAACTCATGGAACAGGCCTGGACAAAAATTATGGTACCCCTAGAAAATACTGAAAATAATGTGACCAAAGGGACATGTTAATTCAAGGTGTGTCCACTAATTAGCATCACAGGTGTCTACAATCTTGTAATCAGTCAGTGGGCCTATATATAGGGCTCCAGGTAGGCACTGTGTTGTTTGGTGACATGGTATGTACCACACTCAACATGGACCAGAGGAAGCGAAGGAAAGAGTTGTCTCAGGAGATTCGAAAGAAAATTATAGACAGGCATGTTAAAGGTAAAGGCTATAAGACCATTTCCAAGCAGCTACATGTTCCTGTGACTACAGTTGCACATATTATTCAGAAATTTAAGATCCATGGGACTGTAGCCAACCTCCCTGGACGTGACTGCAGGAGAAAAATTGATGACAAATCAAAAAGACGGATAATCCGAATGGTAACAAAAGAGCCCAGAAAGACTTCTAAAGAGATCCAAGGTGAACTTCATGCTCAAGGAACATCAGTGTCAGATCGCACCATCCGTCGTTGTTTGAGCCAAAGTGGACTACATGGGAGACGACCAAGGAGGACACCATTGTTGAAAACAAATCATAAAAAAGCCATTACTGGAATATGCCAAACTACATGTTGACAAGCCACAAAGCTTCTGGGAGAATGTCCTATGGACAAATGAGACAAAAATGGAACTTTTTGCCAAGGCACATCAGCTCTATGTTCGCAGACGAAAAAATGAAGCATATGAAGAAACGAACACTGTCCCTACTGTGAAACATGGAGGAGGCTCTGTTATGTTGTGGGGCTGCTTTGCTGCATCTGGCACAGGGTGTCTTGAATCTGTGCAGGGTACAATGAAATCTCAAGACTATTAAGGGATTCTAGAGAGAAATGTGCTGGCCAGTGTCAGAAAGCTGGGTCTCAGTCGCAGGTCATGGGTCTTGCAACAGGACAATGACCCAAAACACACAGCTAAAAACACCCAAGAATGGCTAAGAGGAAAACATTGGACTATTCTAAAGTGGCCTTCTATGAGCCCTGACCTCAATGCTATTGAACATCTTTGGAAGGAGCTGAAACATGCTGTCTGGAAAAGGCACCCTTCAAACCGGAAACAACTGGAGCAGCTTGCTCATGAGGAGTGGGCCAAAATACCTGCAGAGAGGTGCAGAAGTCTCATTGACAGTTACAGGAATCGTTTGATTGCAGTGATTGCCTCAAAAGGTTGTGCAACAAACTATTAAGTTAGGGGTACCATCATTTTTGTCCAGGCCTGTTCCATGAGTTCATTTTTTAAAATAATTCCGTTGAAGCATGGTTGAAAAGCAATGTCTGACTTTCATTGGTTAACATTCATAGAATTCTTATTTATTATTAATTTTGTCAGATTAAAGTTATTTATGTGACCATTGTCAGTTTTTCTTTCATTGACCGAAGGGTACCAACAATTTTGTCCACGCGTGTACTATAATATATTATTATAATTACTATATAATATTATTATAATACTCAGAGCAAAGAAATTAGGACAGATTACTACAGGAGTGCTTAGAATTTTCTCAAATGTGAATCAGCTGATTTAGTTCTGTTTGTGTAATGAGCAGTTTTGCACCCTGAGTGAGAGGAACATCTGTCACAAAGTCTGTTTTGGCATTTTAGTTATTGTGCTTGTGCCTGTGTTTACTGCATGCATCTCAGAGGTGGACAATTCACAAACCTGGCACAAGATAATTATGTATTTTATGTACCAGCTGGCAAGCAAGTGACTTAGAGTTGCTCCTGATATAACAGTGAGTGAGATATTTTCTTCAACCAGAGGTCCCTTGGTTAATATAAGAAAAGTGAAATATTAAAAATTCATCACAGGGAAATTATACAAAAATACAGCAGCACTTTTGTTTGTACTGTTAAATCTAATAGTCTTTAATTGAACTGTTTACTTAATTAACCATATAATAAATCTAAGTTGGAATAAATACAGCCAGAGATACATTTAAGTAGCTATAAAATGATGTGATCAGGCGGCACGGTGGTGTAGTTGGCACTGTCGTCTTGCACCTCCAGGATCTGGGTTGGATTGCCGGTCAGGCTCGATTCCCGTCTCTGTGTGCATGGAGTTAGCATGTTCTTCCCGTGCTTGGTGGGTTTCCTCCGGGGACTCTGGTTTCCTTCCACAGTTCAAAGACATGCAGATTAGGTGTTTTAATTGGTGTTCCCAAAATTGCCCGTAGTGTGTATCTGTGTGTATGACTGAGTGTATATGTGCGTGCCCTAAGTCTCCTGGGTGCCTGGATTGGCACCCTGTCCAGGACGTACCCCGCCTTGTGCCCTAAGTCTCCTGGGATAGGCTCCAGGCCCCCGTGACCCTGAATACAGGATAAATTTGTATAGATGATGAGTGAGTGAGTGATGTGATCAGTTTTTGTGTTGCTTGTCTGAGAAGCATAGGTGACACATAGGGATCACTATGTCCATCGTTGTCACACATTTCTTCCATCTCCTAAACTGTTCATGGGAATTTGACCAAACCTTCATGGAACGTTTTATTTATTCATTTATTTATTTATTTTTATGAAATATGACAGTTAATAGTAATAATTGAAAAAACCTTTAAAAATCTTTTTACAATTACATTTCAATATAATTTTTTGTCTTATATTCAAATGTAATTGTAGATTTCCCAAGCAACTAAAAAACAACACTGGATGCTGATTTATTAATCTTCTGTTCACACTCAAATTTTCTCTGTACTTACTTCAACATTCATTCATTCATTCATTCATTCAGCAGGAGTAAGTGCTGTATCCAGGTCAGGGTTGCAGTGAATCTGGTGTCCATCCCAGGAACACTGGGAGCATAACTAGAATACACATTAAGGCACACACACTATCAACTGGCATGTTTTTGAGAAGACTGAAGAAACCCTTGTAGATGTAGGGAAAACATGCAGGAAAAACCAAAGATCAAGATCACTTACAAACCCTGTGAGAGGCAATCCTACCCACTTCACTGTCATGCCAACTAGTTAGTTTCAAAGACTTGAATAGTACAGGTGAATCAATCACTGATGATACACAGTCATCAATACAAAGTTTTTCCTGCCCTAGTATTCTGTACACTTTATGTTGTCTAAATGTTCTGTATACTGTATATCTAGGTATGATGGCTTTGTATTGATGTTAGGTAGCTGTAAATGTGGTGCATTATCCTTGAGTATATAATCATTTCTTGGTTGTAAGCCCAGCAGTGTTCAACTCTTTCCTTGACCTCTCTGGATGAATGAGGCTCATCTAATTAGGCTACGTACCTTCAGAACTAACTCCTACCCCGACTTTCACCGCAAACACACTTGCTTTCCCCTCCAGTTGCCCCATCTGGCGCCGTCGATTGAGTTTTGGTCCAGCCTGGCTTCTTGTCGTCATGGAGATCCCTCCTCAGCACAATGCCTCTGGCTCATTAATGATTCTTCCTAAAACATTCTGAGCGCCGTGTCCTGATCTGCCAGACAGCCCAGGGGGTGCGCGCTTGTGTGTCTGTGTGAAATGTGTACACGGAGATCTTGCTAGGCATATGCTTTCTGTATTCAAGTAGAAAAGAAAATGATTTCTGGCAGCTGTGGAGCATTTTGCATGCATAATCATGGAGGATTTGAACATGTTTGACATTGTTTGACATTGTTACATTTTCATGTGTTGAACTTTGTCATGGATGATCAGTTTTTCTTCCGTTTTGGCACTGTGGGCAGGTGGGTATTTCCCAGGGGGTAGTTCTTGGTCGAGGGGTGGTGGGGTGGAGGGTGGGGGTTGGGGGATATCATGACATCATCCTACAGTGATTCTCCAGGTCATTGAGGTGGCTCTTTAAAGGACAAAAAGAACACAAAAGCTTCCTGAGTAAGGATAAAGAGGCAATCGAGTCCTGAGAGCCACAGCCTCCTGTTTCGGAGTGGCCTGCTTTTGTGCTGGAGCTGAATAAGACCACTGTGTATCTGAAACCTTTTCATATGCCACTGGACAGCAACTACAGTCTTGTACTGATCTGAGGTCAGCACTGTGTTTCCTATTTAAGTGATCACATATCCTAGGTGGGTTCAAATGGGGCAAAAATGTCCTATAGATTTCTCTCTCTCTCTCTCTCTCATTTCAATCTCATTACCTTTTTGACAATGAGTTAATTGATTGTTTTAGTCCTTGCTGAAAAGCACAGGGCTCATTCGGAATGCTTGTAGCTCCTCAAACGCTTTCTAAAATGATCTCTGAAGCAGATTTACAGTCTTTGTCTGGAACAGCGACAGCGTGCAAGCATGCCGAAGATGAAAATGTCGTTTCATCATCCACATCGCTCTCACTGCCCCCCTTGAGATGCTGCTTCACCATCAGCTCGGATGACGTCACGAGCCTCGTCCTTCTTGTGCTCTTGCTTGTTTATGATTTTAACCAACCGTCTATGTCCGTTAGAGGATATTTTTAGTGCCTGTATCTTCCTCGAGATTGACAACGCTTTCACAGTCATACTCATCTCTCAGTCATGTTTCAATTGCTTTAGGATTGACCTGCACAACATCTGATGCTGAAAGCAGGATCAGTTCATTGGATATACAAGATATAACAGTGATATTGTAAAAAATTAGATGTGCACCAAAGCATGATTTCTTTTTTCAGGCTTGCCATTCAGACGAAAAATTATTAAAGAAAGACTATTTTTTGCCAAAGAACACCACAGTGTTGTGATACGTTTTTATTATGGGCCACTAAATTGAGTGTTTATTGCGGCATATTGACTCTGCACTGTCATATCTGTAGTCATTGATATTGCTAATACAACATGAAAGAACAGCTTCATTATAAATAATAAGGTGCTGCTTTACCATGTAAGCTCTGGATGCACAATCAAAACACCAATGATGTTTAAGTTGCTTATTCGGGCAAACATACCATCACAGAGCAAGCATGTGATCTTACTTATGACTCTAGTTATGCAACACTAGGCTTCCCGGTCTGTCTGTGCTTATTTGATGAACTTCTATATGATCACTCTAGTTACATTTTTGGATTGTATTAATGTATATAAAGATATTCTACCGAACATTTGCATGTCTGTTCACATGCACGTAATAAAGAAATAAAAAAACCTGTACCCATACATTTACTGAATCATAGCTGATGTCATTTTTGCACACAGCTCTCGTCTTTTTCCTCTACAGCACATCCAGATGGGCTGAATGAAGCAGAGAGATGAGGATGCAAGATGCATACTAACACCCAGCCTGACACCTCCTCCTCTTCCTCCTCCTTCTCCTCCTCCTCCTCACAGTTTCAGGCTCTACTCTTATAGCTAATGTTTCAGCCTGGGAGACATCTTGAAGGCACGGGAACGTATGGATGGCGGGTGATGTTTATATTTGGTTTGCCTGTCAGCACATAATGTATAAAACGTGGGTGTTGCATAAGTTTTTTTTTTTTTTTTTGAAGACTACAGCAGTAAACAGGTGCGAGGAGGAGTGTGTGGTGTATGTGTGTGTAAAAGAGAGAGAGAAAGAGAGAGAGGGAGAGAGGGGGAATGGGTTCAGTTTGTAGTACAATGGAGAGTTGCTTTGCTTAGTGGGGTGGGTTAAGTAATCTGGGACAGCCAAACCATGTGATTGTCGCCATGGCGATGGTGAAGGCTAGAAGGAGAAAAGGCTGTATGTGTGTGTGTGCATGTGTGTGTGTTTTGCTTGCTATGATAAATAGACCGTCCACAGTCCACTGACAATGTAAATCTTAGTAATGGGAAATAGCTTTGATGCCAGGACATTTTGTCTTGGTGTGCAGATATTTAATGGCATGATCACAGATGGATGCTTATATATATATATATATATATATATATATATATATATATATATATATATATATATATATATATATATATATTTTTTTTTATGACGCACTTGGTACTGAAGTAAAGCTTGTAATGTATAAAAGTCTAGATCTGGAACATGTTTTAAGTAATAGCAAACATCCCAAATATTTTTTTGTGTGCTGAGAAATAAGCAAGATTCATCAAATCATTGCAAATCATTTATGAAAAGGTTTAAGGTTGAAGACTAGTAATAGTGATGGAAGTAAAACCTAAAGCTTCCCTCACAGTATCTCTACATGAGGGGGTAGAAATGTAAACCTTTATAAAATTAACACCACATAACATTAACACATTAACATTGATTGATTATTAATTATATACCAATAAACTGGCGAGATAATCATTGGTATCTCAGCAAACCTCTGCCTGCGGGACCAAAGGTCGATCCCACAGAAAAGGCAAACAATGTCAATGCTGCACCACAGCCTGCTGCACCCCAGATCCCCATCCGATCCCAATCCGAGGTCCCATCACAAAACCCACAGCAACCAAAAGATTTGATGCCAATCCTGGTGCCAGACACCACAGCACACCCCAGAGGTCTTGTGAAGTCATGCCCCGTGGGGCCAGAGGGGAACATGAAACCTAGGTGGTTTTAATGTTAATGTTTTTAATGTTATTGCTAATGTTGAAAATAAATGTCTTAGAAGCAATTAGAGAAAAAGATGCGCGGTGGTTTTTAGGAATGGATCTTCTGCATATGAACAATTTCTAGACAAACTGAACCAAAACTACAGTCTCTATTTAATTTATAAAGGTTTAAGTGCTATGCTTTACAAAAAACTGAGCCAAATATCAATGTATATAATCAAATTCAGTCTTATAAGTAAAGAGTCTAGAATAATAATGCAAAATTAAGTACAAGCAGAGGTCCAAGAAAGAGTTTGAAAAAAAAAAAAAGACAACCATAAACCCCCAAATTTTAAAACATGTAAACAGATTACATGATTTTGTTTTATCAAGTAGGGCGTGTAAGTCAGAAGTAAGCTTGATTATTGAGTTTCCTCTTGAAAGCAAAATACTCCAATTAAACTGTTTATCAAATAGAACAAAATCCCTCATGTATGTATAACTGCGAAACACACCAGCACACCCCCTTTGAAATTAAATTGCATGGGGTGACTCAAGGTCACATGTCTTGTCTTTGACTTGTAAAGAGCACAATGCTGAATCAAACCTCACTCCCATGGGTTTTAAAAATCAATCACTCCTTACTGTCTAGTAGGCGGACTTTTTCATTGGCAACCGCTACCTACCACAGTGCATCAGGGTCACTGTCCACCCACGGCAAAATGCAGGAAGAGGGACAGCAGGGACCCTTAATGACCTCTTCCTCGTATATATATGATTACAGTAGCCTTTTTGGGGAACAGGTGATTTATTGAGTGATTTATTATTCCCAAGGAAACATTTCAGTGCTAAAACTATGATAGGTTTATTGCAAAACATTTGTATTTACTGCTTTCTCTGTCTGCCATCGGCGTTCTGGGGCCTTCAAGTCCCCAAACACAACTGACAGAGACTGTTGTGTTATGGATCAACCTGTCATTACGGTGACAGATATATCCCTCCATCTCAGAAATTAAGTAAATAACCTCCGTACAGCAGATAATCAATGACATCCTACATCTATAAATACATCTTGTACCTTCATTTCCAGCCTATTTCTTTTTATTTATTGCAAATTTTATCTGTAGTTTAATTGTATTCTCTATTGCAATATTTTCATTGTAGTGAACTCCTTTAATTTTTGGTCATGGACATATACTGTATGCATTTCACTGCATACCATATTGTGTATGATTGTGTATGAGGCAAATCAAATTTTAGATGGAGATGAAGTTCATGGATACACAGCGCCCTCTGCTGGTCAGGATTAAATCTATTTTGATGCAGGAATACAAACAAGAAAATCCTACCTAAGGAGAAAATCCTTTAAGAGAGAAAACAAAATAGTTTGAACAGAAAAACCATAGTGTCCACACACCTTCCAACAATATCGATATTACATCAAAATTACTTGATCAAAAGTATTAACTCACAGTAGCATTTAAGTCATCATGAAAATCTTTCTCTCTCTGCTTCCTGACTGTAAACGTGCTGTTTTTGTGGTTGTCTGAAACCATCTCCGCGTCTCATTTTAAACACCTGCTACATGATTTAGCATTTCATGGAGGGAAGGCAAATCATGCAATGATGCATAATAGTCAGCAGCTGGCAATATAACCGTTTCAAATGCTACACACCACCGTGCTAACACAACAACATGCACAAATGTAGTGGAGTAGAAAGTACAGATATGTGTTGTAGAACATAGTGGAGTAAAAGTAAAAAGTATCCACTAATAAATCGATTCAAGTAAAGTACAGATGTGTTGTCCTTACAGTTGGTTTGGGAAGTTCTGGGGCTCAGTAAACAAAAGCTGGAATATTTAGCTGGCATTAGCATTTAGCAGACCGTTTCCAACATGATCCTCACCAGTAGGAGTAAAAACAGAAAGTGGACAGATTAATGCACATCTGTAAATTTTTTTTGGTTTTCAATTCTTAAAGAATTTGAATTATATATAATGTTGCATTGACTAGATTAGACAGGTGTTTAATGAAATGAAATATGATGACATACAAAGGTAAAATATAGTTTATTGACTAAATCAAATAAACATACATTCGAAAACATTGAGTATGCTCATTCTATTTGTATTTTAATGATGCAGTAAAACAGATTTGTATCATTATTTTAATATATCTCATCAATTAATGGAGTTCATCGCCTCCAGAGAATCTCAAATTACTTGCTCTAATCCTTTAATAATGCTGTCCCCGTCTGAGACTGTTTGACGGCTTTTTCTTTTGCGACTCCTCGAATTCCTTCCTCCCAGACTCCACACAGGCAGCTCTCTCGAGGCAGATGAGGAGCAAAAACCACCTCTAATTTCCGCGTGGCGCTGGTCTGCTCCCCTGATTTTAAACAGCCTTCCTGTCTCCTCAGCATGAGTCGTACCATCACCTGATTGGCCCAAATAATACCCAGAGCGGGGAGCACCTTAGTGTCCACCAGCCTGAGGGAGACGGAAACACAAGCTTTTACAATCTTGTACATGATTAGTAATGAGGGACAGATAGCACAGGTAGAATGTATTTCTATACAGAAAATACTCACCCGTAATCACAGCGGCCTGGGTTCGGACCGTCCACAACATCAGACACCTAGTCAATGAGAGGAATGATTACGAAATTGCAAATATTTTCAATTGTCAGTACTGTATCACTGATGTGCTGTATAGGATCATGAAGAACATGATTGTGATCAGTATAATTATTGTGATGAATATAATTTTTTTTAATGACAAATGTATTTATTAGGCAGTAAGACTTAAAGCAACCTGTCTTCTGTAGCTCTCAACTATTCCTCCTGATTTTCAAATTAAATTTTACTTTAATCTGAAAAGACGATTTGGACCACTGAGCAACAATGCAGTTCTTTTTCTCCTAACTCCAGCTAAGATGCATATGTCTGGTGTTCAGGAGTGTCTTGGTACTAGGAATGCAACAGATGAAGTATTCTAATATTCTGAGATGCAGAAAAGACTCACTTTCCATGTAATGAATCTAGAATATATGAGTTTTTAAATTAAAAAGAGAAAATGAACTTTTTCATGATATAAAATTTTTTTAGGTGCACTGTAATTCCTATTACATAGAATGTCATCCAAACTCGAATTGAAACTCCAAAGCTAAGAATTGACTGATTTATAAATTCGAAAACAAATTACATCCATTTATTCAAAAAGAGAGAGAAAGAGAGAGAGAGAGAGACCTGATTAATGCAGAAAACAGGTGCGCTGTATGTATGGCTGAGTCGATGTAGTGTAGAGGAGAAGGCCAGTAGGTGGCGTGCTCTCTCTATAGCCTCATCAGCCTGAAACTCGCTACGGAATAAAGCGGCCACTGAGTCCACCACGACGAGGCGGACGAGACCTCGGGCCAGCAGCGTGCGCACTCGCTGTGTCACACATGTCTGCAGGGCCTCCTGTTGACACACACATACACACCACTGTAGTCAGTAACACTAGTGTTTATTTACTTTCACATGCCTTTATAACCACATATACAGTATATTTTGTTTTATACAAGGGCCGCTCAAGTGAAACTGTGCCTTTTGATTATGTGGAATACTAAGATACAGTGATTAGATTAAAAACTACCATAATTTCTTAATATAGCCCCCTTCTACATTTATCCTAGCATTTCACTGGTGCTTGGATACCATCAAGATGCCAGAGTGTCAGGAACACTGGCCTCCCAGGAACTCCTTTAATGGCCCAAGCATGTGGAAATGGCTTAGAGCGAGGTCAGGACTATACGGGGGATGTGACAATATCTCACAGCCGAGTGAAACTAGTGGTTGTGTGTACAGTTCCCACGGTTCTCTTCCGCAAGTTGGAGACAAATTATGTGACGATTTTTAAGGAGCATTACATTTACATTTAGGCATTTGGCAGGCGCTCTTACCCAGAGCGACGTACAAAAAGTGCTTTGAAGTTTCCGTCATTGGATACATATTAACACTGGGTTACTAGGTTAATAACTAAGTAACCTCAGTCATACTCAGTTTTTTTTTCTTTTCAGATCAGATTTTCCACTTGCTAAATGGTCATGGGAACTTTTTTAAAACGTACTTGAAAATATGTGCTTGAAATGTCTTCTGGAAATGTCAATCAGTTTTGTCCTTGTTTTTTTATGGCTAATTTCAGATCTATTGTGGATGGATGGATGGATGGATGGATGAATAGATCGATAGTTTATTGATTCTGAAGTATGTGTGTTTTATAGATACTTAAGCACATTAAGGAAATTTTGTTGAACCCTGGCTAGTGTTGGACATCTCCTCTTACAAGGTCTGCAGTGTGCTCGATGTAGATGTTGTCACTGAAGCGCAGGCTGCGGATCAGAGCTGGGGGAACATCCGGACGAAGCCGGGACTGCTGGGTAATCAGCTGCCTCAATCGCTTAATAGGGAAAGGATCTTCAGTGCAGATATATACAGCACCTGTTCATGGATTACAATCAGAAATATTTCTGTCAAGCTGTCTGCTGATAAATGTACAGAAGAAAATTATTTTTGACTTTTTTTTTTGACTAATTAAGCATAATTAATGGTGATATTTTGGAACCTAGCAAAAGTAATTGGTCTTTGATGGCACTGTATTAATAATGTGTGTGTAGGTTATTTTCAAAGTATAATTTTGTTTATATTCAGTGCTTGAAAATTACAGCCCAGAGCTGGATGTAAGATTTTCAGTAATGTACCTATTCTACACATGCTTCTGCACTCACTTTGGATATTCAGGACATTCGCCACACTAGTGGTCTAGTAATGCTTTTGCACACCCCTGGACATTCCGTTCTTTTATGTTCACTCCATTCCCACAAGTCTACATTTTCTATTGTACAGTTAGATTTTTCTCATTTTCTTATAATTTCCTTATATCTTCCTTTAGTGTATATTTTGTATTTTGTAACATACAGATATTTTATATTTTATTTTATTCTTTCTTAGTTAAATTTGCTTATATATATTTCTCAAATGTACTTTTGTTTTAATATTTATTTCCTATATAGATATTCTTTCTTATTCTTTCTTAGATAAGTAACTTTTTTTGTTTTTGTTTCTTTCTTGTTCTAAGGTCAGGGCAGTTGCCTAAGCATTTCACTGCATATCGTACTGTGTATGACTGTGTATGTGACAAGTAAAATTTGAATTTGAATTTTTATTCAGCCCTATGAAAGACCAATTGAGCACTAGATCCTCTGACTCACATGGCCTGCTCCAGCCTTACCTGCCCCGAGACCCCCATGCTCGCGTGGATACTGGACGGACAAAGAAAGCTGCAGACCGAACTGTGTCTTTCCAGCAGCACTCTCTCCTGCTAACTCGGTTATCCCTTGTAGGGGAAGGCCATCACACAAGAGACCATCCAGGACAGGACAGGCAAACGAAAGCCTATGCCCCGGCTCCAAAGAGGGAAATTCTCCACGTGACAGCTGTAAGGCTGTAAAGAGCACAAGACAATGTGGTGATCAAAAGAGGAATATTTTTTACAAGAGCCTGTTTGATAACAGGGCAAATAATCAGTGCGAGAACTCGTACTTTAGCTCAAAAAATTGGCCTGAATTTTTTCACATCATTTGTCAAGTGATGAAAAGTGATTTGATTTTTTTTATCAAAAATGCTTTAAAGGTGACCAACCTCATTTTTAAACTGAATATTTTATATTTTATTTTAAGAACGTATTTTAAAAAATACGTTCTTACAAGATATAAAAAAAATATCTTGTAAAAAAATACGTTCTTACAAGATATATTATCTATACAAGATAAAGCGGTATAAAAAAAATATGTTTAAAAACACTTACTAATGTTTACACTTAGTTCTATAAAAGGTTCATATACACTACCACTCAAAAGTTTGAGATGATTTTCTACTACATTCTACTACAATACTGGGGATTTCTATAAGATAACACAGGTAATTAGGTAATTAGGATTAGAGCAGTTATGAAGGCTTTACAGATCATGAGTAGCAGATACATCTTAACATTGACTGCTCAAATGAGATTATTGCATATTTTGGATGCCTTCAACATTGCTTTACAATGTAGAAAGAAATAAAAATCAGGAACAACCATGGAGTTAGAAAGTAATCCCAAACTTTTGAGCAGTAGTTTACATTCTGTCCTGTTCTGTATTTATTAACCACTCTGTTAATCTGTTAAGATCTCATCAACGTTAGTTCACATGATGAATCAGCATGGGAGCAGGCGCTGAAAAAGCAAATCAGTAATCATTAATACATTTAGGAGAGGTGGCATAGTGGTTAGCACTTGCATGTACTCCCAGTGTTCCAGTTTCCCATTCACAGTCCAAAGACATGCACATTAGGCTAATTGGTGTTCCCAAATTACCCCGTAGGGTGTTGAATGAGTTTGTGAGTGTGAATGTTTGTATGTGTGCCCTGTGATAGAATCACCTATTGCCCCAAGACTCCTGGGGTAGGAACCAGGTCCCCGGCTAACCCTGTATACAAGATAAAGCGGTATAGATATAGAATAAGTGAGAGTAATATGACTATGATGGGTTGCATTTAAGTGAGTTGCTGGTTGCTGTTCCCATTGAGGGGTCGCCACAGCAGACTGTCCGATCTGCACAAGAACAAGAACAGGTTTTATGGCGGATACCCTTCCTAACGCAACCCTCCCATTTTCTTCAGACTTGTAGCATGTAGACAGCACTCCTTTCCCGTAGGCGGGGATGTAGCTCAGTGGTAGAGCGCATGCTTTGCATGTATGAGGTCCAGGGTTCGATCCCCTGCATCTCCAACAGTTTTTAAGGATTGCTCTCTAGTTAAGTCAGATGGTTGCGGGATCAAATCTCAACGCTGACCAAGACGTCAGCGCGTGGTTTTATGGCTTATGGTCTGGCGTTACTTTGGCACCCGGTGTGTTTACCTGTAACAGGTGGGAGCGGGCGGTACAGAGACGCTACCGCAGTGTGCACCAGCTGGACCTCAGAGTCAGACAGCTGGAGGAGTCTCTGCAGATCAGAAGAAGGAAGACTCAGGATCTGTTCCGCTGAGCTCACATTAGCTGGGAAGATTCACATCACGTTAGTCGTTAGTCAACTCGACTTACTCATCACTAAAGACAATCACATGTGTCAGAGTGTGTACCTTTTCTTAAAGCATTAATAATCTTTGGATTCAGGTCAAGTTTCTCCCAGTCCATTGTGCGTCATGACTCTCTCTATCTTCGTTAAAGTCTGATATTTCGGATTATTATAATGATTTAAAAGCTGGAAGAAATTTTCGCGGTTGGGGATTTATAGTATTTCCAGGTTAGAATCGACGTTTCAACACCCACCAAAATAAAAGTTCATACAAGTTTAGTAGCGTGCATATATAAATATATATAATATAAAAATAATATATTACTTTAAATTAATATAACAAAACCCTTACAAAATATATATGTAAAATTAAGGAAAAATAGTTCAGCGTGATGGAAACATGCATTTTATTTCTGTGCACACCCCTACTAAGAGACAAATTTATGCTACAGGCTATTCAGCCAAATTAAATGCGATTCCAAACGTTACGGGGTGAAACTGTAAGGCTTAAGATTGAACTATGATCGGTGTAGGGCACAAGTGAACAATGGTTCATCACTTCACCGGAAGTGGATGTGTAAAATTTCCCATCAGTCATTGCGCGACAAAATGAGCTCGAAACGGAATTTATATGTTTATTTTTAATTAAAAGGATTAAAACTGGACAGTGCTAATTTCGTTGTACTCCATTTCAATGTTTGATTTCAGTAGCCTGCAACACTATCTTGTTTAACTTGCCACTGTAACGCAGAGAATATGTGGCGGCTGTGCCGGTGACGTCACAGTGTATTCAGAATGGTGGAAGGAAGCGCACTTTAAAGTGGAAGGGAACACAGCCAGTGTATCAGCCATAGTGAGTGAGCGAGTGTACGAAGGATGGACTAGCATTGCGGATAAGTAGTTTGTCAATAAAGTCCGTCGAAGACACTGTTTTGTAGGGTGCTTGCTCGGTGAGTGGCTAAAGTAGAAGACGAGAATTAAAGAGCATCACTCTGTTTAAGGTTAGCGAAGCTAGAAGGAAAAAATAACAGGTAGCTAGGGGATAAATAAGAGCTTGTACGAGTATAAGAGTGAAAGAGCGAGCTATTATCTCTACAAGTTACACCGCTAACAGCATAACACACGCAGCAGTGATCAGAAATAAACATTATAGGCGCATGATAAACAAGTCTACTTAGAACCCAGGGCAAAAAATATACCGCGTACTGGATTAGGAATAATATATGAGTGTATCAGACTCGCGGAAGGCCTAGTGTCTTGTAGCTGAGCGGGACAATGCCGTGTCTGGAGAGTTAGAGCGCGTCAGATTCTCGGTTCGAGTCTCAGGAGGTGTTCGTTTATATAAACTACGCTTTGTGAACGAAAAAAAAGTTTATCATGTGTGAATTTTATCTTTCTTGTTTTACTGTGTTTTACTTAAATAAGTAAATTTTTCACTCTCTAGGTTTTTGATATAAATGTAAAAAATATTAACTTAGAGTACCATAAAAAATGTGTACACACCTTCAAATTTCATGGTTATTTCTGATATTTAAATTTCTTTTTACATTGTAAAACAATGCTGAAAATACCCAATATATGCAATAATCTCTTTTAAACAGTTTGATATTGAAACCTTTCTTCTACTTATGCTCTGTATTGTTCAAAAGGTTTGTTTGAATTAAAAGGTGTGTTCAAACTTTTGACCGGTACTGTAAATTGATGTGTTTCAAACATTGTCTGGCATTCGAAGCATAGCCCACATGCGCTTTGAAAATATACATAGATATTAAGTGTGTATTTTCTAACACATGCTTTCTTACTTCTCAGGTGTACCGGCATCTCCTCTGAGTCAGGATGAGTGCCAGGCAGTGTAAGAACTGCGGTGGAGCGGATATAGACATAGACCAGGCGCGAGGAAGTGCCGTCTGCACCAACTGCGGATCCGTGCTTGAGGATAACATCATTGTGTCAGAGGTCCAGTTTGTGGAGAACAGCGGAGGAGGAGCGTCTGCTATCGGCCAGTTTGTGTCTGCTGATGGTACGTTACTGCTGGTACTGATTCTATCTTGGAATAAACCCGCTGTGGAAGGAAAATAGTAAATAATAACAGGTTGAGGGGGTTGTGCACAAGACCTTTACAACACTGAAAAAGTCTTAAAAATGTACCCATGGAGAAACAGGGGATCAAACCCTGAACCTCATACATGCAAAGCATGCACTCTACCACGGAGCTACATCCCCAGTTACACTCAAGTACTACTCAAATGTCATTGGTCAGCCGATATATTTTCTATAAACCATCTCAGTAAACCAGTCCTGAACTGGAAAATTAATTGTATTTAAGGTTATAAGTGGCAAACAAAATTAATTAAGCCCTTGAAGTTTACATTTTTGTCTATGTGAGAGACTCTTACCATTTACGACACAGCAACACTTGCCCGTTACATGGCTTAAAGCAAGCTAAGTTTTTAGATGTCCCATCTCTTTTTGGTGGCCGGATCATGGTCCTTTCTATGTAGCTTTAAACTTAATATTACATTTGGCATTGGTTTTAATACAAGGTATAAGGGTTTGCTAAGTTGCTAAAAGGCAAAAGACAAACCTTTTTTTTTTTTTTTTTTTTTTTAAAGTGCATTAAGATGCTCATGTGGTTTTGAGCTGTGCTTACTAACTGGGGATGTAGCTCAGTGGTAGAGCGCATGCTTTGCATGTATGAGGTCCAGGGTTCAATCCCCTGCATCTCCAGCTTTTTCAGTGGTTAAGGCCTTGCCTTGCTCACGAAGTCTACTGTAGATTTTAGCTTTCTCATATATGAAACAAGTTCCTAAAAGGAAGCAATGTTTTTAGATGGCTGTAATAGAGTTCATTTCTATGTAACTTTAATCTTGGTGTTACATTTTAGGCTTTTGGTCTTAGTACAAGTTATAGGGGGCATATTGCTAAAAGTCAAGCAAAAACAGATAATCATATATATTTTATAGCTTTCTTTTGTCAGAAGCATAGCTAGTTATTTTGTTAGGTTGAAAATGACAACAGGAAAAACAGTTGTGACAGGGTATAGGGCATAGTCACATAGGAAGGGGAAAATCCTGGAATCTGCCGTTTTGCGATATTAAACTTTATAACTTTATTTCGATAACACAAAGTTGCTTCACCTGATTTTATTTTTTTTATTAATTAGCAAGCACCATATCATACTTTAAATTTTGTTTATGTTGACTTTAAATGGTTTGTAAGGTTTGCAGGTCTAATTGGATGTTGTATTTTATACCCTATAAATAGTTGTCCCTTCTCAAGCTGCTCTTAATTTTCTGCAAAGCCATCTGTCCTGAAAACATTTCTGTCTAAATATTTAAAGTGACAACTTTACATTAAGATGACTTTGACTTGATTGCATTCAGTAGTCACTCAGAACTGCTGTTATAGAAAAATGTATTGCATGACCAATGAGATACAACTAGTGCTTGAGTAACTGGGGATGTAGCTCAGTGGTAGAGCGCATGCTTTGCATGTATGAGGTCCAGGGTTCAATCCCCTGCATCTCCATGTGTGAGTTTTAAGTTTGTTTGATGCTAGGCCTGGGCGATATGGCTGAAAACTGTATCACGATATCAGTGTTTCATATTGGTCGATATAGATAATTATTTATATTTTTTATGACCCATTTAAAATAAGAACCAGGAGAAAAATATATTACATTTAAACATTTTTATTTTAAACTTAACCTTCCTCTGATCATAATCCCCTCAGTTATTAAGACAGAAATGTCAACCATCATGGAAAACTCAAATAATTAAAATGTAAACATAAGTCTAAAATCACAATTACCACTTAACAATTATCACTTAACATTTAAGGTGCAAAATGAAAGAAATGTAAGAAAAAGGATGCTTAATAAAGTGTAATAAAACAGTGCAAAGTGTTAAATATAAACAGAGAAGCCTGAGAATTTAGTGCAAGTTTAGTATAAACTTTTTATAACCTGGCTTCTTGACAGTGCTAAGCTGAAGTTATATATTTGTAGTTTAGATTCTTTATCATAAGGCACTGATGCAAACTGGCCTCTCCATGGTGGTGTGCTGCTTGTGCGGTCTTGCAGCTACAGATGTTGTTGGTTGAATACGGCTGTGCTCCAAAGGGTGAGCGCGGCTAATACCCCTATCTCACCTATGCGGTTTGACTTGCGGTGAGATGCGGTGTTAGGCACTGTGAGCCGCCGCGATTGCCCACCGACGTTCCGCGAAGTTCTGCAAGCAAGCATCCGAAAGGACCGCCAAAAAATTAAACATGTTAAATATGTTTAGTTTTGTTTAATCATGTTTAATTTTTTGCGCGGAAAGATGGAAACGTAATCACAGCGCCAAAACCCGTGGTGAATCATGATGAACCGTACTTACGGCCACCGCGTGAAACCGCGTAGGTGAGATAAGGTGCTACATCAGGGGTATAAGGTGCTACATCAAGTTCGTTGTATTACCAGTCTTGGCGGGGCAGTCAGACTTATAATATCCAAAAAACTGCCATACTGGTGAGCGGACTTTTCCTCTTTTATTTACAATTTCCTCACTCGCTGCGGCACACACTTTATGCTTATGAAGAGGAATCCAGCAGGTCAGCACGAGACAACGATATGGTGCAACCAAACGTGATACTGATACATGATTGGCTGTTGGCGTATCACTCCCTACGTTGCTAGGTTACCAGAGAGCCAGTGCCTTTGTTAATGCAACAAAACTAGCTTCGCAACCTCTGTTTTCTTCCGACAAAGAATAAAACATATCGAATGTTTTATCGAACACATTTTTTATTGATATCGATCACGTGCCTGTCACGATACATATCATTATCGTTTTATCGCCCAGCCCTATTTGATGCTCAGAAGCCTGTGAACTTAAATCCCAACACCACCAGGCTGCTACTGCTTGGCCAAGAACTTTAACCTTCAACTGCTCCTCTTCTTCCTGTCTCTGTTGTAAGTTAGGTAATGAAATGGAAACAAAACAGACTAACTTACAGTTTCATAAAAATAAAAAAAACACTTGTGATATGCATACGTAAACTCACCCATTTATACATGTGCTATCCCTCGTTTGCTGAGACATCAGTACAGGAAAAATATACTATATATTTGCATATTGGAAAATGAAAGGATCATATCGTTTAAGGCACGACAACACTTGCCTGTTACATGGCAAATGCAAGCTTAGTTTTTAGCTGTCCCATATCTTTAATAAATTATTAAACAGAAGTGACGTGTTTAGGTCATTCTACAGTTTGTAAAATTCTCTGTTATACGCACCACTTTATCACTTCATTAACACATCGTACCCTCCTTTTTTCATACTCCTCGGGTACATGCAGCAAACTGACAGGTGGCAGTGATGTTTTCACAAATTGCCTTCCACTCACTTTTTATCTTTAGAGGTAAGAGTAGGGCAGAATTTTGCCATAATTCTGTCTTTACATTTTTTTACCTACTGCGCAAGCAAAACGCTCTCATCCTATCTCCAGTTTTTCTTATTTTTTCAAAATCATTATGATCATCAGATTATGACAGTCCTACACAGCTCTGTTATAGTAGCTTTGTATAAACAGATTGTAGCAGTCTTAATAGGACAACACCATGCAGCCGAGTAACATGTGTAGAAGTTTTGTCTGTGTGCATAAAGCTTTCAGACAACTGCCACTGATTTCACTATTGCTTTTCCACTGTTTAAGAGTACAAAACACCCACTGTAATATGCCCCTACCTTACTGCTCTCAGTGTCGGAAAAAATGACATCACACACAAGAGTAGGAAAAAGGAATAGGAAGCTTCCTAAAGAAGTTTTATGTCCTAGTCTGAGCTAGAAATATTTTCAGTTCTAAATGAACTTTGAGCCTGATTCCTAGGAGTGATTCTGAGATGCTTAGTTAACACGGGCCCTAAAATATACATTTTTGTACACTCTGTCAAATATGTGTACAATATCCCAGTGCTAATACCGCAAACATTTCATTAACATGTGCTGTTTTGTATGTCATTTCTCATTCTTGAGCGAAAAAAAAAGAAAGAAATTTGCTATGTATAAATCCTTTCTCAGACTGATCACATTTCATATTTCGTACAGGAGAATTTCGGGTTCAAAAACACCTTTAGCGAGAGATACTCTGATTAGCCATTACATTAAATACAAATAAAATGCTTTATTATTATTATTATTATTATTATTATTATTATTATCAGGAAAAGACACATTTTTGAGAAATTCTATTTGCATTTTACTCTTTTTGTTTAAACCAGGGCAGAAAAGGGGAAAAAGGGGAATAAAGAACGGGATGCATTGTCACCAATAAACTTTCATTTGTGCCATATTGAGATTGCATTGTACTGAAAACACCATATCATGTATCTAATTATTTAAAAAAAATATTCATAATAAAAAAATAATTTGAATTTCTAATCCCAGCCTTATTAGTTTATAAAATTCTCACCCTCAACTAGGCTTTGTTTGTTTTTAGCGTTAAGACATCCCACTAGTTATAATTCAGTTACATGACATTTTCAAGTTATATGCTATGTGTAGATAAATTATTTTATATTATAACAGGTTAACTCTTTAGTCAATGGTGTAAATGATACATTACAATTCAAAAGTTTAGATACACCAGATGAAATATATTTGGTATCATCTTATTCTTAAGAGAGTGACTGTCATGATGTACGCTCTATCTGCTCCGTTTTTCTCACGCTGTCACTTTCCCTCCATGTGCTCATGTTTTCACTACCCTGTCTGTGTCCTTCCACGCCCTCGCTTCCGCCTCGTCTGCACACCTGTCTCGAATCACCGGGTGATTATTGTGCGTTCTTACCTCAATTTTCTCGCGTTTTCTTTGATTGTCTTCACATTGCCAAGTTTGCTTTGTTTCTCGTTTTTGCTTTCCGCCTCTCGTCTCGGATTTTGTTTGCCCCGCTCTTTGATCTCCCGGTTTTTGACCTCGCGCGTCCTCTTCTGGTTTTTCGGCTTCTCGTTCACGTTTTCGGATATATCGCTTCGCTATTTGATCATACAGTTACTGAAACTCTGCTTGTCTTTTTGATTTCGCCTCTCGCCTTCCGTTTTGGCTCTGATGCTTTGCCGACTGACTTCCTGGTTTCCGACCCTGAGCTTCGCCGACTGACTTCCTGGTTTCCGACCCTCGCTTTCGCTCCTCGACCACGCCCCCTTCCAAGCCTGCGGTTTCTCTTCCGCGTTTGGATCCATCTCGCCCCGTGTCGACTCGTGACAGAATAATCCAGCCGTGATATGGATCTAGCAGAGTTTAACCGCATGAGAACAGCCCTAGAGAGCCAAGGCGCCTTGCTCGGAGCGCATCAACAGGAGCTGCTCTCCACCAAGCAGTCACTGGCAGATGTCACTTCCCAGCTCCAAAGGCTCAGTGTATCTCCAGCATCAAGTGGGACTTCTGGTGAGCAACGACAGCCACACCTCCCTGCTCCCCCCACCTATGAAGGAGACCCAGGAACATGCCGCTCCTTTCTCTCCCAGTGCTCGCTCATCTTTGAACTCCAGTCCGCCACCTTCATCACAGAACGTTCTAAAGTGGCATATGTCATCACACTTCTCACAGGACGAGCCCGGGAATGGAGCACCGCACTCTGGGACGCCCACGACCCCTTCTGCTCCAATTACGAGAGCTTTGCCAAGGAAATGAAGAGGGTGTTCGACCGTTCATGTCATGGCCGGGAAGCTGGACGTAAACTACTGAGACTCCGACAAGGCGCACGCTCAGCCTACGACTACGCCATCGAGTTCCAGACCCTGGCACTTTCCAGTGCATGGAACGACCGAGCCCTGTGCAATGTGTTCTTCGAAGGCTTAACTGAGACACTCAAGGATGAACTAGTCTCTCATGAACTCCCCTCATCACTCCAGTGGCTCATTGATTTGAAGTGGACTCGCGTCTCCGCCTTCGCAGACCTGCCCGGTTTTCTCTTCCTCGTCCCCCATCTCCACAAACCGCCTCTCAGTACGAGCCCATGCAACTGGACAGAACCCGCATCTCCCCAGAGGAGAGACAACGACGTCGAGTGGAAGGGGCTTGTTTTTACTGCGGAAAATCAGGTCACCGACTTAAAGACTGTCCAGTAAAAGGAGGCACCCTCTAGTTCAGCTGGGAGCACTAGAGGGTGTGGCTCCAAGAAGGCTCCCAGACCAACGTCGTCTGCTCCCTGTCCTCCTCATCCATGAGCAGCGCGCACACATGGTGCAGGCGCTAGTCGACTCAGTTCGGACCGCAACCTCATCAACGCGGCTTCAGCCAGGGCTCTGGGGATCCCCGCACTGCCCTTGGAGACTCACCTCAAGGTTCAGGCCTTAGACGGGAGTTCGCTCCCATCTATCACTCACAGAACCCCCCTTATCGGCCTCAGGGTCTCAGGCAATCACTCTGAGCAGACGTCATTGTTCATCATGGAGGGATCCCATGCCACGATTGTCCTGGGACTGCCTTGGTTAATCCGCCACAACCCACAGATTGATTGGGCTAGGAACTCAATTTTGACCTGGAGCCCATCATGTTCCATGACCTGCCTACGAGCTGCCACCACGTTATGCCCCGGTCCTGCCCCGCAGGGGAACCACCGGACCTCACCCACGTTCCCACAGAATACCACGACCTCAAGGAGGTTTTCAGTAAATCCCGCGCCACCTCCTTGCCTCCCCACCGCCCAAACGACTGCGCCATCAACCTGCTCCCGGGCACCACACCACCCAAGGGCCGCCTGTACTCACTATCTCCCAAGGAACGCGAGACTATGAATCAATACATCACTGAGTCCCTCGCAGCAGGCATTATTCGCCCCTCCTCCTCCCCAGCAGGGGCCGGATTTTTTTTTGTGGGCAAAAAAGATGGGTCTCTTCGTCCGTGCATTGATTAGAGGGGCTTAAATGACATCACAGTCAAGAACTGATATCCTCTTCCATTAATGGCTACTGCCTTTGAACTCCTCCAAGGAGCCAAGATTTTCACCAAGCTAGATTTACGCAACGCATATCACCTCGTCCGCATCCGAGAAGGAGACGAATGGATGACGGCTTTCAACACACCCACAGGACACTACGAATACCTGGTGGTCCCCTTTGGCCTGACTAACGCCCCCGCCATCTTCCAGGCCCTTATTAACGACGTTCTCAGGGATTTCCTCAACTCCTCAGTATTCGTTTACCTTGATGACATCTTGGGCTTTTCCCGAGACCTGGAGGAACACCAACACCACGTTCGGCAGGTACTGCAGAGACTGCTGGAGAACAATCTGTTCGTCAAGGCAGAGAAATGCGATTTCGACGTCATGTCCACCACGTTCCTTGGGTTCGTCATTGGCCCCAAGGGCATCAAGATGGAACCCACCAAGCTTCAAGCCGTTGCAAGTTGGCCCACTCCCACCTCACGACAATAACTTCAGAGATTTCTGGGCTTTGCCAACTTTTACCGCCACTTCATTTGGGGTTACAGCTCTATAGCTGCCCCCTTAACGACTCTCACGTCCCCCAAGAACGACTTTCACTGGAACTTGGAGGCCGAGAGGGCCTTTGCTGAACTCAAGGGTCGATTCACGTCCGCCCCCATTCTAACCATCCCGGACCCGTCACGACAGTTCATTGTGGAAGTCGACGCCTTCAGCACCGGGGTAGGGGGTGTCCTGTCCCAGAGAGCTTCACATGATAACAAGCTGCACCCCTGTTCCTTCTTCTCCCACCGTCTAAGCCCCGCCGAAAAGGACTATGGCATCGGTGATCACGAGCTCCTGGCTATTAAGTTAGCCCTGGAGGAATGGAGACACTGGCTAGAGGGGACGGAGATTCCCTTTCTGGTCTGGACTGATCATAAGAATCTCGAATATCTACGGGGCGCCAAGAGACTCAATGCTCGCCAGGCTTGATTGTCCCTGTTTTTCGGCAGATTCAATTTCACCCTCTCCTATCGTCCAGGATCCAAGAACTCCAAGCCTGACGCACTCTCAAGACAATTTACAGCCTCCCATGACACCCACGCCAATGACACAATCCTTCCTTCTCCCTCATTGCTTGTCGCCGCGGAACTCGACATCGAAACCAAGGTTAAGCAAGCCCTAATCCACGAGCCAGGGCTTAGCAATGTTCCCCCTAAACACCTCTTCGTTCCTCTCTCCCTGCGTTCCCAGGTCCTGGAGTGGGCCCACAGCTCCAAACTCTCCTGCCATCCTGGCGCAATCCGCACCCTGGCACAAACCCAACAGCGATTTTGGTGGCCCACACTCAAGGAAGATGTCTCCAGTTTTGTGGCAGCATGTGACATCTGTGTGAGATCTAAACACACCAACACGGCCCCCGCGGGGCTCCTCAGGCCCCTGCCAATTCCACACCGCCCCTGGTCCAACATCGCCGTGGACTTCGTTACAGGGTTACCCACGTCCAATGGCCACACCTGCATCATGACGGTGGTGGATCGATTTTCGAAAGTCGCTCACTTTGTTCTGCTGCCAAGTCTGCCTTCCTCCAAGGAGACCGCCGAACTCATGATCAATCACGTCTTCAAGCTCCATGGTCTCCCAAAAGACGTTCTCTCAGATCGGGGTCCACAGTTCGCCTCACGATTCTGGAAGGCCTTTTGTAAGCTGATTGGAGCCACTCCCAGTCTGTTCTCAGGGTTTCACCCCCAATCAAACGGTCAGACAGAGAGAAAGAACCAGTCCCTCGAAGTTGCCCTGAGGTGCATGACCTCCCGGGATGCTACTTCATAGAGTAAGTTCCTGCCTTGGGTGGAGTACGCCCACAACTCCCAGATCTTATCATCAACCGGCCTGTCACCATTCCAGTGCTGTTTGGGGTTTCAGCCGCCCCTATTCCCGTCTCAGGAGGAGGAGGCCAATGTTCCATCCTCCCAAGCCTTCATCCAACACTGCAAGAGAACCTGGCGCCAAGCAAGGAGGATGCTATTACACGTCGGCAAAAGGTACAAGGCTCAAGCAGACATCAGGCGCTCTCAGGCCACTAAGTACAGAGTGGGGCAGAGAGTCATGCTCTCCACCTGAGACATTCCCCTAAAGACCGCCTCTTGTAAACTCTCCCCTCGATACATTGGACCCTTCACTGTCACCAAGGTCATCAACCCATGTGCAGTTAAGCTCTTGCTCCCCTCAACGATGCGACGGATCAATCCTCCGATCCACGTCTCCCAACTACTCCGTCTCGCCTCATGCCCATTAAGGCTTAAATCGTTGGATTATTGTGCGTTCTTACCTCAATTTTCTCGCGTTTTCTTTGATCGTCTTCACGTTGCCAAGTTCGCTTTGTTTCTCGTTTTAGCTTTCCGCCTCTCGTCTCGGATTTTGTTTGCCCCGCTCTTTGATCTCCCGGTTTTTGAACTTGCGCATCCTCTTCTGGTTTTTCGGCTTCTCGTTCACGTTTTTTCGGATATATCGCCTCGTTATTTGATCTTACGGTTCCTGAAACTCCGCTTGTCTTTTTGATTTCGCCTCTCGCCTTCTGTTTTGGCTCTGACGCTTCGCCAACTGACTTCCTGGTTTCCGACCCTCGCTTTCGCTCCTCGACCACGCCCCCTTCCAAGCCTGCGGTTTCTCTTCCGCGTTTGGATCCATCTCGCCCCGTGTCGACTCGTGACAGAGACATTAACACAGTATCACCATAGTGGCCTTCTTTCATCTTTAGGTGCCTAAAGATCCTCTCGCAGGCTGCTTCAATGTAGGAGCATTATATGCGGAAAAAATTGTAATCTCTTTGTGCTTCATTCCAGATGTGCACAGTTATCATTAATTGGTGTATTGGAGTAAAGGCACTGAGTTGCCTTGCTTGACTTGGTGTACAGCATATTGATTCACATTAAATACCACTTAGGTCAGTGCCAGTTCTGTCGATGTACACGTATGTGGTGTTGCTAATGAACAGTACAGGGAGACTTCCTTCTTCTCTCTTGGGCAAGGTATTGTCCTTCTGCCTACCTACTTATTATTAGTAGTACCATAAGTAGTATTAGTAGTAGTAGCGCCGACTACCTTATATGAGAGATACCTTGACTGATATGAGTGTTTTGTTTTAGCACTTATAAGCAGTTTCTCTGTCTGTTCTCTTTTTGACATTTTGTGTAACTCCTTGCACATGTATAAAGGTTAAGAAAATGTCTTAATGCTCAACTTCAGACTCATCAGCTTTTTGCATTAATGTGAGAAAATTAAGATTAATTTAATATTGCATACATTCAGGATAAAAAAAAGAATAACCAACACCATCATTATCATCATCAACAACAACAAAAACAACCAACTTTTGTTCTGAAGTAAGAATGACTTTTCTGTGCTTAAGCTTATTAAGTGGCTGATTTGTTCATTAGTAGATTACCCATGTTTTCAGTCATATCATTATGTAGTGACTTTTTTGTATAAGTAGCTGGATTTCAGGCAGCACAGTGGCTTTGTGTTTAGCACTGTCACCTTACATCTCCAGGGTCCATATTCGATTCCCCGCCTCGGGTTTGTGTGCATGAAGTTTGCATGTTCTCCACGTGCTTGGTGGGTTTCCTCCGGCTAGTCCAGTTTACTCCCACAGTCCAAAGACATGCAGATTAGGCTAACTGATGTTCCCAAATTGCTCGTATTGTGTGAATGAATGCATTTTAACCACTTATGTTTCTATACTGCTTATCACGTGGGGCCTGGAGTCTACCCCAGGAGACTTTTGGCAAGGTGGGGGTATACCCCGGACAGACGGGCACACACTTAGACAGGGCACACATTTACACACAACGGGCAATTTGGGAACGCCAGTTCGTCTAATCTGCATGTTTATGGACTGTGGGAGGAAACTGGAGTACCACACACACCACCCGTGGTAGGAATCGAACCTTCTCCCCTGGTGGTGCAAGGGGAACTACATTGCCTATATTCTTTAGCATTAATGTTCACTGATTTTCAGTAATGGTATATTACATTAAATTACATTATTCAAAATGGTATCTTTTTTTTCTTTACCCCAGTGATCAATATGTATAAATTAACTGAGGACACTGACCCCTTTAACAGTGAAACCTACATTAAGTACAGTACTGTATATTGAGAAGGAGTAGCTATGAGTAGGAGTATCTCACTGCTTTTACTCCTGAGAGCCACCAGATGGAAGCAGTGCACAAGCACAGCCCAATTATCTCTATGTTTTGTGTTGTCTAATGGATCGTTCAGGAGTCAACCTTAACATGTATAACCTAAATCCTAAAAAAAAAAACAAAGCTGATCCATATGATTACTGATGGTTTTTTTCATGAATTCCTTGTGTTGTAGTGAATGAAAACACAGATTAAAGGCAGCTGGCTCTGATTCTTGAAGTGAGTTGGATTGCTCTTTGCTAAACCAGGACGTATGTTTTTGTCTCCCTGCTGCAGGTCCCGTAAAGGCCCCAGTGCTTGGAAGCAGCTTCCACACAAGCCTTGGGAAGGAGTCACGAGCTCAGACTCTTCTGAATGGTGAGCATTTAATCCTTTTGTTCCCAAGACCCATGTTCTTACTGTTTTTGATTGACTTTGTTTTTGAGAAAGTTGATTTCTTTCTATGCATTGTAAATTTCTGCACTACAATAATTATGCTAAATTTTGATTCTTTGATCATTAAAACATCCCAATCATACTGATTGAAAATCATTGAAGTTTGCAACATTATTTACACACAAAAAAACATAAAAGTTATGACTGCACAAGTGTTCATATTTGTTGTTTTGAGACTTCTAATTTTTAAAGGAGTTCACCTCTGAGCAATGAAAGTATCACAGGATCATAACACAAATACACCTGGTTTTGGGCATAAAAACATCTCAAACAGTGAAAATCACCATTTAGTATAATATGAATAAATGTAAAGAGAGCTCCTCATGGGGGGTGGGACAACCATAACACTTCACAAAATGTGAATTCACAAATGCCGATAATAAAAAAGATTATGTTTATAATTATGTGTGTCTTTGTGTAAAAATAAATAAATAAATAAAACCATCTGAGCATAGTGGGTGTCAATATTAAGCAACCTCAGATGAATAACAGCATCTACTTTTTTTCACCGTGCCAAGAAAAGGTGTGTGTGTGAAGTTCCCAAAAGACATGTTGGGTCGTGTCAGCAAAAAAAAACTAAAACATGTATAAAAAATAATAATAATAATTCTGATGAGATGAGAAAAAAAAATATTTTGACGGAAATACATCAAACACAATACAATCCTAAACCTGCTCTAGACTGCAAGATACATACTACTAGGGCATGGGTTTAAACTTCAAACAGGACACCAAACCTAAACCTATTGCAAAACCTATGCTGGAGTAAATTCAGTTTGTTAGAAAATGATGTAGGTTGGATTCTGCCTTTCTATGACTTTCAAATGACAAAACTTTCTTTTATGTAAATGCTAAATTCACAGCTAATATTTATTACATATAATTTAAATCATTTGTAATATTTTTTTTTTCTTGATTAAGATAGAGTGTGAGAGAGCATTATCACCAGGGTCCAGCCATATGATGCTAAATTTATTCCATTGTGGCATTGTAATCGTCCTGCTACGTTCACGTGTGTCTAGGTTCTAGAGGCAGAGCTCTAATCCTGTGGCACGTGCAGCATGAAAATCAGTCAGTGCTCTGGCTGGCCTGAGACGTGTAAACATGCAAGCGCATGGGGTCAGAAAACGGTGGCTTCAGAATAGAGGGATTATGCCCTTCAAAGCTATCTGGGTTATTTTTGGCGTTTGGCACGTTGATGGCTCATTGGGGAGCTGAAACGTAGATTCCACCTCTTCATCTGTCTCTGTCCATTGAACACCTACTTTAATGCTCAGCTATGATACCTGATTCCTGTACCACTGTGCTTTAAATACTTTTTTTTTTTTTGGAAGCTGCATATGCAAATTGAATTACTGACCAGATTGTGCACCATACGTTTAAATGCTAATTTCAATAAACTAAACACACCACCATACTGTGAGATTACTGTGGGCTGATCTATTAGACGTGTCCAATGAATTACACCCTGGTGCGAGAGCAAACTCCTGAATATCTGGAGAGAAAGCGAGACAAGGTTGCAGATGGTCCCACTCCAGGGACAAAAACAGCTGTCTCTCTGCACAGAGAAGCTTGGAAGCCTGCCTAGATGTGCACCATTCTCATGACATCAGTGCTACTGGAAAACTAAACACCTGCATGTGAAGTCATGCTTCAGTGTGCATGTGTGCATGCACGTCCCCGAGTTTGACTTATTTCATGTACATGCATGTGTCCTGTCTCTAGGGAAACGGCAAATACACAGCCTGGGGAGCCAGCTGCAGCTGAACCAGCACTGCCTCGACACAGCCTTCAACTTTTTCAAGATGGTGGTGAGCAAGCATCTGACAAGAGGTCGCAAGATGGCCCACATAATAGCTGCCTGCCTTTATCTGGTGTGCCGGACAGAGGGCACCCCACGTATCCTTATTCATTTTTATTTTCTATTCTAATTATTTATCATGGGCAAAACAAAACTTTAATAGCTTCCGTGCATCACTTTGCAAGATTCTTTTAAAGCATTATTAAAAAAAAAAACACACCAATGAATACACCAATCAAAGTGCTTTTCAACCTCTAAGCACTGCATTGGTACTCTATCCATTAATCTGAAATGTACTTACTGTGTAATGGAGCCCTGTGGGAAAGCTCAAATTCCATTGAAAAACATAAACTTTTATAATATGTCGAACCATGAATTCACGAGACACGAAAGAACCAAAGCTAAAGCTTCTCTTACGTGAGTAACGTGTGAGTGAGCCAAAAACTATTCACACTCCGGGTATATTAAAACTTCTATTGGACATCAGCGCTTTCCGTTCAAGCCTACTGTCTCCCCGGTCACGGGTGTGCAGGTTACATAAGTTAATTTAAAGCAAAATGGATGCCCCACTTGTGATGTGCACGAGCAGCGTGCAGCGATTCATTTCTGTGTGGTTTGAAACGTGACCCTGATGCCGTAGTATGGAGAAAGCGTTTGGATATCAGCAAGCAAAATTTGTTTAAAATAAGTTCACACAAAATATTTTTTAAAAGTTTCTTAAAGAGAATCTTTACTTGTGATGAGACATGGATTCATCACTAAGAGCCTGAGAGTAAACTGCAGAATACGGGACGGAAACATCCTCTATTGCTGACAAGGGCGTAGTGATCTCGCATGATAATGCACGTCTGACACACTTCTGCCCACACTGACACTTTGCAAAATCTTCGTTTTGAGGTGTTAAAGCATTCTCTCTATATGTTTGGTCACCTGAAAGATTTACTAGGAGGTGAAGTGAAGACAGTGGTACATTTGTGGCCCGCAGCTCACCCTAAAACCTTTTTTAAATGATGGAATATGAAAGCTTGTTGACAGATTGCGAAAGTGTATTGAAAAGCAAGGAGATTCTCTCTCACTCATTATCTAGACTGCTTAATGCTGTACTCTGGGTCGCAGGAGGCCAGGAGCTTATCTCAGGAGACATGGGGCACGAGGCGGGTACACCCTGGACAGGGTGCCAATCCATCGCAGGGAACACACACACTCATTCACACACTATGGGCAATTTTGAATGGCAGTTAGCCTAATCTGTATATCTTTGTGAGAGGAAACCGAAGTACCCGGAGGAAACCCACCAAGCACGGGGAGAACATGCAAACTCCATGGAGGTGCAAGGTGACAGTGCTAACCACTAATGCCACCATGCCACCTATCAAGGAGATTATGTTAAAAATTACGTATTTGTCTTTTTCAATTCAAATTCAAATAGCTAATTCAAATAAACTCTATAGCCAGAGGATACATTTTGAGGATACTCACCCTTACAAACTTACAAATGCTCTAGCACAGGGGCTCTCCAACTCAAAGCCTGCCAGGAGAAACGTGTGAGACCTTGAAAGGCCATAATCTAAGGTTTTTAATTTTTGAATATTTTATAGATTCTATTAACACTAATAATATGGGCTTTGACAGTATAATAGGATGTTTCCAGAAAATCATTTGCTCCTTAACTGATAACATTTGTTAAACTGATTACAGTTTTTTGTATAATTGTATAATATATAGAAAGAGATATATACTCACGCACTCACTCACTCATCATCTATACCGCTTAATCCTGTATTCAGGGTCACGGGGGGCCTGGAGCCTATCCCAGGAGACTTGGGGCACATGGCAGGGTACACCCTGGACAGGGTGCCAATCCATCGCAGGGCACAGACACACACACATACACTCACTCATTCACACTCTACGGACAATTTGGGAATGCCAATTAGCCTAACCTACATGTCTTTGGACTGTGGGAAGAAACCGGAGTACCCAGAGATATATACAGCATTCATATTATTCTATATGCATATAAAAATATATGCACGCTTGTTGCATGTTTGAGTAACACAATTGTGTCGAATGTCTTTGTATGCCGTAGCATTACAATTCCGGTTTACTGGAACTAATAAGCTTAAACCTGTTCCAGAAAGTATGATAAGAATAGAAGCGCTGACCTCATCCCCAATGAAAATCATTGTGTTGAATGAACTGGAGTGCGAAGTGACACTGGCATCAGTATCAATGGGATGTTCATCATGAACATGTGTCAAGTCAAGTCAATTTTATTTATATAGCGCTTTTAACAATTGAAATTGTCGCAAAGCAGCTTTACACAATAAAAGAAGTAAGTTTGTATGCAATGTGTATGAATCAAAATGATAAGATTGTCCCTGATGATGAAGTCGAAGGCGACGGTGGCAAGGAAAAACTCCCTGAGATGGTAATAGGAAGAAACCTTGAGAGGAACCAGACTCAACAGGGAACCCATCCTCATCTGGGTGATAACGGATAGCAGGGATTGATCAGCATAATAATGTGTACTGGAAATTCAGTATAACAGGAGATGTGTTTAAAATTTAAATTAAAAGGAGTCCAGTTTGTTCCTGGAGGCTCAGGTAGACTGTAGGAGATTCCAGTCCTGAGCTATCGAACAACTGAAGTCACAGGTCCCCAGAGCATCAATCGATGACAGGACAGTCTTCATGGAAACCATCCCCAGCCACCACACGAATACAGGCAGACCACACGGGGCATCCATGCGACGAGATCTCCAACCAGAAGCAGGACTCCAGGACGTGTTAGACGGGTCCAGAGGGCAGAGGGGTCTGGATCACTGGCAACTCAGGAGTGACATGTATAGCTCAACAGAGAGAGGGAAAGGAGAGAGGGAGAGAGAGAGAGGAGAGAACAGAAAATAAGGAGAGATGGCAGTTAGGTATGGTCACAGTCAACATGTATAAGGTGAATGTATATTTAGTGCAAAGTGCAAGCAGGGACTCCGGCAGGACTAACTATAACAGCATAACTAAAAGGGAGAGCCAGAAGGAAACACAGACATGAGGGCTCCCTGAGATGTAAAGCAACCAATCACCTCACCGTCAACAAACCTGAGTGATCAATGAGAGTGGGGAAGACAGCATCTAAACATACCAGTTCACCAGAATACTCTACGTCCATGAGTCCCCCAGATCAGTTCCTTTACCTAAGGTTAATCTATTTATAAAAATGCTTGGCTAAATAAATAGGTTTTTAGCCTAGACTTAAACACTGAGACTGTGTCTGAGTCCCGAACATTAATAGGAAGACTATTCCATAACTTTGGGGCTTTGTAAGAAAAAGATCTGCCCCCTGCTGTAGTTTTAATAATACATGGTACAGACAGGCAGCCTGCATTCTTTGATCGAAGTAGGCGTGGCGGATCGTAACACACTAGCAGTTCACTCAAATACTGTGGCGCGAGACCATTTAGTGCTTTAAATGTCAAAAGTAGAATCTTAAAATCGATGCGAAATTTCACAGGGAGCCAATGCAGTGTAGATAAGATAGGGGACATGTGCTCGTATCTTCTGGTTTTAGTGAGGACTCTCGCTGCTGCATTCTGTACTAACTGAAGCTTGTTTATACACCTAGTTGAACAACCAGACAGTAAGGCGTTACAATAGTCCAACCTAGAGGTGATAAAGGCATGAACTAGTTTTTCTGCATTATTTAGTGACAATATGTTACTAATCTTGGCAATATTTACCTGCCAGAAAGAAAGGTGAAAGAAAGCTATCCTGGTGATATTATCTACATATGCTTCAAACGAAAGGCTGGAATCTATAATCACACCAAGGTCTTTTACTGTTGCATTTGATGGAACAGAAAGGCCATCTATAGTTACAGTGTGATCAGAAAGTTACTTCTAGCTACTTGTGGTCCTATGACCAGAACTTCTGTCTTATCAGGATTAAGCAGAAGAAAATTAATTAACATCCAATCTCTTATGTCCTGCACACACTGCTCAATTTTAGCAAACTGGTTTTTCTCATCTGGTTTTGCTGAGACATATAATTGTGTGTCATCAGCATAACAATGAAAACTAATACCATGTTTACGAATTATGTTGCCCAGAGGAAGCATGTAAAGGGAAAAAAGCAGTGGGCCTAAAACTGAACCCTGTGGAACACCAAACTGTAATTAGAAAGCTGACTGGGGTCTAGGTCAGGTTTCTTGATTAGCGGTTTAATAACGGCTAATTTAAAGGATTTGGGGACATACCCACTACTGAGTGAACAGTTAATTACTTTCAACAGGGGTTCTATTATTGCTGGTACTATCTGTTTGAGAAAATGTGTCGGTATAGGATCTAATATACAGGTTGACGATTTTGAAGAAGAGATGAGTGAAATTAGTTCCCTCGCTTCAAGGGGAGTAAAGTATTCTAAGTTCTGATGTGATGTGGTTAGTTCATCTGAATTATTTAAATTGTCTGGTCTCACAGCCTGAATTTTTTGCCTAATATTTATGATTTTGTTATTGAAAAAGTTCATGAAATCCTCACTACTGCATGACGTTGTTGTGGAGATTTCTGCAGTGGTCTTGTTTTTAGTTAATTTAGCTACGGTATTAAATAAAAATCTCGGGTTGTTTTTGTTATTTTCTATAAGAGTGGAGAGATACGTTGATCTAGCATCACTGAGAGCTTTTTTATAGTTCAGGATGCTCTCCTTCCAAGCTATTTTGAATACTAACAATTTAGTTTGGCGCCATTTACGTTCAAATTTTCGAGCGGTTTGTTTTAAAGCACGTGTGTGGTCATTATACCAAGGAGCGAGTTTCTTATCTCTAATCATTTTCCTTTTAACTGGAGCTACATTATCCAAGCTATAACGAAGTGCTGACTCTAGATATTCATTCGCCTGTTCGAGTTCTGTGAAGTCAGATGGCGATCCAATCAAAGTTGATAATTCTGGAAGATTATTGATAAAGGTCTGTGCAGTATTTGATGTAAATGTACGTTTAAGGTGGAAGCGCGGTGCTGTGCATAGATTATTACTATGACACGCTTTAATTGAGACAAGGTAGTGATCTGAGATAACTTCAGACTGTGGAATTGTGATTATATTTCCTATACTTAATCCGAAGGATAATATTAAATCTAAAGTGTGACCTGCTTTATGACTAGGTCCTACTACAGACTGATTTACTCCTACTGAGTCCAGTATGGACAAGAATGCTGTTCTCAGAGGGTCTTCTGGATTCTCAAAATGAATATTAAAGTCTCCAGCAATTAACGCTTTGTCTACAGAAACAACAAGGTTTGAGAGGAAATCTGCAAATTCACAGAGAAACTCCAAGTATGGCCCTGGGGGTCTGTAAATGATGATTAACGGGATCGACTGAGCTGACTTTATGTTACTATAGAGAACTTCAAATGCATTAAATGACGATCAGGTGTCCACAAACTTTTGGCCATGCAGTGTACCCAGTCCTTTGTCTCCTGTCTTTCTTGTCTTTAAACTTTAAACTTTTGTGGTCTCCACTCTAGGTGATACATTTTGAAATTTCAAGTCGGTCATTATACCACACAAAAGCCAGCACCTTTCATTAGCTGTAGCTTAGAACCAGCTTGGATTGTGTGTTTTAAAGTGCATTAAAACAATATTTAGGATGAAACATTTCAGTTCTATTGGAGGATCAGGAAGAAAAAAGGAATTTGTCAGCCAGTTTGACAATGAAATGAAAATGTATTACATTTCACTTACTGCGCTCTATTGTCCATAACACAAAACTAACCCGTGTGACTTAATACCTGACCTGATATGACGAGTCACATATGTGAACCCACATGGATGTTCGCTGCACTGTGGATCTGGTGTCAATTCTAGATCTTGTCAAATGTTTCAGTCTGATTATTTGCAAGTTTGAGCAGGCTAAATGAAACGAGGCAGTGGGGTGTGTTTAGCCTGCAGGCTCCGAGTTCAACATCTGTGCCGTAGCGTTTCAATAGCGATCCCTAAAATTTCGTTGTATCCATGTGCAATCAGGTGGAAAATGAAACCCTTCTATGTTTAATTTGATCCACATCGAGTACGCTGGTAATCCATAACAGCCAATTCTTTGCTCATAAATTAGATTACATTAGATTTAGAGCTTAATTTGCCAGTAATTTTAATGTTATATAATGAAGTGTTTTATGTGAAAATTCATTGACTGGACCATCTGCCCTTAGGCTTCATTGTAATAAAATTTTAGTACACAGAAACAGCAAAGTTATTGTCTGTGGTAATTGCAAATATGCTTTAGGTGCAATACATTAGATTAGTTTGAAAAACAATAGTATGTTGTTTTCGTGATGTAGGAAAAAGTAGATAAAAGCGGCATGTCTCATGGAGGGCACGTGGGATGAGTGCGGCAGGATTATGATTATTCTGAGTCGTTCTGCTGAGTAAACGATGGTGCGCAGACCATCTGCTCAGTTTCAGAACTCTCGTTCTTCTCAGGAATGATCACAGTGGTGGTCTTCTCCCTGATGCATCACAGGGTTACAACAGCCAGAGTTCTTAACAGTTAAGTAAAGATTAATGTAAGAAAAGTTTTAGTACTCTTATAAAATATGACAGCAATTTGCCAACAATTATCCATCCATCCATCAATCCAGTTGTTATCTATACCGATCATTCTGTGTAGGGTCGCAGGGGGCCTGGAGTCTATTATTGAGAAACTAGTGCACATGGCAGGGGGTACACCCTAGATAGGGTGCCAGCCCTTCACAATGCACAACCATACACACACATAGTGTCATAAACCATGCTTAATTTGGAAGTGCCAATCAGCCTACGTTGCATGTTTTCCGACCCGGATCAGGATTCAAACACTCAACCCTGGAGATTCAACCATGACAATTATCATTTTTTACATTTATTAATGAACGATATATATTTTTATCCCTTTATAGTTATATCTACTATTCTTCTGCAAAAAGTTCCCTATCTGGCCAAAAAAAAAAGTCATACACACACTATGATTTTATTCATTTCATTCATCATGCAAGAAAAACTTCATTGATGTGATAACCTGGTTATTTGGTACATTCAGGTCATCAGCTGACTTCATTTTATCATACATATAATCTTCAGTTATTAACATAGAATGTTGCTGAGCCTAGACCTGAACAACTGAAACAACACTGTCTCCAGAGGCTTGTAGAGTGGTCACTATGTATGCTGGGTGCATCACTTCATGTCCTTCCTTTCTCTACCCTGACGTGCCCATTGCACGGTATTGGGTCAGTCCGAACATATTAGACCACATGATCTTTTTCCATTGCTCCAAAGTCCAATATTAATGGATTTTCTGATGAGTCTCACTAACAAGTGGTTTTCTTATGGACACACAGCTGTTTATTCCCAGTTCTTATCACCCTATGTACATATGGAAATAATCTTACTTTCACTATTAAACATTGCTATGGTTTTTACTTTTTATATTTTTACCATGCAACTTCATCTCCATTCATGATTTTTTTTCCGACCACATTTCTTCCACAATGTTGACAGTTCAGCACTATCCTTCCAGGTTTTAATGCATTAAAGACTTATTAACCCGGTACCAGTAATTTCAAATATCCTTAGTTGTTTTCTTTGCTTGATGCAACACAATAATTTGACACTTATGAATTGGCCAGAATTGCTATAAACGTGTCATTCTCTCACAAACCTCTCTTTATTCTCTCTTGTTAACAAACTACACATTAGAGCTTGTAATGTCACCAGGAAACTGTAAAATCATCTGTCCTGGAGCCTATGCTGTTTTGCAAAACTCTCAGACACTGGAAACTCCTACCCAAAATGCTAAAGCCTATGATACCAGCTCCAGAAGCACTGTCTGAACTAAGCTGGTGGGGAAAATGAACCTGCTTCTAGTATTAATTAAGTATTCAACTCTGCTGAACTGTGCCTTTTGTCTGTGGTATTCTGTAGTAACAGTTTGTCTTCTTCAGACAATGAAATACGAGAGCGTCTGTGGGTTTTGTCAGTCACTAGACAATGATTAAACCCTTGAGAACTAGAATCAAATGTAATTATGCAGATCAAACCTGGCTGTCCCTCTAATAAGCATCGAGTAGCATATGTTAAGGTATTAATGAATGATTTTCGTTTAGAGGTTTGCAACTTCCTTTCCAAATATGATATAAAATCCCTCTAATAACTTGTGTGGCCAATGATAACTGTCTCAAACACCTTTGCATACTCTGCTTTACCTACTCTGCATACTCTCTTGGAACTTTTGGAACCACTCAGTTGCTTTCCTGGCTAGTTTTTCTAAAAAGTCTTTTTCATATCAGGGTGACTGAGAGTGTTATAACAAATCCTTGACCTCTGTTGGTTTTTGGACTTGTTGTTTTGCTGCTGGAAACAGCAGAATACTTTTAATAAATA
Source organism: Clarias fuscus (assembly GCA_030347435.1). Classification (NCBI taxonomy): domain Eukaryota; kingdom Metazoa; phylum Chordata; class Actinopteri; order Siluriformes; family Clariidae; genus Clarias; species Clarias fuscus. The sequence continues at coordinate 15,722,532 of CM059229.1, read as the reverse complement.
CTTCATAAAAAAGAGGTACATTTATTTTCCTCCTTCTAAAACCATGAGGGGTGCAAACTCCACTTTATAAGGATCAAAGATGAGATGTGTGTTTTGCACTGCACTAAGGAATTGTGAACATCTTTTTTATCTATTCTATTTATAAGTCCTGCAGATTTTGTGCTTGTGCTGTGCACCAAACATATCACCAAAATATTTGTGGGACTGGATGTTTTTTCATGAAAAAAGGGCAACGCCATGAGACAATACCAGAATTTGTAATGTAACTTGTACTGTGTCCCTTTTTATCACTTTATTAGTTGATTGCTGTATCGTATTGGAGGTGGGAAAAGAGCAAACGGGTTAGTTTTTATATTGGATTCACTCAACCTCACTTTCCTACTTATTCTCAATCCTGCTTATCCTGTTCAGGGTCATGGGGGGCCTGGGGGACTCGACACTAGGAAATGTACACTCTGTCAGTCTATCGCAGGGCACACAATCACATATATTCACACACTCACTCGCACATGAGAGCCAATTTGGAAACACCACTTAGCCTAATCTGCATGTATTTGGACTGTTGGAGGAAACCGGAGAACCCAGAGGACAGAACATAAAATTCCACACATAGACCCAATGCGGGAATGAAACACTGATGATAATTTAACAATACACACAGCAAGACTGGCGACAGAGTGGATTGATGAACATGAAAGTGAAGTTGAACATCTTCCATGGCCTGCACAGTCACCAGATCTAAATATTATTGAGCCACTTTGGGTGTTTTGGAGGAGTGAGTCAGGAAACGTTTTCCTCCACCAGCATCACGTACTGTAGTGACCTGGCCATTGTTCTGCAAGAAGAATGGCTCAAAATCGTTCTGGCCACTGTGCAGGACTTGTATCTGTCATTCCCAAGGCGAATTGATGCTGTATTGGCCTCAAAAGGAGACCCTACACCATACTAATGAATTATTGTGGTCTAAAACCAGACGTTTCAGTTTCATTGTCCAACCCCTGTATATTCAGTATACTATATATGTATACACTTTCTGTATTAACCCTGGACTTGAATAAATTGCACTGGTTACTCTAAAATAGATCTTGGCCATTTCTAGTGAAAATGAAAGTCATTGAAATGGGATACATTTTTTTTATTGCCTGTAAGGTATAGCCTAATGTAGAGAAAGATGTCTAATGGATATCCTTGAGTCAGGAAGAGCATCCTTCATACTGTTTATCCGGTTTGCATTATTTGTCAGACTAGAATTGCTTTTCGTTTTTTAATGGACTGCCATTCAGTTTTTTTTTTTTCGACAAAGCCTTTCAGTTGTTCTGCTGCACACCTGCCCAGTCTTACATCATATACATGCACATGTTCATGTGCATGTAATGCCCTGTATCCCTTGTCCCACCCTGGTCCCTGAAGTGCTGTGATGAAACAGAAAGCTGGGTTTGTTTACATCATAGTGAGACTGCCTGTCCCTGAGGCCAGGGAAGGGTTTATTCAAGAGAAGGGCTTAACCTTGGCTAAGTGTAGCTTTAGCCCAGGCCACGGTTGCATTTCACATTTTACTGTGCATAAATAACTGATAAGACCAAAACCATATCTGAATTCTGTGAAAGTTATCTAAATGTCTGTGTTTGTTTAAACATTATGCAGAATTCCATTGCTAGTTCAAAACAACATCCTACTGCACTAGTGTTATCCTTATCAAGATCACCAGTGCAATTACAGCCCTTAATCTGATCACCTTTACTATTACTTGATAAGACAGGATTAGCCTTTCCCTTTCAGTTGTACTAATCTCTCCCTAATATTTTAGAGGGCATTAGTCACCATGGAGACATGCCACAGGTGTATGTATTTGTTTTCTTCTTCTTGTATGCAGGTAAGCTAAGCTGACACAGATGGACAGAGACAATCCTTCCTCACTGTAAGAATCAGATTGTGCCTCAGGCCTCGGTGGTGATTTCAAAAAGATTAAACTCAATTATAACTTAATCTAACGTGACAATTAGCAAAATTAGTTAATTGACACAGATTTGCATTAATGACTGGGTAAAGACAGGCAGTGAAGACATTTTAAAGGAATACAACTTGTCAGTCCTGTCTCTTGATCACAAGCACTGCATGTCTTCTCACGTTTGCAGCAGTTGTTTTTCTTCTTCCTTAACTCATCTACAGACATGCTCCTGGACCTGAGCGATCTCTTACAGGTTGGCCTTCATATTTTTATAAGCCTTTAATGAACGGAATAAAAACAAGACCAGACTCAGCAATATGCTCATGCAGCTTATACATCTTAGCATGTTTTAACGCACATTACACAATTACGTAGTACAAGCACAAGGAAGGTTATCGAAGTTTCATTATATCCTTATGTCATTTGGTATACTGTCTGGAAAAATGATACCTGCATGTTTTATTTATTCTTACAAGTCCAAGTTATTGTTCTTTTCAATTTATGTGCAAGATGACATTTTTCATATTAAATATGAAATTAATTGAGAGCACTTTAACCCACAAGAGCCCGTTTCTCCTTTATGGGAGATTATGAGGATTTTAAGGTGTTGGACTCTGGTTCAGAAGGTCCCAGGTTCAAACACAACCACCAAGTTGCCACTGTTGGGCCCTTGAACAAGGCCCCTAACCCTCATCTGCTCAGATGTATAATGAGATGGAAATGTAAGATAAGGGTGTCTGCCAAATGCTGTAATGTAAATATGTCACAGTGTCTCATTAGAATAAAATAAGAGGGGAAAAAAGGCTTTTTAAAATTATTTAGTTTTGTGGCATGTGCTTCCAAGGCACATCATGACTAAGTTAAAGTCAAGTATGAAGCTGAATTCTATACTATAAGGAGTGTAAGTATGAGGAACTTTCCAGAGCATTTAAAATGTATGTGACTCCTTTGTCAACAAGGGTTATTATGGGCTAATGTATTTAACATGTTTACAGCTGACAAATTGATGCATCTGTGCATGCAAACATTGAATGTTCTATATCTTTCCACCCATCCATCCATCTAGGAACCTAAGTAGTCCAACTAGGGATTGTGGAGGCCAATGGTGACCACTGTACAGTATTTATTTCCATTTGTGTGACCGGGGCAGGACCTCTGGTCAACATTCACACACTACAGGCAATTTGGAAATGCGAATTAGCCTAATCTAAGGAGGAAACCAGAGAACCCAGAGGAAACTCACCAAGCATGAGGAGAACATGCAAACTCAATGCATATAGACCCAAAGTGGGAATCGAACCCAGAACCAGGAGGTGCAAGGCGATAATGCTAACCACTAAGCCACCATGCTTCCCTATATGTATTTCCATGTATGCTTTAAATGAATGTTAGAATAGCTGTTCTTAATGACAGCGATGCACAATGCTGCTGTTCAGGTGTCTACTTGGGGAAACTATTACAAAGCTCCCTCTTATGTTGAGTGCCAACTGACTTTTTCCCAGAGTTTTAGCAACAAAAAAACAACTTAAAAAAAGAACATATTTGCACTCAAGCTCGAGCAAGCAACTATTCGATATTCAAATTTGCTTTCAGACTATAAATAAACAGTGATTGGCAAATGGCCTTTTGCGAATCAGTCCTGCTTGTACTCTATACTGCACAACCAGGCAGTGGTTCCAAGAGGAGGCATTTCAATGCTACACAGCTGGTGTTGCACTTATTTTTACTCCTCCAGCTGTCCTGGGAGTATGGACCCTTGAACCCTATCTGGAACTGAAGGGATGTTAAAGAGGGTTGGTTACAGCAAGACTTAAATATGTTGTGAATCCTAAGCAAGTGCAGCCACACCCGGCTTGGAGAGCACCGCACCCTGCTGGGCCTGCCACGCTAGACTAGAGACCTGCTACGAAAGGCTTGACCACTGTACTTCACTGTAGGACCTAAATGTATTATATGAATATATAGCTGGTTATTCCCAGCGGATGGAAATGCAGTTCATAGTATGCATTTTATGGTCTATAGTGCAAAAAATAAATGAAAGAATTTAAACGCTGCACAGTAAGCTACCATCTTCGTATCACAGTCATGAATACTATGAAAGAATATCTCTGAAATTAATATATAGTACTGCGCAAATCTCTTAGGCACCCTATTAAATTTAGTAGACATTTGGTTATATAAATTCATGTCTGTATGATTATGTACAAAATCATGCACTACTTCCAAACATAAGAATATTTGCATGCCTGTAAAGAAAGCAACATATTACATAACAGACCAGTTTTCAGATGGAAACAAAAACACCTAATGTAGGTTCTTGCATGAAAATAGAAAGGAGCAAGGGTGAAGTTAGCAGTGTTCTCCAGCACACTCAGTAAAACCCAACAGCTGTTGTCCTTACAGTGCTGTGCAAAAGTCTTGAGCACATTCCCGAAAATAAGCAAAAATGCCTTTTAAAACATTTCTATATAAAAGAAATACATTCAGTAGCTGGGGTGAAAACTCTCAGTTTGAAAATAGTCAGTAGTGTCAGACAGATTTGTGTCAGGATCTGTCAGGTTTTACTGAGCGTGCTGGAGAATATGAGTTCTTTTAACTTTTGTCAACTTTGCTCCTTTCTATTTTCATGCAAAACCCAGGAGCCTACATTAGTTTTTTTGTTTCCATCTGAAAACTGATTTGTCATGTAATATGTTGCCTTCTTTACAGGCAGGCAAATATTCCTATGTAATGCTATTTATTTATTCATTTGTAAGCTTTTTGGAGGTATTGAATTGTTTTGTACATACAGTAATAGTGCATACATCATAAACTTGTATATCTCAATTTGTACTAAAGATAATCTGAATCCTAAACGTGCACATTATTGCATGTATAAAAACTTGGTAATTATGTCTGTAAAAGCTCATATATTTTTTACTCAGGTGAATGTGTATATCCTGGGAAAGACGTTTCTGCTGTTGGCCAGAGAACTCTGCATCAATGCACCTGCTGTCGGTAAAGTTGGATTTTAAGTGGATCTTTTGAAAATGTTTCTTATGTAAACTGTTTTTTATTCCAATCAGAGATATGTACTGTAATTGTGTCCAGAATTGTGTGTCTATCTACATATCTATCTTGACTTTCGTTTGAAAAACATCACAATACCGTGTTTTTCATGATAACTGCATGAAACATGTAAAAACTAATCTGAATTTTAAGTTGTAATCATATTCTTGGAGTGAATCATTGCATAGATCTTTATACAGCTCCTTTAACTTTACCATATTAGGATAATTACTGACAGTTAATTACCCATCTGTTTAAAAGATGATTGCATACACAGAGTTGCATTCTGACTTTAGGTATATAGGGGGCACCATCATGTCTAAAATCAGTTCAGTTCCATCATGCAGTCATTCTGAACCAAGGTTTTTTTTTTTTTGGTGTTTTGTTTTGGTTCGTTTTGCTTCCCTTTTTTACATAGATAAACTATGTCTTTTGTTTCTAAGATATATCAGCAAAATATTATCTAAATATGAATGCTCATTAATGCACATGGTGAAATTTCAGCTTCCAGACTGATTCATCTCGTTCCATGTGTTCCGGTTTCATATTCAGCCGCTTGTCTGTCAAAAAACTCTGCCATTTTACCATCTTGCATCTGCTGTGCGTTCACCAAATCCTCACTTAGAATGCAAATGACAGCACAGCGAATTCTTCGGGCTCAATTCAAACAATCTCCCCATTCAGTTGCCCCTGCAGCCTGGCAAGGAAAAACTGGTTCCTAACGTGGACTATAAAGATATTTCTGCACTTCTGCATTTCAGATAGTGCTTATCATCTTATTAATATGGTTCAGGTTTGCTGTAGCATTTTTTTAAATAAGGATTTCATACAAACCATGCTCATGTGTCTACATCTGTTTTCAGACTCCCTCAGTACTGGTGGTTCTGACATTCCAGTTATTAGACAACCGGCAAACAATAAGGAGGGTAACCACATTGCAGTTTGAGTCACAAAATTGTTTTTATGATTTGCAGTTTAGTAAGCTGCACACTAATACAAGACATTTCATCAAGCTGTAAACAAATTAGACTCAGGTTATGTACAAAAAAAAAAAAAAAAAACACACTAGTGGTTACACGCCACTAGGAGTGCAATACATCAGCTTCTTTGTTTAGATTTATATAGAGATTTATTTATTTATATAGTTATTTTTAGGTTTGCATGCCGCAGCATGAATAATTAAATCAAATATACTTTTCTCAATAAATAAAGCAGAGGAGCATTCTTTCACTCAAGCTTTGTCAGAGAAGAGTGTGTTTCATAAACAGGCTGCCATTCAACTGTCCTCCACTGCTACACTGAAAAGAAGGCAAAAAGTGTTTCGGGACCCTGTACTCCCCCATGTGTTCATTGCATCCAAAATACAGCGGGCGGAATGCACTTCAGTATTGCCGTCCTCACACTTTTCATGCGTAGAAGACCAGCTCTGGGATCTGACCCCCCTGCACACCGGTGCCATTCGTACTGTCTGAAGAGCACTGAAACTGAAAGGTCACTTTCCCACACTGCACTTCTGTCATTCCCTCTTGCCCAAAGTAGCTGAGCTCATTCCCATCCAGCACAGCACTGACTGTGTAGAAAGCATCTTGCTCCACCTGAACTGGATGCTCGAACCACACCGAGAAGGTGCTGCTGGAACCATCTGAAACAAACTTAGTCAGATTCTGGGCCAGGATGACTCCTTGGCGCTTCAGTTCGATTTTAACACTGTATTCAGCCTTTCCACCGCTGGAGCCGTATAGGCCAAGCCCAGCAATGAAAATTCGCTTGTCCACAGCGAACTGGATGCTGTCACAGCGTCCACGGTAACGCCACTGGTTGCTGCGGTAAGCCGAGGACTGAAAGCGGTGACAGCGTTGCGGTGTCAACCCTTTCCTCTGTGTCAATGGAAAGTCCAGTTTGGGTTTGTTGGCTGCTGTGTACCAAAGGAAAATATCATGAGTCTCTTCCAGTGTCAGCACATCCGATTGCGCCGCTCCATCTGCAAACTCCTGGAGGCTCATGGTGGGGATGCGCACCAAGTACAAGACTTTGCCCAACACTGCCCTCTTGTTGCGAGCTGTCGGCCCTAGTCCTTGTCGTTTGCATTCGGCCACAGCCCAATCCAGGACAGCCTGGAAGACCACAGCCTCCCTGGTGTTGAGGGTCTCGCGCTTCAGAATGATCTCCAGGGTCTGCAGGTCGATTTCACAGAAGCCTTCAGAGCGGAGAGCCAGCTCAGCCTGGGCATCAATGACTTCCCAGCAGCGCTGTGTGAGCTCAGGCTCCTCAAAAAGCCGGCTCTGAGACAGCAGTACGCAGGCATTCTTGGCCTCCAGGCTGGTCTCCAAAAAGTTGACGCAGGCCTTGGCCAGAGCAGGCACAATATACTTCTTGGCAGCATACAGAGTGGCCAGCACTGTGTCTGCCTCTAGTTCAATCTCATCGCTATACAGATATCTGCAGGGAGAAGATGAGAAACAGATTTGATCAAAGCTACAGAAATATTCATTTGGCTTATCACTTAATCTCAAAGAGCATACTTTCTACAACAATTTCGAATTTATTAAAGGGCTTACTTCAACAGGATTAAAAAAGCAGCAGGCTCCACATCAGGAATATGAATCTCAGATTTGCCCTCAGCGAGATCTCCGTAAAACATGGCACCAAACACTGAACTCCCCACTGCCAGGACATACTGCAAGAACAAAAACATTAAAGTCAATCACCTACACAGAAAATATGTTCTTTTTTTATTTTTCTTTATTATTCAGTCCAGGATGGAGTATGTCATATTCACCTTGTGCGCAGGAACTTTCTGGGACTCACCAGGGCGCCCCACGATAAAATGCACATCTGCCATAAGTTCGTTATTGAACATCAGTGCATTCCTGGAAAGAGAGACTGTTGTTAAGAAGGATGCTGATGATGTAAAAAAAAAAAAAAAAGAAGGTCCACATAACCGTGACCCTCCGAGGCAGGTGAAAGCGTGTCAAAGAACAGAGTGTGGATTTACCTCTCTCGAAGTGTCGGATGGGTGGACTGCCAGCTGGCAGTTTCGACGTTGTTGTTGTTGATGTTTTGCTGTGCGGCGGTGGCTGTCGGAGAGGTCGCTGTCTGGGTCACTTGGACGATGGTCTTCTTGTTGGCGGGTGTCACCGCCGTGCTGTTCGGTAGGTTGGTGTTGATGCTGGCAGGGTACAGCTCTGCAGCCATCTTCTTCTTCAAGGACAAAGTCACGATTTCATAGCATGCTGGCAACTTGCCCGGCTGCTTCCCACTTTTTCTAGTCCTTTTGAGGCTCTCTGGAAGCAAAAGAATAAAAGTCAACAACTTCATGATCCGGCCATACAGGCAGTCCGGAGGTGTTGGCATCAGTTAGTCTTTGGAGTAACTGAGAGGCAGGTGTAGTGAGTGTCTCCGTGTCTCAGTCTGCATCACATACAGCAACCGTGAACTAAGAGTGCACATGCATTACTCCAAACCGAGAACTCTTCCTTCTCTCATAGCTTCCTGGACACTTTATCCCCAAGTGCGCATCCATGCCGAGTTTAAGGAGCTGCGACCTCGCAGCCTGTCTCCTCTGATCAGACATTAGACCCGCTCGGATTTGCTGAGATCTGCTGAAACATTTTAACCACAGCAGCTCCCTCAGTACAGTATTTCTCCTCCGTATAGTAAAGCTCGTTTTGTGTCGCGCAAGCGGACGCCCAGCTCGGTCCTGGCCAATAAGATTCTCGAACGCCATACGTCTTTCGTACGTCAGCACTCCGGAAGCTCCACCCTTAACACAAGCGCCCGCCCCCTTTCGCCATAATATTCTCCAAGCGCAATCCTTTAACCCTTGCAGGATTGTTGACAATGAAAGGTGCACGTCACCATTTATACAAAGTCAAAACACACAATTACACTAGACTGACGGAAATGCACAAACACATCTACAAACACACACACCGCGTTTAAACACACCGCGCTGGTGTGTTTGCAAGCTTTGCGGCTAAAATACGATGTCCTAAGTTACTTTTAAACAACCGGTCGCGTTAAAAATGCGTTGCGCGTGGAAGCACAAAGTGTACATGCGCTTAAAGTTTGACTTTTACAACACGTTTAATTGTATAACCTTGCGCGCTTGACCGTTTTTTTTAAATCTGCAACGAAGTGCACTGGCTCCTCCAACTCTCAGACTAAAACAGCCTAATGTAGTGTAGATACACACCGATATAGCGGCGGCACACAGCTGCGGAAGAGTGATGCTTTCTAAAGCATTCTGTGGAAAAAAACAGGATAAAGTGCGAGCACACAGAGGAGATGAGAGGAGAGGAGATGATATGAGCTCTCTCTCTTCCCTTCTGTACACAGACTGTAGTCGGAACTCATAGATTCAGCACAACAACCCGAGCGAAACAGCGCTCCTGTACAGTTTGTGTTCTCTTACCTCAGAAAGGTAAAGCCCAGGTGATAAGGAAGCGCATTGAGGTTAGGTCTGTGGACGCCCGATCGCAGCCAGGAGCCATGTTAAATCCGGAGCTTGCTATGGGAGAGGGGGTTGGGCTTCCGTCCTGTTCCCACCTCGCTTTCCCGGCTTTCCAACAGAGGGCCCCGGCGTTACAGAATGGATCATAAGGAGCGCTTTACCCAAACATGGCCAGGGTTAAGCGGCTTTTAGGTCTTATTAGACACTTCCACAGAAAAATGTTTTGCCAGTCAGACTTGCAAATCATGCCCTTATCTCCAAAAAAGATTCTCAAGAAACCATACACGTATTTACATTTCTTTCTGTCCTTCTTTCTTACTTCCCTCCATCCCTTTCTCTCTTCTCGTTCGTTCTTTCTTTTTTCTTTCTCCACTCCTTTCTTCCTTTTGTTCTTTATTTTTTCTTTCTTTGGTTGTTTGTATGAGTTCAGGAAGCATCATTACATAGATTCCTTTCTTTCTTAACTCTTTCCCTCCTTTCTTTCTTTCTTTCTTTCTTTCTTTTTTTTAGTCCTTCATTTCTAATTTTAGTTCTTTCTTTCTTCCTTTCCTCCCTTCTTTCTTTCTTTCATATTTACGTGTTCAGAAAGCAGGAATCAGTGGTGACAGACAAAGTAGTCATGATTTACCAGACTGAAGAATAGGCAACACAGTTATTTATGACATTATAAATATCACTGCCTTCTGTAAAAACCAGAATTACATGAGAAATGAATAAAACATGATGCGACATGCATCTACAGAAAATTGATCAACAACAGGGCATTGTAATCTGATTGAGAATATAACCACATGCCTCTTCCTGTTTTATTTCTTTTATTCCATGGTAATTTTCAAACTATTATTTAAAGAACATTTCATACATTTTATTGTTTTAAGTATAAAAGGTTTAGTTCTGAAACACCCAGAAAATAATTTGTTTGTTACCTAGTATATATAGTGCTGTGCAAAAGTATTGAGCTGCCCCTCATTTCATTACATTAAATTAAATTAAATGGGAATAAATGTTTTATTGTGACAGGCTGCAAGGTGCCTAAAGATATGATTTAAAAACAGATTTGTTTATGCAACAACCTCAGCAGCATCCTCATTTCCCCTCACGTTTGTTCCGACAACTCACCAGTATACTAATCATTGGAAACAGATTATAAAGAAATGAGTTTTGCATCAAGATGTTTGTGCAGTACTGTACAATAAAGTGTATATTAACCAGTCAGCAATAACACTAAACGTGCATAATATTTTGTATGTGTCTCTTTTGCCACCAAATCAGCGCTGACCCATTGAGGCATCGACTCCACAAGACATCTGAAAGTGTGCTGTGGTATCTGGCATTAGGAGCAAATTTTTGAAGTCCTGTAAATTATGGGATGAGGCTTCCATGGATTGGATGTGTTTGTCCATCACATTCAACAGATTCTCAATTGAGAGGATTGAGATTCGGAGCTTGAACTTAAACCATTCCTGAACCATTTTTTGCAGGGAGATAGGGCACAATATCAGGCTAAAAGAGGCCACTGCCATTAGGGAATACTGTTGCTGTGAAGGAGTGCACTTGGTTAGCAACAATATTGGGTTGTATGGTAGTTTGTTCCCAGCAGAACATTTTCCCAGAGCAATCTACTGTTGTTGCCAGCTTGCCTTTTTCCCATAGTGCATCCTTGTGCTATTTCTTCACCAAGTAAGTGATGCACATGCATTAAGTCATAAAAACATGATTCATCAGATCAGGCCACTTTCTTTCATTGCTCCATCATCCAGTTCTTATTATACTGTACTATGGCCATTGCCATTCTGTAGCTCACAGTCCCATACCAGCAAGTTGTGAGCTAGCTAAACTGTTCAGGAATGGTTTGCGGAACATGACAAACAGTTCAAGGTGCTGACTTTGTGTCCAAATTCGCAAGATCATGGTCCAGTCAAGTGTTTGTGGGATGTGCTGGACAAACAATACAGATCCATGGAGGCCTAACAATTTACAGGAACTAAAGGATCTGCTGCTAATGGCTTGGTGCCAGATACTACAGCACATCTTTAGAGATTGTGTGGAGACCATTTTTTTGGAAGCCCAAGGGGACCTACAGTACACAACATTAGGCAGGTTGTTTTAATGTCATGGCTGGGTCCATAGATGCCAAATATAAAAAACTTCAGTGTTTATTAGGTGGCATCCAGCACTGTAATAATGTCAGTCATGCTTTTACTATAAGAGATATGAATGATTTTGGTGATATGAATAATTAATAGGTACAGAGCAGACTTTTCCAACCTGTACCATGCTTCTCTGAGATTTGGAGTAGCGGTGAAAGAGATTGTGAGACTTTTGTAATGCCCTTTCAGCCTGGATCTCCAATCGCCACTTCTTCGCAGCTCTCACCAAGACACATAAATGTATTTTCCCTTCTGTCAGGATATTTTGACTGTTCAACTTAAACTTCCAATTTCTTTGAATGCCATAGTCCCTTCTGTCTCTTCACTCTGATTTATCACCTGTCATACAAATCAAGCAATCCCTTCAGTCCACATGGAATAAAGAAGTTCAAATCCTGTTACCAGTATAAATTTTTTATTCTATGGCAGTACATAATGTTGTCAGAGAGAGTTGTTAGATGTGGAAACAATTCTCATGAAATTGTAGTTCTCTGTTATACAGATGGTGCAGAAAGGTCAGTCGCCTCACGGTTGGATTTCAGTTTATTAATATGGTAATTTTGTATAAAATTTCCCGTATGACTCAAAAAGGCTCATGACATACGCAGTCCTGGGGGAATTTTGGTTGTTTTTTTTCCCCTTTAAGCGCAGGTGGAGCCCATATATTATTTTCCTAGATGGTGCCTGCCAGGTTCGTTGAGCCGAACTCTTTTCCCTGTTATTAGGACAGCAATGACATGTACTTTACTAGGGCAGCAGTTTATTCAAGGACTTTGAAGAAGGTAGAAGTTAGGGTTGTTTGCTTCTACAGAGTGACTCAGAGCCAAGCCACACTGAGTATTCCCTATAGAGAAGCAATTTTGAAACTCACCCCTATGTCAAGGAGAGCCTTAAAAGAGATGTCCTTTGTGACCGACAAAACTGTCTCTAAGACGAGTTAAACGATATACTTGTAAAGACTAAAGTATTATTTGGATAGCATTTCTGGACATAAGATTGCTGGGCTCGTAAGTATTTGGACAGTGACAATTCTCATAAGTCTTTCTCTGTACACTACCACAAAGTGTAACTTTCCTTTATACAGTATCATTGACTGTTGGTGTGAAGTGTTTTTTAAAAAGGTGTTTGTGAACAGCCATTGTTTGAATGAACGAATTAATGACATCACGCAAATCAGTCAAGATATGATTGGCTCAAAAAATAAATGGACAATTGACTGATAAGAAGTTTCCGGCCATTTGTGGCCTCTTGGCTCATTACTCCATGTCAGATTAGGATATTAATGATCTGGAGTTGATTCAAAGTGGATTTGGTAGTTCTTCATGTGAACTTTCAATATGTGGTACATAAAAGTAAAAACTCTTGTTTGCTTAATTTCTAATCCATTATGGTAGTGTATAGAGGCAACAATGCAAAAAAGAAAAAAGTGTCACTGTCCAAATACTAATGGACCTGACTGAATATCTGAATGCCTGTAGGCTAATCATTATCAATTAGCACTGGATAATTGATGTCTCAAAGATAGATGTGCCTTTTGCATGTACACTTGGCTGTGATATACCTGTGCTAGAACTCAATACCTTACAGTACCTAAACCTTCCATAAGCATTGCTTCTCAGAAATATATTTTTTAAACAGTCCTTTTAAATAGTGTCTGTATTTTATTGTTCACTTTTTCAAAAGTACTGAAACAGGATTTAAAGTAATTAAATTTTGTCCAGAGGGGATAGAAAGGATCAAAGCCTGGAGCATCTTTTCACTGAAGAAAAGTGAAGTGTAAAACCTCCTTTACCATGGTACATAATGGAATCTTTATATTATATTACCTGAAGTTTTTCTACTTGAAATTTTATTGATGGTAAAATATTCTGTAATCTTTTCTGGCATGTGCACATCTGTAAAAAAAAAAAAAAAATCCTGACGTGGTGAATTTTAAACGGAACTAAAACCCCAGACAGATTCCAGTAATAATTAGATTACTCTGCATCCCCCCAATAAAACTTGTCCAATCTGAATAGGGCTTAAACAAAAATGTCTAGGCAAATTTACTTTAAATGTTACAGAGAGACTACTAGACTTAATTACAGTGTCGTTTGCTGTTATGGATGAATACAGATGACTTTTTTTTTTGTCAGACTCAATTTGAACAGCTGACATTGCTAATGTGTGTGTTTTTTTTTTTTTTTTAATGTTTTTGTAGATCCTTGTCTGTATATTCCACGCTTTGCACACATGTTGGAGTTTGGAGAGAAAACCCATGAAGTGTCCATGACTGCACTGAGACTGCTACAGAGGATGAAGAGAGACTGGATGCACACCGGACGCAGACCGTCTGGACTCTGTGGCGCAGGTACTATTTCTAGCACTGGAGACAGCTTTTACTAAATATGTGTTTAGTCTAGCCAAATTGTTTAGCCAGGTTTATCTAGCCAAGTGTAAAAAATGGCGCTAGCTATTTACTGCTTATCTTTACCCAAAATTCACTTGTTATTAGATTGTTTACAATTGTCATTCATTAACTTACGTACCAATATAATGTTCAAGGTGGCAGTCAAAACATTGTGAACATTGTGACAGACACAACCAAGAGTGAATGTGAAATCACTGACCAAAGAAATCACTGACCAAAGTAAAACCAGACTTGTATCTGGATAAAATAAGCTTGTCTTAAAATATCAGCTCAAAATGTCATCACAAATTAAGTGTTTGAGGCCATGGAAGGTCATGGGCTAATTCTAAAGATGAATATGCAAGTCCTTTAGTTTACTTTTCAGGGTATATTGTTTAAAACAGTTTGTTATTCTTGTCAGATTTATGAGGGAAGTATCAAACGGTTCTTTCTTTGTCTAAATTCTAAGGTTTCTACTGATAGAAAAATCTACAGTTCGGCAGGTGGATGAATACCATATATTAAAAATAATATTAAGGTGCAGAATAGATTGTTTACAAGGAATCTAACCTTGTGGTGTAGGCGTCATGGTAGTCTGATGGTACCTATACCATGGAATACAGTACCATGGTATTTTTGATCTACAAATTCTACCATGGTTATACCATGCTACATATTTTGGTATAAACAGTGGTACATGTACGGTACATGATGCTATAAAACAGTGTCATATATAATAACTATTTATGTAACATAATAGTAGTATTTATTTAGTATGGTACCATTGTGTATGTAGCATTAATTACGTTCCATAGTGTATGTTGAAACAATAGTGTTTGTGTGGTATAGTTGACTACAATAGTTTCATCAGGTATTTAATATCTAATATTCCATAGATTAATATGGTTCTGCCTGTACTGTACCTTACTAGTAGAATTCACTAACATATCTAATATGGTAAAGTATGAACAAACATACCATATTAGATACCTGCTGAATTTTGGTAGCCACTGTGGTACCCAAAAAGTACCATGGTACTGAAGTGCCATAATACCTCCCCTGGTACTCTATAAACTCCTATTGTGCCTGCCATGGTAATGTCTGGAAAATACGCCCTGCCATGGTAATGTCTGGAAGATACGCCGGTAATACTAAGGTATATTAGCCTAAGTATGATATACTTATAGCACACTATAGTACACACCATAGTAAGCAATATAAAATGTCACACAAATTTGAACCTGCATATCAATTGATAAAGATACTATATTAAACATTTTTACCAAACGAATAAGCAAACCCATTCTGTGCTTGATATGGCAACTGAGATGGGTTGCTGTGTTGCATAACACGCCTAAACTCGAAGCTCTGGACATCCTGTTTTGCTGCACAGAGCCCTTGGCGATCCATCCATCCACCCATATAACGGCCAGCATTTAAGCTCTTCACTTGCCGTCAGCAAGATGGCCCATACCCCAGAACGGGAAACAAGTTATTTCCATCCAACCTCTAGTTATGTTTTCTGTTCTGACATCTGAAGTATCATTCATAATTTGCAGTATTTAGGGAAATAAGTTTAAAGGAGACAAGTTTCAGTGAAAGATTATGATTTCAAAGGTGATAATTTCATGGAGTTCATCTCAAGTTGAAGTAAAAGAGAAAACAGTTTAAATGACCCACCTCTAGCCTTTTTCCCTGTTTTCATGTTTGCCATTATGTTTAAACACCATCCTAGTTACTGGAATTAACCCATAGGAAGGCACTGCCGAGCAATTTTGTGAAAAGGTCAACCTTACCATGGGACAAAAAAGTAGGCATAATCCATGCTACAAATACTACATCTGCTTATATTGATTAAAATTTACATTGAAATTAAACAGTTGAGTCCAAAGTGTCAAAAAGCACAAAGAGGAACAAAAATGATGAAAACAGCAAAGAAAGAGAAAGGATAAGAAAAATCACCTCATTTTCAGTACACTTTGTCCATATCAAAATTTCCTCATAACAAAAAAAATAAATATAAATAAATTTAAGCTGAGTTGCGAGCCATGAATGCACTTCTGTCCCGACTTCTTCATTAGAAGTGAATCTCTGTTCTCATAGATCAGAACTATAGAGATGATTCTGATTCAGACATGTCACATCCATACAAATGGGATGCTTTCTAAAAAACACCTGCAAAAAACCTGTACTTTCTCATAAAATTTGTCAGTTAATGTCATATAAATAACGCTGATAAACTGCACTATATATTTTTAGCATATAAATGTTTATTTTAATTTGGAGCATTTATTTGTTTTTTTTACCCAAAGAGATTATATCAAACGTTATGCAATTTAATTCACTAATACTAAGCTTGTCCATGCTGTGAGGCTTTTTGTTTATTGATATGAGTCCAAATGTCACATCCATAACATGCTGCATGTTGTTTATTTGCTGGTTTAAGCTATTTAAATGTGTATAGTTTGGTCAAAATATTTCCATGCTTTATTTACTCATTGTGAGAAAGCACTTAAATTAATCCTCAAATAAATGCATGACACACCGTTCAGTATGAATTAAATCTGTAAGTCATCGGCACTTAAGTTAACAAGCTTAAGTTATTAGTCAATGAATGAAATTATGATTTTTTGTGCGTGTGTTTTCAGCCCTCAGTGTCGTAACGTAATGCCATAATTGGGCAGCGGTGGCCTGAACAGTTAAGGCTCAGGGTTACTGATTGGAAGGTTGGGGGTTCAAGTCTCCGCACCACCAAGTTGCCACTGTTGAGCTCTTGAGGAAGACCTTAACTGTAGCTGCTCGATTCTGCTGATTGTTGGCTGACCCTGTGCTCTGACCCTCAGCTTCCGAACTGGGATATATGAAAAAAATAAATCTCTGTGCTGTAAGGTGCCTGTGACAAATATTTGAATTGCAATAATTTGGGGCATTTTCGGGTAACAAATAAACCTATAGAAACCTAAAATAGGAGAAATACACAATAACTGAAGACAGGTTCAGAGTTCAGAAGCTCCATGTGCAGCATTATAAGGGGGGTAATTAAGTATTAGGAAGATTTGCTCTTCTTAAATTAAAGTGTTCTCTTTCTCAGAATAAGACATCTCCTTCTGGTTTGTTGCACAAAGCAGACAATGAAACTTTTATCGATGGAATTGAGGCTCATGTGTTTGTGTAATTCTGCCGAAAGCAGTTGTGGACACTGAGCTATAACATTGGCAGGAAAAGCAAAGAGACTTGTGCAGGCTTGTCTCTGTGTTCATGTGCTCTCCATTATTGAGATAGAAATGTGCTGCAGTTGTCAGAAATGCCTTCCTATTACCTGAGTAAAATCATTATAAAAAATGGATGACATTTCAATCTTGCAGCTCTGTTGGTGGCAGCCCGCATGCACGATTTCCGCCGCACAGTGAAGGAGGTCATTGGCGTGGTGAAAGTGTGTGAGGCGACTCTCAGAAAGAGGTAGGTGCCTAAGCTTTATGTGTGAGTGGCTTTCTTTTGGACTATGTGCTTCATGTGTAGAAATGTCTGTAATATGATGTATGACTGAAGTGAGTAGGATTTTGTGGTTTTACTTTTCCTCTTTTATATATTACCTGTAGAACTGCACTATATATATATATATATATATATATATACAGGGTGGGCCATTTATATGGATAGACCTTAATAAAAATGGGAATGGTTGATGATATTAACATCCTGTTTGTGGCACATTAGTATATGTGAGGGGGCAAACTTTTCAAGATGGGTGGTGACCATGGTGGCCATTCGGAAGTCGGCCATCTTAGATCCAACTTTTGTTTTTTCAATAGGAAGAGGGTCATGTGACACATCAAACTTATTGGGAATTTCACAAGAAAAACAATGGTGTGCTTAGTTTTAACGTAACTTTATTCTTTCATGAGTTATTTACAAGTTTCTCTTTGTTCACAGCCATTGACATGTCAAAGAGGTTAACACGTGATGAGCGGATCGAAATTGTGTTGATATCTGGTGATCATTGCAGCAGATTTCAATGCAAGACACTCTACGAAACCACCCATCTCCCACGCTACAGTTAG
Organism: Clarias fuscus; assembly: GCA_030347435.1. Lineage (NCBI taxonomy): Eukaryota > Metazoa > Chordata > Actinopteri > Siluriformes > Clariidae > Clarias > Clarias fuscus. Next base: position 15,704,483 of record CM059229.1, on the reverse strand, counting down.
CAAACTGCTTGCTAAGTTTCGTGAAACTGGTTCAGTGTTGGATTTGCCAAAATGTGGACGCATGAAAACTGTCACTAATGAACAAACATCCGCGGCTGTCCTAGCTTCATTCAGCAAGAGCCCACAGCGTAGCACTCGCCGCATGTCACTGGAGAGTGGCATTAGTCGAACATCCCTTCGGCGGATATTAGCTGCTCACAAATGGCACCCTTACAAACTCCAGCTACTGCAGCATCTCAACGAGGATGACCCAGATCAGCGCACACAATTTGCAGAATGGGCAAAACAAAAATTGGAACAGGACCCTCAGTTCATGCAGAAGATTTTGTTCAGTGATGAGGCAAACTTTTATGTGAATGGTGAAGTTAACAAAGAAAAATCACCGCTATTGGTCTGACACTAACCCACATTGGATAGATCCCTCCAAGACTGTTGGAACAAAAAAGTGATGGTATGGTGTGGTATATGGGGTACAAAGATAGTGGGGCCATTCTTCATCAGTGGAAACCTCAAGGCCACTGGATATTTGAAATTGCTACATGATGTTGTGTTTCCCTCTTTATTCACTGAAGCTGCCACGTTTCCTGAGTTTTTCCAGCAAGATGGTGCACCACCACATTATGGGTGTCAGGTCCGAGCATTCCTAGATGAACAGTTTCCTGAAAAGTGGATTGGTCGTCAGTGGGCCAGTTGAATGGCCACCAAGGTCTCCCGATCTGACCCCCTTAGACTTTTATCTTTGGGGTCATCTGAAGGCAATTGTCTATGGTGTGAAGATACGAGATGTGCAGCGCCTGAAACTACGGATACTGGAAGCCTGTGCTGGCATTTCTCCTGCGGTGTTGCTATCAGTGTGTGAAGAGTGGGAGAAGAGGGTTGCATTGACAATCCATCACAATGGGCAGCACATTGAACACATTTTATAAGTGGTCAGAAACATGTAAATAACTCATGAAAGAATAAAGTTACGTTAAAACCAAGCACACCATTGTTTTTCTTGTGAAATTCCCAATAAGTTTGATGTGTCACATGACCCTCTTCCTATTGAAAAAACAAAAGTTGGATAAAAGATGGCCGACTTCCAAATGGCCACCATGGTCACCACCCATCTTGAAAAGTTTGCCCCCTCACATATACTAATGTGCCACAAACAGGACGTTAATATCACCAACCATTCCCATTTTATTAAGGTGTATCCATATAAATGGCCCACCCTGTATGTGTGTGTGTATATATATATATATATATATATATATATATATATATATATATATAATTTATTTATTTTATTTTTTTTGTGACTGGTATTAGTATACTGGTGATGCTGAAAACTGAGTGGTTAGAACAGACGAGGGAGGAAATGAGTTTGCTGCCGAAGGATTGTGGATTTCCTCAAATTAGTGTTCAGGGGCAGTTCATTTAAAGCTACAGACACTAAAACAATTTTCAAGACCTCTAAGACTTAAGCAGACTTGTTTTAAAAATAATGTAATATGTGATATAATATGTATTGCTTTTAAAAAACTGTTCTTGTTAGCCGTGCACATTTACATCAGTCCCCAAACTCAGCACTCTGCTTGCTGTCTCACCTTCTCACTCCCAGTTTTCACCAATACAGTGATTAAATACGCTAAAAATGCTGCAAAAAGCCCTGCCTTCATGCCCTACGATTGGTTCAGCTGTGATGACCTAGCCAATCGTAGACAAAAACAAATTCTTGTAAGCAGTAATAATGCAGAAGGCAAGATTTTTTAATGAATCCAAAAAAAAAAAAAAAAAAAGAAAAAGCATGACTGGAACTGGTGATCAGCATTAATTTTAGCTGATCCTTCACTTTGTGAGACCAACCAGCTCCCACTAGTCTTTCCTTTAGATGTTCATTCACTGGGTCTCTGGCTGAAGAATTTGCACTGATTTGCTTACAATTTCACATCTAGTAAAGCATCTAACCAATCATAGTAGAGACTGTATTCTTGTAACCAATCATAACGCAGAAGATGGGATTTATGTGAAAAGATGGGAAGTCTCAAAGCTGGAGAAAATATTCCGTCTTCTGTTATATTTTTGGCAGATTAAACAATTCAGTGCGGGCAGAACCACTGGGTGCCTGTCAAAAAAAGTTATACAGTGGAACCTCGGATTGCGAGTAACGTGGTTTACAAGTGTTCTGCAAACCGAGCAAAGATTTTAAATACATTTTTAATCGGAAACCGAGCAAGTATTAGTTTACGAGCGCCGAGTATCATGTATCAAAAATGAGACTCATATTTTGACACCGAGCGTCACTCTCTCACTCTCTTTTTTTCCTGTTAAAACGGTGTTTCCGTTGTGTGTATGTGTTTGTTGTGAAGCTTAAAAAGCGAGATGGGGAGAGGGAGGAGGAGTGTTACTGTGTAAAACGAGGCAAGGCAAGGGGCTAATTCGACACACACACACACGCACACACACACACACACACACAGGGCGCATGCGCGCACCAACGGAAACACTCATCTGTGATTTATTTGTACTTTTTTTTAAAGGTAAAGTGCAGATTAATTTGTTTTATTTTCATTTTATAGATTCTATTAATTATTTTTATGTATTTATTTTTTGGGGCTGTGGAACGAATAATTTGAGTTTTCATTATTTCTTATGAGAAATGATGACTTGGTTTACGAGTGTTTTGGAACACGAGCCCACTTCCAGAATGAATTATGCTCGTAATCCAAGGTTCCACTGTATTCTGATCAAATGCTTTGTGCATGTATCATGGCCTGCATCCAACCATTTAAACAGTTAAGCTAAAATCTCTAATCAGAATCATTTCACTCTGATTAAAGAAATTTTGTCCATGTTAACGTAGCTAATGCTTTACACAGAACACCAAGGTACAGTGATGACACAATAATTCTGCCTTGAACAGGCTGTGTGAAAGGGGTTTAGGACAAAAGAAGGTAGTACAGTAAAATGGATTATACTAGATAAAATGTTCTATTTCTTACAATCACTTTAAAATCACTCTGTAGTTCAGAGTGTATTCTCCAGTCAGTTTAGCACGTTTAAAAAAAAAAAAAACACAATACAGTTTTAACATAAATGCAGTATTGAGTCATTTGGGAAAACTGGTAGCCTGTCATTTTACCATAGTACACGTCATGTCATTTTAGGCTGACAGAATTTGAGGACACACCCACCAGTCACTTGACTATTGATGAGTTTATGCGAGTGGACCTGGAGGAGGAGTGTGATCCCCCTTCTTTTGTTGCTGGTCAAAAGAAGCTAAAGATCCAGCAGGTTGGTATTGAATAGTGAAAGGTGTACATTATGCCCTTACATCGTCTTATCACATTTGTGTCTCTTGCAACTTGTTAAACGTTTTATAAAATAGAACGTTCATTTGTTTATTTCAGCTGGAACAGGAGCTGGCCAGGAAGCTTGATGAATATCAAGGTTAGTTTTCTCAGCTGAAAAAAAAAACATTAATGTTTGAATGTTCTCTGAACCCAGGCCCTTTTCTGTCTTTTCACAGCAGTATCTGTCCGCTTCATTTTCATGCTTGAACTGGCATTTTAATATTCTATCAGAACACTGTGGAGAAACATACAAAACATCAGTAAAGGTTTTAGGGTAATATTGCCCTAAAAAGTTGTGCTTTCAGGATTTAATAGCAAAGGTGTGCGCATCAGTATTCAGTTCTCAGATCTAAACCATAGACTCAAGCACTATTCAGAAGTTGCATAAGAGATAAGCACATAGTGGAGATTCCCACTGTAGAGTTTTTCATGGATTTGTCATGTACAAGTGATGAGCAGTATAAAGTCTAGTGTTATGGTGGACAGTTTGATGTAAAACTAATATAACATACTGAAATGTATCTTTTGAATTGTAAATTCACTTAAAATTATATAGAATGGTATTTAAGGTCTATATTAAATACACAAATAATTGTATTAATTAATAGGCATATTTATTTACAGGAAAGAGGATCAATTTCAATAACGTAGAGTTTGGCACTGTTGCCTCTCACCTCAAGGGTTTGGGGTTCAAATCTCTGTGCATGTCTTGTACATGGAATTTGCATGTTCTCCCCTTCTGCTTTGTGGATTTCCTCTGGGAAGACTAAACTGTGTATGCTTTACTATTTTATGCCCTTTATATTATGACCTAATTAACTCAGGCACACACATAATATAACAAAATAAATAAAATAAAGTGTGAAGTGTGCCGTGTCCTGTGAGATTTTTATTTTAATACTTGCCGTCTTTTCCTTTATATACAAAGTGGCATTCTAATCAAACCGGGACTTGTGTTAAAATTTCTCTCTAATAACGGCATAAAACAGATTGACATTTACAGAAGACTTCAAACACAATACGGGATGAGACTCTTAGCTGCAGTAAATCATTTAAATGGTGCAAATGTTTTAAAGAAGCCGTATGTCTGTGAATGATGATGCTGGTCGAGGTGACCCAGAGCCCACTGCAGTCATTTCCACGAACATTCAGCGAGTGCAACGCCTGATCCTGGAAAATTTATGAATAATTTGTTACCAACTTGCAAAAGAGAACTGAACACACAATTGTTCATGAACACCATCTGCACATTACAGGAACTCGGCTGGGAATTCTTGTCACATCCGCTGTACAGTCCTGACCTCGCTCCAAGCCATTTCCACATCACTGGGTCATTAAAGGAGATCCTGGGAGGCCAGCGTTTCAGACCTTAGCAGGCAGTCAGATCAGGGCTTGAGCATACAGTACTAGGAAAACGTTCTACCTTGATGGTGTCCAGGCACTAGTGAGTGTAGTTAAATGCATTAGTGTTGCAGGGGATTATATAGAGAAGTAAAGGGAGTTGTTACTCTCATAACTGTGTTATGACTTGAATGACTTGAACATCTTTTGTATTATTGTAGTAGTCTTTCCATTTTATTTAACTCAGTGCTATTTATACTGTATAGCACTTTTAAAAACAGAAATGGTCACAAAGCAGCTTTACAGAATCAAGGAAAAACTTCCTGAGATGGCAATGGGAAGAACCTTCGAAAGGAACCAGTCTCAACAGGGAATCCATCCTCATTTGGGTGATATTAGATAGATTTAGCAGGGATTGATTTGCAGTCATATTATGTGCTAACAGGCTGTACGTTCAGTTTAATGGGAAGGGTGGTTAAGCTAATAAAGTCCATTTCCATTGTTGGAGACTCTGTGGGAATTTCAGCTCTAAACTATTAACTAGTAACTGCGGTCACAAGCCTTCAGAGGAAAAAACTCACCAGCTGAGTCCAAGACCACCTCATGGTCAATACATAGACGATGCCTAGTACTACAATATATCATTGAAAGTATGTGGACTGGACCACTTTCCAATCTCACTCCTGTGTGCTGCCTTTGCTGTTTCAGTCTTCACTCTTCATTTTATCTCCCTGATTAAAGACACAATTCTTCTGTTTAAAGTCAGTTGTCTAGATGCTAATGAAAACACACACAGGCAGTTCTAATCAAGAAATATCTAGCAAACCTACTGGCTTGAAATACGCGCAAGTAATTTTCTTCATTTGAATTAAGAGGCCAGAAAGTTGACCTAGCAGGTGTGTGTAGCACACCTCTGAATGCGCTTTACTTTCCCTGTGTAAATATTGATATAACTCTGGAAGTGAACTCTCAGCAACTCTTGTATTACGTAAACCGCAGCTAAAAGCTCCATACACAATAAGCACAGTATAAAATTTCATATGAATGTAAGATCATGTATTAAATTATGGAGGGTTTGGGGAACGCTGCGGTGTGCGTGTTAAGTCAGAGTAATGGTGTAGTTTGCCAGAGGCAGTTTTTGTGATTGAGATGCCGTGCATTTGCTTGGTTTTATAGGTGAGATCAACTCCTATCAGGATGAGATTGAGACAGAACTGGAGAACAGCAGACCTAAACTGAGAGGAATTTATGCCATGTACGCAAGAGAAGGTACTGGGCACCAGATGTGTTTGTTCAGTTCACACTCGTTCATTTCTGTAAATTCTTATTTTTATACATATTACCATGATGTTTTTTAAAACTCATAGTCAAGTACTGTTTGTTTATTTTTTTTGTAATTAGAGTGTAATTTGGTAGCCACATTAGAAAAACCTTATACACACTTAATGTCAAATTAACATGGAGAGGAAGTATAATCACTCCTGATGATTACATTTACAAATCCCTCCTGTCTCTCTGTTAGACGCCAACGATGGCAGTCTGTCTCTGGTGTCGGACCTCACGGGAGACGAGGACACGCAAGATGAGGAGATGGAAGCTGCAGCTCAGCATCTCAATGAGGACTTCATCAAACAGGTGTTACCTGAACTGGAGCAGGGCCCTCAGGGAGGCACTGAGGCACAGGAGCAGGGCAAAGGGGCAGCAGAACTGCCCAGTGGATCCACCCATGTGCCACTAACTTCACTTCTTGGCCCGCTTCCCAGCGCTGCCAGCCTTGGCCTCACAGACTCTATTCGCCATTGCCTGACTGAGGTAGAGGAGGAGGATGGTGAGTTGTGGCTGTAGGATATAGCTTGCTTTGTTTTCAGGAGCCTAATTTGATTATGATGAAAAAGATTAAGCACTGCTGCACTGGTCACAAAATGGTCTGTGGCTGTTGTTTTTTTTGTTTTTTTTGCCTGAGCTGTATGCTGAGGATCATTAGACATAGGGTTTGTGCTTGATTAATTAACAGGCAATAGTGCTATATGTTATGGTGCATAATCTGTCCTTTGTTATGACTATGTTTCACTTTGTTCAATGGTGGTTTACTTTCGATACACAAATTGTTTAATATTTCACTTTTATTGCTAGATTGCTGAGGTCCAACAAAACAGAGGTACTTACTTCTGGATCTGGTCTGGTAGTCATGGCTGCATTTAACTGCCCTAATGTACCTTTGCTTCAACTATTCTGCACCATTTAATTCTAATTTAAACTGTTTAACCACAGGCTATTACTTATTGAATGACTCTAAAAAAGTTTTCCATTTTATCTAGGTCTTCAGCATTCATTTATCCTGTTGTAATTTCATGCAGTTCTTTTGGCAAATGTTGCATAAAAACAGAGTTTATTTTACAGTCCTTCACAGCGTGGGAAAGTCAAAACCAGTAGGCAGGAAGGCAGGAATTAGCCTCATCAATACAGCTAATCAATGCAGTCTCTCCCGATCTAACCAACGTATAGCCAATATCCTTCAGTTCGAACTCGTAGGAATTAAAATGAAATGTTTTGTTCCTAAGCACTACCACATATTCCTTCAGTGATGTAGGAGCGTTTTTGATTTATCTTATAATCCACTATTAGGGGTGCACATATTTTGAGGCATTTATATGTCTGCCATGTAAACACTAACCAAAAAGCTGTAAATCTCAAAATTCTATGTACAAATTGCTGTACTGAATTAGAAAAAGCACGGGCTAAGCTAATGTACCAGATGTAGCTAGGGGCAATGATTGTTTTATGATTGTTTAAAAAATGTGGAGGTTTGATACTCATTTTAAGCAGCTGAACGCAGAGTAGATTAACATTCATGTTCTCACATTTTTCTTAACCACACTGAATGTTGAACATATTAACACTCAACTAAGCATTAGTGATATCAAGACTAAAATTTTTAAATTAAGTTTTATTTAAATAGTCCTAGCAGCACATTGGTTATGTAAGACGAATTAACAGGGTCCAAAAAGTTTAACCCTTAAAACCCAAAGTATTTTCAGGCATTTTTGCATTACTTTGTTTTAATAAATGTATACAGGCTTTAGATTGTGTAATATAGAGTGTCATGTAATTTTGTCAGCACAACCTAGGCAAATTTTTTTTTTCTATTTAGTTTTAGCCAATTATATTCAATTCAATTCAATTCAATTCAATTATAGCGCTTTTAACAATAGTCATTGTCTCAATGTAGCTTCTCAAGAAGGTTATGGAAATAATGAAGCAAGTAAAAATGTGTATAGATCATAGTGATCAGATTGTCCTTGATGAGCAAGCAAAGGGTGACGGTGACGGTGGCAAGGACAAACTCCCTGGGAACGCAATAGGAAGAAACCTTGAGAGGAACCCATGGAACCCATCCTCATTTGGATCATAACAGATAGCAGGGATTTTTCAATTATATGAAGAAAATGGGCAAATAATTACCATAGACACATGCATAAGCTCACATACAGTATTTCTGTGGTTGTTTTCACTTGTTTATATGCCAAAAAATATATACTAATAATATGTGAGCATTATGTGAGTTCTAAATTTTTGCAATGTCATTCCCACATTCCGCTAAAATTGACTAATTTTAAAAGTATGGATAACCTAGGTTTTATATTGTATATCTGAATGCCCAAACACAGAGTTTAACGTCTCAAGCCTCCCTAGTTGACACACACTGGTAGGAAATCCATATAAGAATATGGATGGCCACTCAAGATTTAAGGGTTAAACAAGCTGAATAAAAACCAACATAACGACAAGGCAAAAGTACTATCTAAAAATCTAAAACCTATTCTCGTCCCTATGTCCTTATTCTAAAATTACAATGTGCAACGCCTGAACTTCCAAGTGCACATGTTGTGGTGTACAAGTTAATAAATATGTGAGCTACAGAAAAATATTACACAAAACAAACATTTTTGTAATATTTTCTTATTTTTCCTTAACAGCAGTTGATCAATTACTGATTCATCATTAGCATCCCCTAATATTAGTGTGATAGTGATACATTTGATATTACATTAGAATTGGTTGGAAATTGATTGCTTTCTTCCATAGTTAATCAATACCTAAATCTCATTCATCAAAGTGAATCCCTCGCCACCGAATACTTTATTCTACATCAAGTAGGATCTTCAGCTGCAGTTTCAAAGTTTTTACAGAGTATTTTCTCCTTATCTTGGGATGGACGCAAGGATTAAGTTTCAGAAACAGTCACACAAAAATGCATTAATGTTTAAAGAATGCAGTCACTCAGGATTTTGCCTAATCCCTCAGTTTTATCTGTACAGATTACGGAATTTTGAGGAAACATTAACGCAACATAATATCCTTTAGATAGTAGTGTCCATGTTTATTTGATTTATAAATTATCTGTCATTCTCATTTCGCAGGAGCTGTAAGCTTAAAGGTTTTACACTAAATTGCCTTCTGGTTATAACAATCTCATGCGCATTTTGTGTGAGTGGATATGAGAAAATCAATACATAAACGAGTAGTGTTTAATTATCATATGTTGTCAGTGCACTAATAGGTACAGCACATTAGCTAGTATTGATACCCGAAACATCAATTAAATTGATCTTGACTTAGTTAGGCTTGTAATTAAAAGCGTGATCCATTCAAAGATCATTAACCTTGAGGTAATGTGTCGTTGGCTGATGTGTGCTGTTTGGTAAGAGGGCTCTGAAGTGTTGATATGGCCATCATTTATTAATGCTTTCTTTACAAACACCTAAAAATCTTATCCAGTCTGCTTAGCCAAGCAAGGCTACAGTGTACTCACCACTGACCGTTTGAATTCACACCATTCTCTTTTGCCCGTTGACACTCATCTTTGCCCTGTCATTGACCTGGATTTTGTTATTCACTCTTTGATGCTTGGGGCTATCCGCAGCAGTAGAGCCTTCCCCAGGGCAGGCCAGGAGTGCCGTGATGAAAGTGCACAGCTGTGATGCAGACTGGAAGTATCTGCTGATGCCGCTGACGATGGAGTTTATAGGTTTTTCAGAGGGTGGCTGCGAGCCAATATTATTCCCCCATCATCTTCATGCTTTGTGCAGAGTAGGCTGATGACTCTGCAGTAGCAAAAGCCTCTTAGAGTCTCTGGTAAACACGGCTTTATTGCCATCTCCTCCGCAGGAATGATTCCACCTCCTCGCAACAATAACAACAAAATGCGCAGCAGACTGAAAAATCTCAGCTTCTGCAAACACTTGCATAATGATTTGTGTGGATTATCATGAAGAGATGGAAAAAAGAGGGTTAAAACCTGCAGAGTGTGGATAAAGATTGTAAAAAAATTTTTTTTTAAAGGGCCAGGAAATAGAGTTGCATTGTTGAGATGGGAGAAAGCAAACGTGTTAGATAGACACAGGTGGAGAAAGTGTGAAGTGAGGATTGTGAAAGGGAGTGTTTAAGAATGTGCTTGTGTGCAGTTTTGAAAGAGGGGGAGTGTGAGAGAGAGAGTGACAGACCAAGCAACTGTAGTGTATGGCACCCCACTATCTCTCTCTCTCTCTCTCTCTCTCTCTCTCTCTCTGTCTTTCACACCCTTCGTCACAGACGCAGCAAGGAAAGAAAGCACTCTTCGTTCCACAGCCTCCTTCTCCTTCCCTTCTTCTCATCAGTGTCTATTTAAAGCAGCTCTATTTCTGACTGGCAGGCCACTTTTAGCCCAGAAAATGGTTGTAAGTAGTTCATGCTCATGTTACAAAAAATCTGTTTTTTTTTTTTTTTCAGTAGACACTCTTTGACGCTATATGAATGAGATATTGTATAATGGGTCTAAATGAGGCATCATCGTGCATGAAGTGACAAGAAGAGTCTTCTATAGGTCTTTAGCTACGTTTCCATGAACCTTGATTGAACTCTGCCATTTATTTAAAAGGCAGCACAGACTGAGACTGACAGAGTGCAAAACGATCCTTTAAAGACAAAACTCTCACATGTATATCACGCGCGTGACGAATAATTGAAATCAGACGCCATTGGGATATTGAAAGTGTGTTAAGACAGTGATCGTCAATACGACGCAGACCACGGAATGTGTTGAGAGAGCATTATCTCTTCATCAGATCATTTACCAGGAAGCGACCAGGCTGCTGTAGTCATTCTGTCATTCACATTGATTTTACATTATTATTCCAGCGTCAGTCTTTTGTTTCCATATGGGAGTTCTAGCTGCAGCTCTCAGAACCTGAAGCGCTGACAGGTTTCACAAATAGTAACACTGTGCAGTTTCATTCTTCTGCTGAGTGAGCGTGACTCTGTGCTTCCTCTGACCCTTTCTCCCTCAATGGGTGGACAATCTCCGCTGCCAAAATCTGTGCTACCGTTGCCGTTGTGGGCAAAAAAAAAAAAAAAAAGGTCTAATGGCTGCCATGAGTGCTGGCAGCTGTGGATGATTTAGAGTGATGGACCCATGGCCTGAGGTAAAGGGAGAGGCAAAAAGAGAAAGTGCAGCCAAGGAAGGGGGAACGTGTCACCGCAGATGACAGCCAAGCTCCGGGATGACATTCAGCATGAGGATTTTAAAAAGAGTCAAACCCTCCGCAGTCCTCTGTAATGCCTAACCTTTCCGGTAGAGGTAAGGTGAAATGATTGACAAGATGAAAATATGCTAAGGGATTCTGGGAGAATAGCTCTTTTTTAATTTATTATTTTTTCTTTTCTTCTGATCCAAGAGAAATACCAGGATTCAGATGTATTCTCATGTAGCTGCTAGCGAGCATACTAATATCAGAAAGGTGCTGCTTCGTTTCAAACGTTCACAGTATCACTGAAATCAGGTGGACCAATGAAATAAGAAGGAATAAAATCTTCCCAGTATCCATAATTTCCATCATCGTTCAATCTTTAACACTTGAATATCTAGGGAGTTGGGCAGAATTTGAACCCGCAAAGATTTTCCCCCTTGCAGCTGTGTCGAATTTGCCTGTGTTAGCAGCCGATGGTGCCAGACATGCGCTAGAATAATTGACAGATTTGAAAATGCGTTAGCCACCAGTTTTCTGTTCCAGCAGAGAAGAAGTAGCGTGGATGTTTATAGTTCCACACAGTTATGGGCACAGAGTGTGCAGCGACTGTTTATGGCACACTGATGTGTGTGTGGGAGCACTGCCTTTTTCCCTCAGAGGATGGATTCTGATAAACAGTATGCAGTAGCTGAGCCGTGACATTTACACATATTTTATCTCATATACTCCTTTGGCTCGACGGCACAAACAGTGGGAACTCACGGAGAGGCTGAAAAGGGTTTTCAGAGGTTGTGCTGCCATATTGCACTCACATTTTCCCTGGTGTTGGCATGGACATGTATGAAGACAGAATCGCAAGCCAAAGCCTTAGCTTTAACTATAGACAGCATGATCGGTGTCGATATAAGTCTGAGTCCTGTACTTATACCACTCGAGCTGTGTTTTTTGTCTTTGGGAGCAAGCTCTATAAATAGTTTCTTTCTAAGGAGGTTTATTTCTAAGTTCCGTCATCAGCAGCGATTAACCTAATTGACTTTAGCATGTTTTCAGTATTAGTTCATCTCCATGGCGATTTGCATCAAACCTATCTATTTAGTTGCATAATTATTCACGTGACTCATTATGCAATGTGAATTATGCTAATTCAAGTTCAAAGGCAAATCTAAAACATGCCGAATTCCCAACATTCAGGCTTCAGCTTGTAGTTAGTTCCCTGTCTTATCATGCACAGCATGCTTGCTGTTGTTTAAAGACATCCCCCAGCTACAAGGTAGCAGCTTTCTGGCTCCTCTGGTGCCACTCTGTATTACATGCAATACAAAAAATATCTCAAAGCAAATTACATGGTTCTGAGCCTAACTCAGCCTTTCACACTGCTTGTAATGATGAACGCTGCATTTCTCCAGGTTGCTCTTGCTCAACCAGGTTGCTCAGCCTCAGCCTATGGATGACCTTCAAGTCCCAATGCACAGTGTGGCGAGCTACTCAGCAACCCCGGTTAGCTGTAATCCGCAGCAGAAAGGAAGCCTAATTGCATTTGTCTGTATTCTTCTTTCCATACTCTCAGCTACCTCAGTGCAGTTTCTGTGAGGAACTGCTGTGATTTGCTTCGCTGAGTTTGATAAGTGACAGCCACTGCAAGCCCTGACGTTTACTCCAGTGTGCATGTGCCAGGCCGTGCTTGGGTGAAGTTGGCACTGACAGCTTGTCAAAGAGAGACCTATTTAACATTTATGAGAAATTAGCTTACATATAAAGAAAATTGGATGTGCTGGTAAAGGAAGAGAAAAAGTTGATGCTGTTGTACAGTGCCTGCCAAAGAAAGGATGAACGCTCTATATTTCGTTCAACCACCTTTAGTTTTCAGTATAGCAGGCAATATGTTGGTCAGTTCATGTGTGATTCTTCGTGCTCCCAGACCCACTCTTTCACAATTTGAGACCTAGACTATGCTTGTACTCTCAGGGAATAACAATTCCATTCATACTGGTCATTCAGTACATTTAGGTCATCAGCTGACTTAATTTTGCCCTCATTGCCACATATACAGTAGCAATGTTTTCATATTGCCACATGATGTTGCTGAACCTAGATCTGACCAACTGAAGCAATCCCAGATCATAACACTGCCTCCATAGGCTTGTGCAGTGGGCACCATTCATGATGGGTACATTGCTATATGTGCTTCCGTTCTTACCCTGACATGCCTATCACTTTGGAATACGGTCATTCTGCACATACCAGACCACATAACCTTTTTCCATTGCTCCAAAGTCCGAACTACAGTATATGCTTCAAGACAAATTGAAGTCTTTTTTTTATTTTTTATGTATTTCTTCTTACTAACAAGTAGTCTTCGTATGAACACACAGCTGTTTAGTACCAATCCTGTGAGTTCTCATCGCATTGTGTGCATGTGGAAATACTTTTACTTTCGCTATTATACATACACTATATGGACAGGTAGGAAGGTATTTGGCCAAACCATGGAGTTACTCATTACCGCAACAACAGCTTCCACTCTTCTTGGAAGGCTGTTCACAAGATTTTGGAGTGTTTCTGTGGGAATTCATGCTTATTCATTTTGTATTTATGAGGTCAGGCACTGATGTTGGACAAGAAGGCCTGGCTCGCATTCTCTGTTCCAGTTCAAGGTCAGGGCTCTGTGGGGCTGAGTCAAGTTCTTCTACAGCAGACACATCAAACCATGTCTTTATAGTCCATGCTTTGTGCAATGGGACACACTCATATTGCAAGCTATGGAATCATAGCTTTGCCCAAGATTGTCAGTCTTTTGTCTTGATATGTTGAAGAATTAAGACTGGGTAAGATTTACTGGGGATAAAGGGTCTGATTGAAATTCGATAATTAACAGGTTTGGTCAAATACTTTTGTCAATATACTGTAGTGCAGCTCTGGTGTCTGCTGAAAGCTCCACTGTACTTCCCAGTCCCATCTTTTGGTTTCCTAAGAACTGACTAGGCTTTAAAATGGTAGTGAATGTAATTTAATAACAAGCACATGCTTATTATCTTCTTCTAACAAGGTTTCTAGGTCAGCACCTTGTGTTTGCACCATCAGTCCTTGACCATCATTTCAGCCAAGAGGTCTCATGTTCTGTCCTCACATATTATTAGAGCCTGTCTTCACCTTCTGTCGACATGATTAACCAGAAGGTGACTTTTACTTACAGCAGGAGGCTTTTAAGTTGGATTTTTATTTGGTTTCAGCAGTGTTTCCACGAACATGCATGTTCCTGATTCGGAAAAGACCATCTGTCACCCGAGCATGCTAATTGGTCCCTATGAAAAGCGTTCTACTGTCAGATTTAATTGCACATCGCCACCGATGTGTGTAGTGCAGCAAGTGGAGTGAAGTCAATGAGGATTTAAATTTTTTCTAATTAAATTATAAATAATCATAAAAATAAATAAAAAAATTTAAAAAACAATATCCAAGATACAACATGTTCTTGTCCCAGGTGCCATGGCCGCTATTTCGTCTACCTGTTATGGGTTTATTGTTGGATTTGTTTGAATTATAAAGTCAAAATGATCAACCGAATCATCACAAGTCAACGAGCATCTTGTTGGTTAAAATATGAATACAGTAATTGTTCATCACCTCTGACCGTGAGAGAGTCAAGCAGCAACTGATAATAAACCTTCCTACTGTGCCATGGAAGCTATGTCTAGTGATGACCTTGCACAGTGCTTATCATGTTACAAAAGTGGAAAGTATGTAGTTAGACTGATAGCTTTAGCTCTGGTGCAAAAGGGCAGGACCTTTAACTCACGTTTGTTGGATTTCCAGTCAGCTATTCGTGATAGTGGGCTTCGGCAGTTTCGGGCTGTTTTATCATAATTGTAAGATTTTCCTTGTAGCATTTGCTACCACAGAATGATGGCAGGCTTGTGAAAGCTCCTTTTGTATGTGTGTCTCTAGTCTCTTACAAGCTGAATCTGAAATGACTTCACACAAGCAAGAAAGGGAACGTAAGCTGTCTGGCAGACTGTGACCCAATTCTCTTCCCCATCCCATATGTAAAATCAGAACTTCTCAGTAGTTGTTCCTCGGTCTAGGTTTTCTTCTTGAGTTATGTGTGTGTGCGCGTATGTGTGTGTGTGAGATGTCGGTCATGTCGAACGCACCAATCAGTTTGGATAATGAACATCTGCAGAGATCCCGATCCACAGAGGCTCATCTAATTCACAGCAATATCGCAGGTCGACCTTCTCGTGCTGCTCTCGCCGCTCTTAATTATCAGGGAAAAAGCTTTTTCTGTGAGTCGCCTGATAAAACCGAATGCACCGTGCTATGCTGAAGTGCAGTAGTTTAGCTCTTCATCATTTAAACTTCAGGTAGAAATATATTCATAGGAATTCTTTACTTATTCCGCATCCAGGTCGCAGAATTATTCAATATGCTTCATCTGTAGTAGTGATATTCAATAGTGATCTACGGCAATAAGCTACTCCTTTGTGAATGCACTGTTTTTTTTTTAGTATGGCTTTTCAGAATTTAATTACATAAGGACTGATGCTGATACTGGATTAGTATCTGATAGAGCTCCACAATTCACCATGATCGGTCAGGAATCATTGATTTTTGGCTTCCTCAATTAATTAAACACAACCCATTATACTGCTAATCTAAACTTACTGTAGCTAATGAGTGTACGCTAGACATTTTTCTAGCATGCTTTTCTATTTCTATTTAGCGATTAAATTGCAAGCTTGTAGACTGACTCATTTCAAAAGTCAATATTTTTTTCGTTTCCTTTTATGACACTGTGTACTTTCTTATCCCTTATACTGAAATGAACATGTCCATTAGTATAAATGCTAATTGTGTTTAGTGCACCAGACAGGTGTGTGCTCTGAATTGGTCGCAGCCTTTTAACGGTACATCGTAGTTTTCTAGTTGCCTGAATGTGTAAATTGAGCAAACATATAAACAGTTTGGATAATTTTGAAAAAGTGTTGGAATAAATAAATAAATAGATTAATAAATAAGTAAGTTCTTTCACATAGCCTTTTTTTTTTTCTTTTTTTTGCTCGTTATGAATAATAATTGAACAGTGCTGGCAGGAGCATGTGTTATTGCCAGAGCTGCACACCAGTGACGCGTCTCCTTAATGAACGGCGGTCTAATTACAACTGGAATTCTGCGGCTTCCCTTCTTTTGTTGTCTCCCAGCCTCCAGTCAAGGCAGTTGATTCTGTTTCATTTAAAAATTAGGTACTAAGCTGAATTATCTCCCTGCTTGTGTGTCCTGGTGATAATCACTAAATCATGCCTCAGGGCATTTGCTGGGTTAATGGGAAAGCTTGGCCGGAAGACCAGATAAACAGCCACTGCCTGCTTTTTATAAATGTCATCTGTCATCTGCACAGTGACACTCTGCACTTGTGTCTTCCAAAAGGGTAAAGTCACCACTGCTGCAAAGGATTAAGGTTAGCCCATGTTCCTTCCTCTTTATGCTTGATGAGCATAAATTGACAGTCGCCTAACCTTTTGCTAATCCAATTCTCCCAAGGTTTGTTCCAAAGTCAGAGGTTTATTCAATATAGAAAGGTGAAACAAAAAGAAATATTCAATTGCTTATTATTATCCATGTCGCGTGGGACCTGCAGGCTATCACGGGAAGCTCAAGGGGCAAGGCAGTGGAACACCTTGGGTGGGGTTTTAACCCATAGCCATTGCCAGACACACACACTCACACACCCTATCATACAGTAGGAGCAATTTGGAAATCCCAGTTAGTACAACGCATATCTTCAGACTGAGGGCATGAAACTGGAGTAAACTCACAAAGCATGCAGAGAGCATGCAGACTCCACACACACAGACCAGAGGCAAAATTGGGATCCCAACCTTGGAGGTGCGTGGTGATGGTCCAACAGCTAAGGATGGTGCCCTCCACAGCTTGATGGCTGCCTTTCATATCCTGCATTGAATTTGTGTTTATCTTGTGTACATCTTCAGAAATTAATGTGCACTTCAAAAATGCCAGACGGTTTTGAAGGAAATTCTCCACAGCTGTATGGTGTATCTTTCCTGCTACACAGTGACGAATATGCATGTCAAACCAGTTGGCAGGAGATAAGAACCTCTGTCTTAACTGTCAGTGTGAAAACTAAGCTCATCGAGTGTCTCCATGTTTGGTAATTTCATGCAAAACTGTCTGATTGACTTCTCCAGTGTGCCCCCTACTGGAATCCTCCAGTACCATGCGTAGTATATGGGCAAATACATGAACAAATACGCGCGTGACGTTGCTGGTTGACTACACGAAGCAAGTATATTTTGGCTCTAATAAAAGCTGTTGATTATATGTTACTCATGTGAAGTAAGGGATGAAATGAGACAGAATGTGTCTTTTAAAGGAAAATGATCAACCTTAGGGTCAATGTGTGACGTTTGGGCCAATGTCCCTAATCACCTTGAAGACTGTATTCCAATAACAGGGTGTTCCAGAGGGTTTTGGTGATCTTTTGAGAAAAAGGAATACAATAAATAAAACCTACTATTTTTAAATATATGAATGAAAGGTGACAATGACAGTGACAGTGTTATAAAATGAGTATAATATGAAAATGAATTTGGTATTGCTTAATTTGTTGCCTCATTTATATATTTATTTCATTTACTTTTATACCATATTTGTAAGGCATGGTTGGCACAGTGGTAGGTTTCTCACGTGCCATGCAGAAGGCCCGGGTCGATTCCCAATCAGTGCCCAAACCCACGCACTGGATGCAGTGGTGGTCAGGAACGGCATTCGTCGTAAAACCTGTGCCAAGTTGTTGTGCGGATCGGATGGTCCGTTGTGACGACTCCTTGACGGAGCAGTCGAAAGACTAACAACATACCATAGTGATATTTATTTCATTTTGACATAAATGGCTTCCTGCATCACAGAAGAAGCACGTGTTCGTCTTCACCTTCTCTTGTTGCTAGCAGTTGTGTGATGGTTCTGAGCTGGTTAGTGTCTAGGAATTGGCAGTTAATAAAACTGGGGAGGAACGTTGCTCTTGTTAGACTGAGAAGAGAGCATAGAGCGAGGTCATAAGGGGACACGAGATCAGATATCATTGTTGGAGATAAAAATGATAAAACAGCCAATGAAGAAGAATAACATCATATCATGCTTCTTTAAGACATTATCTAATATACACCTTTTTCCTTTCAGTGTCTGCAGAAGACAAGTCAGATAACGGTGAGCTCGACCTGGAAGGCATCGACGAGAATGAGATCGAAAAGGTTTGTGCCTTATAAACATAATAAAGACGAAAGAGAAGCATGAAACATCCCCTGTGCCTCCCTCGTCTCTAAGCTCCTACAGCCTGTTAGGTGGTGATGCTGTAATTTATGTTCACCAACCCGCTTGCCTGAACGCACTGCGGGTTAATCAGCTCATTAGAGAACGATTTGAGATCTTGCAGTCTTGCTGTGTAGCATTACCCCTTATCAATTCTGCTCTCCTGTGTGCAGTACATTCTCAATGAGAAGGAGGTGCAGGCTAAGACAGAGCTGTGGATGAAGCAAAATGAGGAGTATCTAAGGGAGCAGAAAGGTAAGAGAACAGAGAGATGAGCTTAGCACACTCATTAACACACACTTGGTTCTTGCGGTACAGATGGCTATCAGCCCAGCAGGTGTGAAGCCCAGAGAAGGAGAATGTCTGGGATAAAAATAGAGCTTAATGAAGTGAAGAGATTTGTTGCCTTAAAAACCCATTTGATAAAGTGAGCTAGTACCTGTGAGCGAATTTCAAATCAAATTTCAGGATATTTCTCTTCCTCCAGCATTCGGATATGAATAAATCTGAGATGAAGCATAATTCATTATCCGTAAGTTTCATTTGTTACATCATTGTAGGTCTAGCAGGAAGCCTTTTTAATTTCCGATATCGACTGTAACCTGCTGTCAAACCAAGTGCAATCCAGCCCAGAATTATTGGCCAGAAAATTGTCATTATATTTAATTGGGTAACCTTATTCCAGGACAAAACAATGCACCGAAATGTACTTGTTCACCCAAATGGTTAACAACTCTTAAGTAATCATCCATGATATCCTCTCTCATTGGCGTATAAATATGAAGTGACGCAGAGGCCAAGTTCGTCTGGTCATTCATCAGCATGGGGATGATTAAAGAATACACAAATGAAATGAGCTGCAAGTGTGGTGACCTGCATACATAATTCAGTGGTTATAAAAATGTCTATGTTCTTGATTAATTAAGAAGTTAAAAAAAAAACTTCTGCCTATAGATCAGACCTGGAGTTTGGACACTACTGGAACTTTCAATTAGAGTTTGATGTTCAGGGAAGCCTTTTTTTGCACCACACACTCAGGGTGTGAAAAGGATAATTATACAGAAAATATAATCAAGCCTTTGAAATGACATGATCCCCATGGTCCCTTTTGGAGTGCCTGGGTAGGACTATCTAGTGGGATGGACCTAGGATCTCGGAGGATCTGGAGATATTGCTTGGTATCTGATTGTAGGGTTTGTAGTCACTAATTTCATCCAGCGTTATAATGCAGCTTTTTAATTTGTGCTCATAATAAAAGTTAGATTTTTCTCATATGTTTAGCTAATTATTTAGACATTTTTTAACCTTTTTACTCCTCTTGATTAAGGATGCTTACGATTTTCTACTTACCTGCCTACCCACCAACCCTTCAGTTTTAGTAAATATAGGCACTCTTGAAATGTCGCACCTCCATTAAAATTATGGACCAGAGATAACGGTTATTTAACACACTATATATACAGTGCTATATATCGTTTAATATAGTGCTGTATGAAATATACACAATATATACAGTGCTATAAGAGGTAAACTAAAACTTGGTAAACTTGAAAATTTGGGTCAAAATATATTTTAATGTTGTAAAATCTGAAATCTTCTGTAAAGCATATCGTCATCATCATAAGACATCACATATTACAGTATGTTAAAGTATTACATCATTCAACACGTATTTTTTTTTAATCATCTAGTCTCTGCTGTGTCAACCCCAACCAGCATCCAACAAATCCACTGTATGATATTTCTTCTACTTTTTTTCTTTTTTTTTTTTAGAAAAGGAAGAGAGGATAGCCAAAGAGAAGGAGCAAGGAATCTATAAGGAGAAGGTGAGTGTATCAGGATTGTGACAACCCTGAGCCAGTGTCCTGGCTCCTGCCCTGCTGTCATGCTAGTTGTCTCAAACACATTTTTGTCCCTGGGATCACACCCTTTCCATGTGAACCCGACTACACCTTTGGGTTAGCCCAGGCTCCCTGTTCTGTGCGCACTTAACCTTTTTTGTTAAAGGTCTTATCTTCACCGCCGGACCTGGTAATAAGATGCTGAGGACATGGTTCACATAGCATGGACAGTAGTCAGAGCTGGCATGCTGGGGTTTGCTCTGCTCTGAAACATAAACACTTTGGAGTGCACACGTGATCACATGAGCTGAATCATTTTCACAGGCTGCCTGTTAATATCGGTGGGGTTTCCATCATTCGCTGTGCAGTAGGTTTCTGTGAATAAGTATCCGTTTTAGCCTTAGGACCTAATCTAGGCTCTGCAAACGAGTGATCTATATCTGTTCCTGTTTAGAATAAGTTGGAGGATCGTCCACAGGGCAGCGCAGTTAATCAGTACTGAGTCTATGTGCATTTGTCCAGTTCAGAACTTTGTCCTTTCAGCTTGTTTAATTTGCTCTCTTTTGTGACTGTGCAGCCCAAAAAAACGTCCAAAAGACGAGAGCCCATTCGGGCCAGCACAGCAGGGGAGGCGATAGAGAAGATGCTGGAACAGAAGAAGATTTCGAGCAAAATCAATTACGACGTCCTGCGAGACCTGAACAGCAAAGGCAGCAGCAGCCCTACACATACGACCGAGGAAGCGTCTGGTGTTGTCCCTGGACGTAAGAAGCTCACCCGCCGCAAGAAGCAGCCCAACAAGAGCAACCTGGGTCTGGCCAAGCCTGCAAGTCTCATGGGGAAAAGGTGAGAATTAAGAACGAGAGTTTGCTTTCAGCAGAGCAAGGTGTTTCGTGATTCAGGAATAATGGGTTCATTTGCACTGAAGGATCTTTTCCCTCATTGTCTTCACCTGCTGCGCTATAATAGTGCAGCTTTTATTGTGGGTGGTGAAATACTTACTTCTTTTGCACCTCTGCCAAAAGACAAGATTGAAAGGTTCTCACTGTCCTTGACAGAGTACTTTTTCCTTGTCCGTCTATATAATTTTGTCTCGCTTTGGCTGACCTTCAGAGTCGTTTCCACCAGGAGAGACCCCGTCATCAATTCTCTGCCAGTCTTTTCTGTTTGCTGTCATCTGGCACCCTGCGGTGCTTTCTCTGAGCTTTCACCTTCCAATTAATAGTCCTCTAGGACTCCAAATGTCTCTGTAAGAAAAGTAATAAATCTGTGCCAGACAGAGTTTCAGTGAGGGTTCTCATTCTGTGAATTCTCCTCGTAGGGTTTTTTTTTTCTTTTCTTTAAACTAATTTCATTTTTGTCAAGACGAATCAGAAATATGCACATCAGTAGAGGTCTTGTGTTCCAGATTTAGCTAAAGCAATTAGATGATCATTTATCTCTACAGAATTTTATGCTCACATAAAATAAACAATATGTAGAAAAAAGCCTGTTTATGCACTTCTTTTAAGTATTCTTGAGAAGTAAATTGCACTTTTCTTGTTAGGCGTTTAAGCAGCGAAGTAATAGTTTTCAACTGCTGAAATTTGTTTTAAGGTTTGAATAATTGTTTTTGTCCATAACAAAACACGTGCTTTTAAAAACAGATGTAACTTGTGATGCGAAATCACTTTAGCCACTGGCTGGCTAAGGCTTATTAAAAGGTATTAAATTATGTCACGGATGGCACGTGGAACAAATTTGACAATAAACTCTAATTTAGTTACAGCTTTGGTTGAGAGAAAACATTTCGTTTGCCTCCTGCTGGAGCATGGGAAAACATTTAATGAGCTGTCGTGGGAGGACAATTTGGCCTTGGTGCCGTAATTTCTTATACCAAACAAACACGGGCATGGTTTATTGACAAAACACATAAATATTTTCTTCTCTTTTGCCTGTGCAAGAATTAAGTACTGAAAGAGCTCAAAACTCTTGCTTGATATCTGCCACTCACTTTCACCGAAGCATCTTATTTGCATCAACTTTGCGCTAATGCATTCAGTTTCTTAACCTCTGCCTATTTATTTTGCATATTTACTCGGCAGACTGAGAGCAGAAAGACAAAATCTGTTTTTGTATATACAAGCCTATCCGTACACCGTTGCTTAAACTGAAAGACCCCACACCTCCTGGTTACTTACCCAAGAAAGCAGACACACTGTTTCAACGCCACCATTCATCACCCACACACACACACACATACACACACACACACAAGTACACATACTGTGCCAGCCTCCTACAGAGGCCACAACACCTCCGAACTAACAGAGATGGAAAAGCATTTCTCATGGAAAAGTACAGCATAAATGCCATACAGCACCTTTTTCTGCTCTCTTATCTTTTTGCTTCCACCCCTCTCTCTATATGCATGTTGTTAAAGGTTCTGAGTGTTTAGTTTTCACAGAATCCAGCTTTTGAAGTGCAAATTTTAACTTCTTGAGGCAGAAGGACCTGCTTATGGATCGTCTATGCAGAGTGTGACAACGCATCCAGACGTGTCTCCTCCCAGAGTGCTATGTGATGCTTGTCTAATCTTCATGTTACAGTACCTCCTCCTGCTTTGAATTCATAGCCAGATTTTTTTTTCATGTTACACAGCTGAGAATTGGGACCCCACTCTGTCTTTGCAGCTTTCTTGCGTAATAATAACATAGCAGGAGATTTGGATTTCTCAGCTTAATTTCAAAATAAAGGTTAGAGTTATAGAAGTATAGTACTGTCAAAAAAGTCTCCTAATTTCTTCAAATTAAATTCAGTTAAATAATAGGAAATAGGAGCAAATGTTTACTTTGACAGGCTACAAAAATGCCTAACAATACAGTATAAAATTGGTTGTTTATGTAACAACCTCAGCAGCAACCTCATTTCTCAGGGTACACCCTGGACAGCATACCAATTCATCGCAGGGTACACACACACACACACACACACACTCTCACTTATCTTCAAGCTGCAAGTCTTTGAACTGTAGGAATTAACTGGAAAACCCAGAGGAAACCCACTAAACTCAGGGAGAACATGCAAACTCCATGCACACAGACCTGAGGCGGGAATCGAACCCGGACCCTGGTGGTGCGTGGCTGCAGTGCTAAGCACTATGCCACATGCCGCCACAAATATATATACATAACAAAATATGCATTTTGGAGTCAGTGTAGCGATACATGAATTGCCACAAAAAAAAGAATCACTGATTTTTTTTTTTTTTTACCTCATGCGTTACTGTAGATGTTTATTTTTTTTATACTCGAACAATTCATAAGTCACTCTGTGTCTTAACAAACAAAAACATTCTTCTAAAACTGGTCAGGTACAGGGACTGGACTGAAAATGAGAACCAAAAATAAGGACCAAAAAAGTCCTTTGAGAAACCTGGAGAACTATTCCTCATGACTGCATTAAAAAATACAAGAAAGTTTGACTCTAGCAAAATATAAAGAAATGAGGTGTTGCTTTAGACGTTTGCACAGTACTGAATATGTGTTTCGTTTGCTTTTTGACAGGGGTATTAATTAAGTTTTGCATCATGTCCACATCATATTGATGTTCCAAACATAGCTCGAAATGACCTTAAAACAGAGTTACTCCAATGCATTTCACAGACTATTTCCGTAGTCGGCTTATACCCAGTGGAAATGCAGTGTTTACCACAACTAACTAATGTCATTGTTTCAACTCGAACTTTTCATCCAAGATCACTCGTCCTGCATTATGGGTTTGGCCACTTGTCCTAACCGAACAGCAGATTCAGCACAGAGCTCTCAGACATAATTTCCAATCAACCAATAGTGGAGCATGCCACATGGTTTATAACGACAGCGCTCCATATCACTAAATCCTGAAAGTAACTACCCTAGTAACCAGAACAGAAAGGGTGCTGGGTTTTCTTATAGTCTGGTCATGTTAAGCTTTAGACAGAATGGCCTCTAAAGGCACATTGAGACTGTGACAGATGACGTCTCAGAAGGCTTTGCCCTCCTCCCGTCAATGTCTCCATAACCATGCTTGCCACCATAAAAGGGATGATACACAAGGAGATTCCTAATGCAAGGAGTTGAGAGAAGGCAAGGTTAGCAAGGATTATAAAGGAGAAGAGGCACAAATGGGGTATAAAGGGAAGCTTGGAATTTTTGTCCAGAAGTTAAATTAGCTAAACTTCATTTTGTGGTCACGGCCTTGATCTCTGGGGATATTTCATGCCTCACCTCTGACCTAAAAGGCTTTAGATCGGATTTCACAACGTGAAGTCTTCTATTGTTTCGGGATGTGATTTATCAGTGGGCTGTGGTCTGGTAGTCTCGAGGATGCATGGTTGTAGGAGTCAGGGAGCCACTTCCTGCTGATGGGAACTACATCCTTTATTACAGCTGGACGTTGCAGTGTTTGCGAGCGGTTTTCTCAGGGGAACCTAAACATTGTAGATTGCAAATTGTTTTCGTTGGTGAATGATAACCCTGCTGGCAACACGCTTATCAAGTAACGAAAGCAACCAATAAGCAACTTCACGAGTCCCTGAACGAATTAGCAGTGAGTAAGTGAATTGCATTGAAACAATAAATTCTGCCTAATGAGGAGCAGAAAGATTTATTTCAGTAATGCTAACTGGACTCCCCGAAGCTTCCATTTATAATCGTTATTTTTTATTTCACTTATGCAATTCTATTTAAAGTACATATTGCTTTTTCTGCTCAGTAGAGATCAAGTGGGTGGGTTCAGCAGCAGGTTAGGCGCATGGTGAACAGTTAGCACTGTGGCACCGAATGGCCATCTTGTAAACCCTTTGAGCTTTCTCGCCTCGCCTTTCCATCTGCTCTTTAGGTGCTGAGGGAGGTTGAGTCAGTCACATTTCACATTGCTCAAGCTGTCTCAGCAGGAGCCCGTTCCCACTCTCTTTCCCTCTAAGCCAGACTAGACCTCGTCTGTTAATGGAGGCCTATGTCTCCTGGTGGCATCAAGAATGTGTACGCTTACTGACATGAGCGGAGGTGGCCAGAAAGATCCTCTCTACTCTCCTGCTCTTTGGGTTTCACTGTCTTTCTGACCAGCTGCAACAAAGGGCATCATGATGACAGCAAGAGTTGTTACCAAGCTGCACAGCCCCACACGGAGAGAAAATTGGTACTTCCTTTACAGCCACCCTGCACCATGTCAGATTCTTTGTGTGATCAGTTTAGGGCATATTTTACTCCCCCACACTGTTTTGTTCACTAGAAGACAGGGTGGATTTAACAGCTTCCACGGTACTTGCTTGTAAATGTGTGCGTGTCAGCGAGAGATTGAGCTGCAGCAGTTCCTTTGCATTTTTTTGGCAGGTGATGCCACTTTCAGCGTTCCAGTTTTTCACTATCCAGGTTTTGTACAGCTGTTCTAAACATATTCTGAAACATCCAGAGTAACACATCGATTCTCAAACTGGGAAGCATATCTTGTGGGTTATTTATTTTACTCATTTATCAGTGTTGCTATGAATCATTATGGGCAAGATTAGACACACTTTTGGTATGTGTAACCCTGCAGCATATTGAAGTCCAAGTAATGTAATTGAAAGAGTGCATCTTAAGAGTTATATACAACCTAGATTGGTAGTTTAATTTAAATCAAGGGCAAAACATACCAACCGTTAATTTTGTCCATTTTGTCAAGTGTAAAGCACAACACCAGATGCTTTTTGATGTGGTACATTTATTCCTTTCACTCCAGTGAACAAAACAAACTCAAGCAAAAACAATACGCATGAAATATACATGTAAAATAATTTGGGAACATCCCGCATACTGTGCCAACAGAGAATTGAACGAAATTGAATAAATAGCTTGGGTTAATGAAATGTGCCCTGCTGGGTCAGTGTTGCCAGGATTTATCTCTCTGCCTTATGCACACTGTTCCCAGGTTTGGCGTCAGATAAACTATAACCATCGCCAGGACGTAGACGTTATTTAAAGATGAACAAAGTAATGAAATGTTGGTAAGTTTAGAAACAGTACACAATACACTTACTAGCCACTTTATTAGGTACACCTATTTAAATGCTCATTGACAACAACACCTAATCAGCCAGTCACATGGCAGCAACGCAGTACATTTAGGCATGTAGACATGGTCAAGACGATCTGCGAAAGTTCAAACCAAGCTTTAGAATGGGGACGAAAGGTGATTTAAGTGACTTTGAACATGGTATTTTCAACATGCGACGGGCTGGTCTGAGTATTTCTGAAACTGCTGATCTACTAGGATTTTCACTCACAACTATCAAAAAGATTTACAGAGAATGGTCTGAAATTTTTTTTTAAAAAATTCAGTGAGCTGTAGGTGAGGGAAAATGCCTTGCCAGCGGTTGGAGGAGAATGGCCTGGCTGGTTCGAGCTAATAGCACGGCAACTCAAGTAATATCTTGTTATAACTGAGGTATGTCGAAATGCTATCATGGCACCATGGACCAAATTCTCAAAGGAATGTTTCCAACACCTTGATAAATCTAGGCTGAAGAATTAAGGGAGTTCTCAAGGCAGAGCACCTTTACTAGCAAGGAGTACCTAATGAAGTGGCCACTAAGTGTATATCTTGCTCTAAGCCATGTCTTATTTCATTATATCCATGCCAGTGTGGTAAAGTTAGCATTATAGTGTCACAGTCTGTTTATACCACACAGAAGACATCCTGTGAGGAAATTGAGTTTGCAAAGGTATAGGCCAAGCACAGTCGTAACGGTGCAGGACAACCCCTTGTACTTCCTTCCTGCTGAACTACTGGAGAGGAAGATAGCAGGAGGATAATCACTTCTTCCTTCTCTGCCTTGGATCCCTCCTGCCAAGCTCCCTCACTCAGCTTCCAGACCCTAGGGGGGGTTTTCCTCAGCAGTCTGCAGGACGTGTGATAAGCTGTCGTAACACCAGAAGGTGTGGAGCTCACCAAACTCTTAATGTATGCATCCTTCCAGTATCTTCTTCATCGCACTGGAACCGAGGGCGAGTGCTGAATGTTTAATGACTTCATGCTTTGTAAGCGAGCTTTCCTTGGTGCTTTAACTTCTCATCCCCTTGTCTGTGTGTGTGTATGTGTGGTCCGAGTGTGATCAGTGATCTATGTCTGGAGACTGTCTCAGCTAGTCCTACTACTTCTGCAATGCAACGAACAGTACCTTTGACTTGCTCGCAATTGACCTTTATTATATTTTAGTGGAGCCAGACGCCTCTTGTTGTGGGAAAGATATGATGGCTGCGCTCACTTGCTATATCTCATATATCACATGGGCGTGTCCTGAGCACGGGCTCATGGGAATTCCATTATATTCTCCTCTGCTTATCTGAAAGATCCTTCCTGCAGAACGCAAAACATATTGTAGTGCTGGTTGTTCTGAAATCAGTTTGATATGTTAGATATATTATTATTACTATTATTATTATTGCTCTGCATCGACACCAGCGGTGATGTGGCAATGCAGACTGAAAGCATTCGGGAGCTACAGCCATGGGAGGCCAGGCATTTATCACAGTGTGAAGGTTAAAGGGTCGCAATGTGAATAGATTTCACACCACCTTTAAACCTGTGAACCTCTATGTATTTTAGTTTCATATATTCATTTCCACTTGCATCTGGTGATATACTTGATGCTGCTAGGGGGTTTAAAGTGTTAGATAGGCTGTTGATATTCAGTGTTGTCGTTTGGTACATGGAACACTTCAAGCCTGTTAAGTAAATAGCAGAAATTAAGAGCCCTGTTTACAACAGTGTGTGTGTACATATATGTATATATATATATATATATATATATATATATATATTTATATACAAACACACACGTGTGATATACATTAACAGAACTACAGTAGCATTATAATCATTGAAATCATCATAAAATACATCTTCCTGTAGTAGCTGGTTGATAAAAGGGAAGCCATAGCATCCAGGAGTAAATTAAAGATACGAATGCATACTTTCAATCAGCCTAGAGCGATTTTATGAATTTGGAATTCCAGCTTAGTCATTTGTTTAATTGAAGCGATTGAAGCTATGCATTTCAAAAACTTAAACACGTTCCTGTTTAATGAATTATGATCTGCTATTTATGGTCTCCTTCGGTCTGCATTTAGCCCCTATTCTATATTCATGCAGTCTCAACTGACATGCAATATTGGATCAACAGAATTATAACTTCCCCTGTCAGATTTCATTGAAACGCCTTATTGACTCAGAGGCAAAATGGGCCCCGCAGGGT
This sequence comes from Clarias fuscus, assembly GCA_030347435.1. Lineage (NCBI taxonomy): Eukaryota > Metazoa > Chordata > Actinopteri > Siluriformes > Clariidae > Clarias > Clarias fuscus. The sequence goes on along the minus strand of CM059229.1, from coordinate 15,675,880 downwards.
TAGAGAGCTCATCCACAGAAAAAAAAAATGTTGCAGCTGCGCCGAGCTTTATGAGCTCACAGTGAGAACCACTTAAAAGTGTTTGTCTACCTGCGAGCCGTCAAGTTTTAAAGAGTTTTAAATCTTCTATAGTGACCTTGATCTTTTATTTGACTACTAAGGTGACTGATATATTGTGATTAATGCAACAAGAAGCTGGACGTTGTCATTTAATTTACAGTTGAACATTGCTTTGGTCAATATTGATCTTCTTAAAAACAGTGTACTCATGTAAGAGCCCACTCATTTGTAGGTCTTTATTCGTTAAAATTGGTATACACAAAACTACTAAATAATTCCTTATTTCCATCGTGTCTATTCGTATCTGGAAAATTATCGATGATATGGCAACATAGGATTGATTGTTAAGTGGGTAAATTTATCTTGCCTGAATCCACCCCATTAGCTAGCTCATTTGCCATCTGTCTTAGGGTGGGAGCAGACAGGCAGCCTGGCATCATGATGGTGCCCCTCCCTCACCAGGGCGGTCCAGCAAGCAAGCATTCTGCACTTTCTGGGGTTGTTCCAATGCCACACAGACTATGTCATAGACCAGGCACACTTATGACCTATTCTATTGCTCTCAGTATGGTCGTTTTTCTTTTTCTTAAAAAAAACTTAAATTGTTTTTTTTTTTCTAATTTTGGTTTACTGTTTATTTATGGTTTGAATCAAAGGAGAACAACAATTACCAGATGCTGCTTGATGCTTTCAATGTGGGGCTTTCCTGGCATTACATGGGATAACATGGAGTGTTTCGCTGATCCATGTGGAATTCTCTCGGACTTTGTTGCGCAAAGATAATCCATTAAATCTTTCAGAGCTTTTATGTGAAAAAATTGATTTAACCCTCTCCCTATTGTAGAGACTGTCTTTGAACTGAAATCGATGCTGACCTGCTAATTATCTAATGAAAACCATACTACTGTGCAAGACTTTGTGTTCATTGTTCGGACTTCAGCAAGTTTTTCCTTTATCCTGACCTTAGCATTCTTCACGAGAACATTCTGACAAACTCCGATTCTCCAAGGTGTCCTTCACACCTAGCTCAAATGTTGTTAATGCATCCACACTGGCAAAAAAAGAACCCACGTAGCAGACCGCCACATGGGAGCTGGCAAAGGATGGTGTATGGGATGTCACTTCTGGTTGGCTCTGTTTTTGTGTGATTTGCCAGCCCACAGGGATTGTGGGAGCTCTCGTGCGGATGTGCTCAGCCCCGGCCAAACCCTGCCGGCGCAAGCAAACAAAAACCACAACAATAGAAAGCATGAACGGTGAAGGGTCAGAGTTCAGTAGTCACATTTAAAGCCTCACTCCAAGACGCCATCTAAACACACCTCACTCACTCTTTTATGTCTTAAGAATTACCATAGCTTTATGCTACCAGAACAAACATCTTCTGTGGCCTTGCTCCATTAAACACACACAAGAACTTTTTTTTTTTACTAGATTCTGGATTGTTAGGTTTTTTTGTTGAGTTGCCCAACCATGACTATTCTTTGGTGTATATCTAAAAGTGATTCTGGCTCTCTAATGTGTTTCAGCATTACCTGTGCTCAAAGAGGTCTGACCTTTTTCCACAATATGTTGTTATAGTCTTCACAATACAGGTAGCAGCAGGTTGATCTAAATACATCAATTGGCAAAGGAGTACAAAGAAGGAACCAGTGCCAGTGCACTAGAGGAATTCAATTCTAGTGGAACTGAGGTACAAAATGAAACCATAAGGACCTTTATTATATCCTTTGAAATGATAAAACCAATTTTCCTTGTTTGTACCTCGGGAATCAAATATGTATTTCTCCAGTAACTTTTTTTCTGGAAAGTTATTTCCATCTCAGGAGTTTCTGGTAGAATAAAAGAGTAGCAAACTACATAGATGTCTTTGTATATAAAGTTATTGTAGGTAGCCACAGATGTATTTAGAGAACTGAATTTGAAAATAATATAAATTACAGCAATCCGAGTTTGATTGCAATGGCAGATGCTCCCAGTGAATTTCAGGCTTTTTCAGATCCCATTATGATTTTGTGTTCTCAGTCAGATTGTTATCGATTCTTCCTCCACTGCCTTACTCTATGGAATGGAAGGTCACTAGAAAAATAATTGAAAGCAATTGCTTAGCTTTTCCACTCCCTTGTAATGCACAATGCGTTTGGGTCCTACTTCCATTTACTTCTTCATGGGCTATCTCACAAGGCCAGTGCTCAGAGATCGTATATATGTCTGAGTCTCTTTCAGCAGAACCAGTCAATAGATATTCTCCATATTCTGCCCAGAGGCCAACTGCCTGCTGTCGTTTGCTCATGCTGGTAATTGTGTTAGTCGCAGCCCACTAGAGGATCTAGGCCCCAGTTTGAGAGTTTTGTAGAACTGTATTGGGTAACCCTAAAACCACCGTTACATAGGGATCATTGCCAGAAATCCATACACCAGTCACATTTTATATAGTTGCTTGGGCAAAAGCAGGCCAGACTTAGCTTGACTTGTATCTGGCAGATGGCTTGTGCTAGCTGCTAAACCTAATGAATCACAAAGAAATGGTAGTCTCTCTGTTCGACGGGCAGCAAGACCTCAGTCTGCATCTCGTCATCCTCCTCCTCTCCTTAAGCTGATTAATTACTGGCACTTTTGTTTATCAGCCAGGAAAGCACTCTCACCAGTCCTCTGGGAGAACTCAGCAGGGAGGCCCCGTCGCCGCCCAGGCCTACACTGTTGTTAGGACGTGAGTAAATGAAGAGAGATGGATATGGCATGTGGCCATTTTGTATTTTCACACCCTTAAATCATGAATATTTTTGGTATGCCCTTAATGTTCTAGCATTATGGCTTTGCATTATCCACTTCCATGACAAATCCTACCTAAAAATGTTTTAATTAACTTTGTGTTTTATACTAGCGTATAATGCAGGTGATTGGCTCATAAATGACTGCATTGTGTACTGTGCCGTTCATTTGCCAACCGGTTTTGCCTCACATTTTTCCTGGATTTTTATTCTCTATGTTTTCTGTTTGTCTGAATTGGAATAGGAAAGAATGGTTAAATGTTGGTGTATATGTAATTATAGTAATTATTTATATTGCTGTTAATCGATTAAAAAATTTAATCTAGTTAATCACAGACACAGTCCGTGATTAATCACGATTAATAACAATTTTAAAATACTTAGATTTACCTGTATTGAATATGTATGTTGGAATGAGGAAATGCATGACAAACTGGTTAGAGGAAACAGATTATGGAGTTTTATAATATCTCATACATTAACATCTAACAAATGTTTGGGTTAAAATCTTTCGAATGGGACCGGCGCCACATGCAGTGGCTGTGTAGTATGGGATGTACTGTAGCAGCCCATCATCGTCAGGGCTCGAACCTGGACCCTTAGATCCAAAAATCAACCACTTAGAGCTTTAGCCAACTACGCCACCACTCACACAGCTTATGTATATATATTAATATATTCTTGTAAAAATAATTCCCCTTAAAGGTAGCTTGAGCACACAACCTTCCACCTAGTAGCTTTTTTATAATGAAACATGTCCATTCAGTACACCTGGTGATGTTTCTTCAGGCATCTTATTATACATGTAAACATGCCATTATCAAACACAGCCAGGTAACCATGCTGCAATTATGGGAAGCCATTAGAGTCAGACTTGATCATAAGATTAATTTACGTTATTAGACGACAGCCCTAATATATAAAATTCAAAAGTTCAGACACAAGTTTGGATTTATTTTCTACATTTCAGAACTCCACAGGTTTTTTTTTTTTTTCAAAGCTATGAAATAACACATATTGCATTAGGTAATTAAGTAACAACAACAACAGACAGTTGTTATTTAAAGACAGGGAGGTTAGCTGTTCTGAAATAGTTTTTGCAAGAACAGTATTGTCAAGTGCATTTGCAAAACCTAACAAGCACGATGATGAAATTGGCTCTCATGAAGACCATTCCAAGGAAGGCAAGACCAAAACCTACCTCTTCTGCAGAGGAGAAGTCATTTAGAGTTACCAGCCTCAAAAATCACCATTAACAAACAGCACCTCAGCATTATGAAGCCATTACAAAGCATAAGTAGAAGAATCATCTCAAAATCAACTGTTTAAAGGAGATTATTGCATATTTTGGATGCCTTCAGCATTGATTTACTGATTTTGAACTAATATCATCTAATGTAGAAAGAAATAAAAATCTGGAATTTCCTTCGGGATCAATAAAATCTATCCATCCATCCATCCATTTATATATCTAAATCAGGATAGACCATGGAATTAGAAGGTGTGTCCAAACTTTTTAGTGGTAATGTTTGTATATATTTAGGCATTTCCAGAAATAGAAATAGAGCAACTTGAAGGACAAGACTTGACGGTGACAGAACAACGTGAACTACATTGGCATCAAGCTAATGGTTTAGGAAGCTAATGTTTTAATTCAGTCATATTAAAATATATTTGGGCATTGGTGGCTCAGCGGTAGGTGTTTCGCCTGCCATGTGAAAGGCCCGGGTTAGATTCCCAGCCAGTGCCCAAACCCCAGCCACTGAATGCAGTGCCGGTTCCAAGCCCAGATAAAATGGGGAGGGTTGCATCAGGAACGGCATCCGGCATAAAACTTCTGCCAAGCTTCTATGTGTGGACCGGATGGTCCTCTGTGGTCCGCTGTCCTTGATGGGAGCAGCCAGAAGACCAAAAACAACATATTAAAATATATTCATATGTCGTAGGATAACTAGTTACCAACATGCCATCCTTTTCTCAGTCATCCATCAGGCTTCTGCGTGCATCATAATATCCCAGAACCTCTTATTTACATTCACGTTTGGTTCCTTCTCACTAAATGGAGGTGGAGTTGGAGGTGATGGTGGTGTGTATTTCCTAATCGTGTATAACATTTGAGCATATATTAAATTGGTCCAGGTGCACTCTAAATTAGGATTTGATTGAAAGTCACAGTGATTTTTTCCCCCCACATTGCTGCTTTAAATATTTTTTTTTCAGAATCGCACTACTGACTGCTAATACTTTTAGTCCACAATTCCACAATTGACTTTTTTTAGGCTTTGTGTATGTGGACTTTTCTAAATGAGACATAAACTGTATGTTCTCTTCCAAGCCTTTCAAGATCTCTCTGCTCTGAACACACACACACACACACACACACACACACACACACACACACACACACACACACACACACACACACACACACACACACACAGGACCAGCACAGGCACACATCAAGGTCATTTTCTCCAGATCGTACCTTCATTTCCTGCTTCCCCTCTCCCTCAAGACTAATTAACTTTTCATAACAGTCTCTTTAATATTAGCCTTAAATAGAGCAGGATGTTTGATGTTGAAATCTGATTCCTGGCAGATGTAAGCTAAGTATTTCATCAGTACCAGGGGGTGTCTTTTCACCCAGTGGTGCAGCTCTTGGGCTTAACAAAGTGCTAGGCTTGAATAATCTGCAGTGCAGGATGAGGCGAAGGCATGAGACAGAATGCTTAACTTAGTTTTGAAGAAGAGTGCACATCCGGTGATGAGAAAACTGAATCCACTACAGCTTTGGATATTTCATGCATTAAGTCCGAAGTGGTACGGAATCTCAGGGTTTCTGCTGGGGTTATCTGTTTCCATGGGATGCTTCACAATTCCAGTGTTAAAATGATCTCTTTGCAAAATGTCTTTGGAGCTGCAAGTTACAGTGCATGTGAATGAAATATGTATTATGTACTTTCAATGCTGTGGTGTAAATTAACACAGAATCTAAATGAATTCTGTAGATGCACATTTAACTCTATAAGTATGTGTTAATTATGAATTTTATCTTTGCACTTTTCCCAGGCTCCGCCCCCTCATATCTTCAAATCCAAAGAAGAAAAGAGCAGCTACACAGGTGAGGTTTAATCAGCAATAAAAGGTTCACTATATCCAAACAAACAAATACTGTTTATTTGTTTTAACAGCAAATCTTTTGATTAAAATGCTAGCCAACACCTACAGTCCCATGCTACATCTCCCTCCATAAACAAAGTAGTACGTCATGTGAAATTTTAATTCAGAATCTATTGTCATGATTTGATTGTTGTTTGATTGGGTTGCTGTTTTGCTCGGTGACTTTTTGTGCATCCGGGCACATGCAGATTAGAATCTACTTAACCTGTTTTTAAGTCTGCTGCTGTGTTGTGTGTGTGTGTGTGTGTGTGTGTGTGTGTGTGTGTGTGTGTGTGTGTGTGTGTGTGTGTGTGTGTGTGTGTGTGTGTGTGTGTGTGTGTGTGTGTGTGAGAGAGAGAGAGAGAACAAGAGGGAGAAAAGGGGAAGAGGAGTGTGCAGGCACAGAGAAAGAAAGAGCACACACACTCAGAGAATGCTGGCAGGGGTCAACTGGGCTGTCGCTAGGCAACCTCCTGGTCCTGTCCTGGTTGCTGTGGAGTGGCTGCTCTGATTGGCGGAAGAGAGACAGCAAAATGAATTGGTGTTACATAACTGCATGTGTCCCTGCTCGGGAATCGGAAAAGAGTCACCATCAACAAACAATCAGGAGCATTTATCTGACTGCTCTTTCTAACCCAAGGAAAAACATAAATGCATTGTGACTCACTAGGAGAAGCTCTCAAATATATTTATTACAGTCTTTCTTAAAGTTGTCATGTCAGCTCTGCCCCACTGATGTGTCTATACACGGTGGGAGGAAATGTCATGCTTCAAGGGCCAACATAAAGGACAACCAGAGGCCTTCTATGTGGGAAATCAAATAGTGCAAAGTTTAAAGTTTCACATTTGTTTCAGGCTTTAAATGTTCCACCTACATTGTTTGCCATGCACATTCCTCTATGTTAGGTTGAATAATGCCCAGAGATTCTAGAGCCACCCAGCTTCCCTGTTTGATCGATGCGGGTAATAGTTAACTCAGTGAGAGTGTGACAGACTCTTTTTGAGCCAGGCAGAGGGGACACTTCTGAAGCTGTGCACTTTTTTCCCACCAACTATCAGCCGAACACTGCTGCTGCTATCAGTCCTGCTGAGAGACCTGCCTCGAGAGGATCCTCATGCCATATATGCCAGCTATAATTAGCTCATACTTCCATGCTCATCTTTACTTTTCTACAACATGATAATTAATTAGGCCTCTTGCATCCCTGGGCGGTGATTCCTCTCTCACAAAATCTTTTTTTTTTTTTTTTTTTCCTTTCTGTAACTTTATCTCTTTTTCCTCCCACCCTGTCATTGTATTTTTTTCCTACTGTTTTCCGTACAGACATTAAAGTAGTCAATACTAAATGCATATTTACTTCATAACTGGCAGAGATCCAGTTTCCCCATGTGTTTATATTATACATTTTATTGCTACCTTGCTCCCCGTCATTGATTTTAGTGGATGTTTTCACAGACGCTGAATAGACTGGGCCTCGGCCTATCGTTGATTAATGCAGGGTTTGTTCAAGGTCAATACAAGCATGTCAAAAAACATCAGCATAAGCTTTTCTCTCTCTTGTAATTTTTAGATTGTGCCCAGTGCTGTGATGCCGCCTCCAGTGACCCCTGTGACTCCCCCAGCCCCAACTCCTCCTCCTGTCATAGAATGTGGCCCTGTGACTTATGAGGAGCCCGCTGAGGAAGAGGAGGATGAAGAGGCAGAAGAGCCCTGTCTCAGTGCTATGAAGCTTATAGGAGGGAACGGTCAGTATGGAAAACAGACAGGCTCAGTAGTTTGGCAGATGAAGTCACAGTTAGTGATCAAAATTGCTCTCGGATCAGATTTCCCAGATACAGTGAAATACATCAGGGAGTTTATGTTTTAACTGGTTACATTTAAGTGATTTATCCATCCATTTATTGTCTATACTGCTTATCCTGTGTAGGGTTATTTGTGTCCTGGAGTCTATGTCAGGGAACACACACACACACACACACACACACACACACACACACACACAGTCATGCACTATTGGAAACACCAGTCAACCTATAATGCATGTTTTTGGACTTTGGGAGGAAACCTGATTACCCTGAGGAAACCTGCAACGTATGTGGACAACACGCAACTCCACACACACGAGCAGAGGTGAGATTTGTACCCCGAAAACTTGGAGAATCAATGCGACAGTGCAAACCAATAAGCCACCATGCGGCCAATTAAATTATATAAAAACACTATAGGCTTACATGCAGCTCCGCCCGCATGCAGATCCTGACACCTGTGTAAGTATTGCATAAAAGTTGTGTGTTTGTGTATACACACGTGGACAAAATTGTTGGTACCATTCGGTCAATGAAAGAAAAACTCACAATGGTCACATAAATAACTTTAATCTGACAAAAGTAATAATAAATAAGAATTCTCTGAATGTTAACCAATGAAAGTCGGACATTGCTTTTCAACCATGCTTCAACGGAATTATAAAAAAAATGAACTCATGGAACAGGCCTGGACAAAAATGATGGTACCCCTAACTTAATAGTTTGTTGCACAACCTTTTGAGGCAATCACTGCAATCAAACGATTCCTGTAACTGTCAATGAGACTTCTGCACCTCTCTGCAGGTATTTTGGCCCACTCCTCATGAGCAAGCTGCTCCAGTTGTTTCCGGTTTGAAGGGTGCCTTTTCCAGACAGCATGTTTCAGCTCCTTCTAAAGATGCTCAATAGGATTGAGGTCAGGGCTCATAGAAGGCCACTTTACAATAGTCCAATGTTTTCCTCTTAGCCATTCTTGGGTGTTTTTAGCTGTGTTTTGGGTCATTGTCCTGTTGCAAAACCCATGACCTGCGACTGAGACCCAGCTTTCTGACACTGGCCAGCACATTTCTCTCTAGAATCCCTTGATAGTCTTGAGATTTCATTGTACCCTGCACAGATTCAAGACACCCTGTGCCAGATGCAGCAAAGCAGCCCCAGAACATAACAGAGCCTCCTCCATGTTTCACAGTAGGGACAGTGTTCTTTTCTTCATATGCTTCATTTCTCCGTCTGTGAACATAGAGCTGATGTGCCTTGGCAAAAAGTTCCATTTTTGTCTCATCTGTCCATAGGACATTCTCCCAGATGCTTTTTGGCTTGTCAACATGTAGTTTGGCATATTCCAGTCTGGCTTTTTTATGATTTGTTTTCAACAATGGTGTCCTCCTTGGTCGTCTCCCATGTAGTCCACTTTGGCTCAAACAATGACGGATGGTGCGATCTGACACTGATGTTCCTTGAGCATGAAGTTCACCTTGGATCTTTTTAGAAGTCTTTCTGGGCTCTTTTGTTACCATTCGGATTATCCGTCTCTTTGATTTGTCATCACTTTTCCTCCTGCGGCCACGTCCAGGGAGGTTGGCTACAGTCCCATGGATCTTAAATTTTTGAATAATATGTGCAACTGTAGTCACAGGAACATCTAGCTGCTTGGAAATGGTCTTATAGCCTTTACCTTTAACATGCCTGTCTATAATTTTCTTTCGAATCTCCTGAGACAACTCTTTCCTTCGCTTCCTCTGGTCCATGTTGAGTGTGGTACATACCATGTCACCAAACAACACAGTGACTACCTGGAGCCCTATATATAGGCCCACTGACTGATTACAAGATTGTAGACACCTGTGATGCTAATTAGTGGACACACCTTGAATTAACATGTCCCTTTGGTCACATTATTTTCAGTATTTTCTATGGGTACCATCATTTTTGTCCAGGCCTGTTCCATGAGTTTATTTTTTTTAATAATTCCGTTGAAGCATGGTTGAAAAGCAATGTCTGACTTTCATTGGTTAATATTCATAGAATTTTTTTAATTTATTACTTTTGTCAGATTAAAGTTATTTATGTGACCATTGTGAGTTTTTCTTTCATTGACCGAAGGGTACCAACAATTTTGTCCACGTGTGTGTGTGTGTGTGTGTGTGTGTGTGTGTGTGTGTGTGTGTATATATATATATATATATATAATCTCTACCAAATAAGTTGCATGGTGGCATAGTTTTTAGAACTGTGACCTCGCACCTCCAGGATCAAGGGGTTCTTCCTGTGCTTGGTGGGTTTCCTCCAGGTACTTCGGTTTCTTCCCTCAGTCTTCCGGGATAGTCTCCAGACCCTGTACACAGCTGTCCTGAAAAGATAAATGAATGAATTTATAACAAATAACTGTCTTTATGTATGTTCAGTGGATTATTAGATTGCTCATGGCCATTTATGGTAGTAGGCGTTTTTTTTTTTTTTTTTTTTTTTACTTTAATACATTTTCCTTGCAACTCAGTATGACATCCACACACACACACACACACACACGGTTTATAAAAAACCAAATAACAGTAATGTCAGTAATGCCAAGTAAAAAAATAAAAAAAAATCCAGTATCTCAAATTCAATTTATGAACTTTTCCTCTCTTCCCAGAATATGGCTGTGAAGTTGAAGAGGAGGAAGTTTTTTAGTGCGCAGCATTTGTCTTCCCATCAGAAAGCTATGATTTCTTCACCCTCGAAAGCTGCATCTTCCCACGTAGGAAAGGAGAGAGAGAAAAACAAGGCTTGGGCATGTGTGCTATTGTCATTAACATGAAGGAACATTCATGCATCATGTTTAACTCCAGCAGCATCTGAGACAGTAAAGAGAGATCTGAGGGTGTGTGTATGTGTACACACGTGGACAAAATTGTTGGTACCCTTCGGTCAATGAAAGAAAAACTCACAATGGTCACATAAATAACTTTAATCTGACAAAAGTAATAATTTAAAAAAATTCTATGTATGTTAACCAATGAAAGTCAGACATTGCTTTTCAACCATGCTTCAACTGAATTATAAAAAAAAATAAACTCATGGAACAGGCCTGGACAAAAATGATGGTACCCCTAGAAAATACTGAAAATAATGTGACCAAAGGGACATGTTAATTCAAGGTGTGTCCACTAATTAGCATCACAGGTGTCTGCAATCTTGTAATCACTCAGTGGGCCTATATATAGGGCTCCAGGTAGTCACTGTGTTGTTTGGTGACATGGTATGTACCACACTCAACATGGACCAGAGGAAGCGAAGGAAAGAGTTGTCTCAGGAGATTCGAAAGAAAATTATAGACAAGCATGTTAAAGGTAAAGGCTATAAGACCATTTCCAAGCAGCTAGATGTTCCTGTGACTACAATTGCACATATTATTCAGAAATTTAAGATCCATGGGACTGAGGCCAACCTCCCTGGACGTGGCCGCAGGAGGAAAATTGATGACAAATCAAAGAGACGGATAATCCGAATGGTAACAAAAGAGCCCAGAAAGACTTCTAAAGAGATCCAAGGTGAACTTCATGCTCAAGGAACATCAGTGTCGGATCGCACCATCCGTCGTTGTTTGAGCCAAAGTGGACTACATGGGAGACGACCAAGGAGGACACCATTGTTGAAAACAAATCATAAAAAAGCCAGACTGGAATATGCCAAACTACATGTTGACAAGCCGCAAAGCTTCTGGGAGAATGTCCTATGGACAGATGAGACAAAAATGGAACTTTTTGCCAAGGCACTTGAAGCATATCAAGAAAAGAACACTGTCCCTACTGTGAAACATGGAGGAGGCTCTGTTATATTCTGGGGCTGCTTTGCTGCATCTGTCACAGGGTGTCTTGAATCTGTGCAGGGTACAATGAAATCTCAAGACTATCAAGGGATTCTAGAGAGAAATGTGCTGGCCAGTGTCAGAAAGCTGGGTCTCAGTTGCAGGTCATGGGTCTTGCAACAGGACAATGACCCAAAACACAGCTAAAAGCACCCAAGAATGGCTAAGAGGAAAACATTGGACTATTCTAAAGTGGCCTTCTATGAGCTCTGGCCTCAATCCTATTGAACATCTTTGGAAGGAGCTGAAACATGCTGTCTGGAAAAGGCACCCTTCAAACTAGAAACAACTGGAGCAGCTTGCTCATGAGGAGTGGGCCAAAATACCTGCAGAGAGGTGCAGAAGTCTTATTGACAGTTACAGGAATCGTTTGATTGCAGTGATTGCCTCAAAATGTTGTGCAACAAACTATTAAGTTAGGGGTACCATATTTTTTGTCCAGGCCTGTTCCATGAGTTTATTTTTTTTAATAATTCTGTTGAAGCATGGTTGAAAAGCAATGTCTGACTTTCATTGGTTAACATTCATAGAATTCTTATTTATTATTAATTTTGTCAAATTAAAGTTATTTCTGTGGCCATTGTGAGTTTTTCTTTCATTGACAGAAGGGTACCAACAATTTTGTCCACATGTGTGTGAGCCATGTGGTAAACACATGAATGAACTGAAGACTTTGTACACTTGGTTTATTGGGCACATGCTAATACAGCAGATGTGTATTAGTGTAATTACTCATAGAGGAAACTGCTCAACATTCCATACAAATGTTAAGAAGAAACTCAATAAGTGATGCAGCTTTAGAATCAGCTGATGTAGCATTCATCTAGAAATTAAGCCACTCAGGTGATGTTTGTATACAGTATATGATGTAATGTAAAATTGTTTAATGTCCACAGGTGCTTTAGTGATGTCCCAAATTTTGAGGGAAAAATGTTAAATAGCAGATTTTGTTTTACCTCTGTATAAACTGAAAGTGTATAAATGTACAGTACATAATGTCACTTGCTTCTTTCAGTGAAAAGGCTTCCATTTTATTACATTCAGTGATATGTATTTTTTTGCTAGCTTCATTGAAACCCTTTAGATCGCTATTAAGTTTCATAAGAGAACGCTCACTGGGCTCAGAGATGAACAGCTGGTAGCCTGAGCACATTCCTAGGTGTAATTAAATTCACAATTTCCAAGTGTAAAAAAAAAAACCCACTGTGTATTCACCCACTTGTCAAGATTTTATTGTGTGTGTCGAATAAGAAAAGGAAAACTACAGTGAAGTATGCTTTACACTACTGTGTGTTCACTTATTTATTATTATGACTGATATTTCATGTTGTGGCTCTAGTTTTCTTATCTCTTCCAAACCCTAAGCATGTTTTTTGGACTGTTGGATCATGTTCAGATGTGTAAATAAGATTCTTTGTTGTTATGCCTTTTAATGCTGGTCTCCCATTTCTTGCTTCTTCATCTAGAAGACAAGAAACTACTGACAAATCTGTCAGTGTGTAACATGAGATCACTCACAGACCCCCAGGTGTGCACGTGCATGCGTGCGTGTGTGTGTGTGTGTGTGTGTGTGTGTGTATGTGTGTGTGTGTGTGTGTGTGTGAGGGCAGCAGATGGCGAGCACTCTGCTCTCCTTGTGATATTGCCGTCAGCTCGCATCACCGGATTGCTTCGTGAGTCACATACACAGTCCCGTAGACTTCCATACATCATTGTGATTTTATTATCAGGGAGTACACCTGCGGCCGATGAAACTGAGAGGTTATCCTTTGAAAATACAACTGGTACGTTTAGCAAAACATACTCAGTTTTCACTTTTAACTGTAGCAAAACATACTGAGGTTCCTGTATGCACCATGAATTTGGATAAGGTGAAAGTATTCTTAGGTTGCATGTACATACCAAAAAACAAAAAAAAATCACAGTTTGGATTTAAATAAGAAATACTTAAATATCTTGATTGGATAATTACTGCAGTGATTAATTCTTTTAACCCTAAAAGATGCAGCAAACAGCTTCCTATTTAAACAGACATGTCAGAAGACATCGCATGGACATGGAAAAGATGTTACTGTGTTTCAGAAGGGTCAAATTACTGGCCTGCTAGAACTGTCCAAAGCATTGTTAAGATCTGGAAGGATTATGCTGAGGCACTGAAGAAATACAAGAAGGTCATGTGGTCTAATGACTCCAGACTGACCCTACTGTATTGTAAAGCAATGGCATCAGGTTTAGAAGGGGAGAGCATGGAATGATGTACCCATCATGCATAGTGTCCACTGTACAAGCCACTGAAAGCAGTGTTATAATCTGCAGTTGCTTCTAAACTCAGCAACATTATGTTGTAATAAAATAAAGTCAGCTGATGATCTGAATGTACTGAATGACCAGGGTGAATGAACTTGTTCTTCTCTGTATTCCAGTACTTCAGTTTAATTCGGGATAATTTATATATTGCTTTCAACAATGGTCATTGCAGAATAAAAAAAATAAGTTTGAAATGCGTGAGGAAATATGTATAAATCATAATTATTAGATCGTTCCTGATGAGTTAAGCCGGCAATAGGAAGAAACCTTGAGAGGAACTGGACCCACCAGGGATCCCATCCTCTTTGGGGTGATATCAGTGTGTAATACTGTATGTTAGGAGGCTGAAAGTTCAGGAGAGATGTTTACGTTAATATGGAATCCACTTTCATTATTGGAAACTCGGGTACAAAAACTGATTGTGGAAATTTCAGTCCTGTTGAGCAACTGCAGCCACAAGTCACCAGAAAACAGCTGCCTGCATCAGGAGAGTCCAAGACCATCGCCATGGTGGAACTGGAGAAGACTCATCCACATACAATATGACATGTCAGGTGAAAATCAATGTAAATGTGAGGTTGCATACATTATTTCAAAACAATGTCATGAAAAATGTGGTCTTTTTCTCCTTCTTTTTTGGCTAGGTAGCGTAATACTGAAAGTGTCCTCTTTCTGTTTTGACCCGGTATCTTCTATCTCCTTGGTGCTGGAGTATGCAGCATTATGACTGTGCAAACACTTTTATGTGGCAGATTTCCTCATAGCGCAGGTGCTCACAAAGTACACGCAGCCAATCCGCCTGCCTCCAACCATGAGACCGCTGGGTAATATGACACTATAATGGTTTGGCGCTGCAGCGCTGCTGCCTGCCAATCATGTCTGATTGTATTTGTTAGCAGATGCTGACTCTTTTACACTTCAACTATATCAGGTTATTCAAAGACTGGATTAAACATCACAGCATGGACTGGTCACGTCCCCCACTCTTTGACTGACTGAGGACCAGGCTTTGGTTTTCACCCTTTTTCATGTCAGTCACATCACCAACTTTACGTCATCTGGCTTGAATCAGGGGATTCTTCCTAATTAATAGACCTACAGTAATTGATTTACTTGGTTGTGCCATTTCAATGTCAGAATGTAGTTGAGTGTATGACACAGATTACATTTTAATTATGCATAATGGATATAATATCATGATGAAAAAAAAAGTTTTTTAGGAAAGTCTGTGTTGATTATACCACCAGCATCAGCATGATGATGATGATGATGATGATGGTTATTGATACTGGTTATGATGATGGCAGTGATGGAGCAAATCTCTCCACAGATCAGATGTCATGTTTGTTTTTTTTTGTTTTTTTAGTAAAGTAATCATTCGGGAAACTGAATTGGTTATTTCTGCCCGGATTCGCAAAAGTTTCAGAAATGCTGATTCTCGTTGTACTTTTGCGCATGTTTGCTGATTACCCGTGAAGAGCAAGGCGTGTTCCTGACACAGCTCATTTGTACTTAATGGCGGCCACAAGACCAGCACACAGGGCTGGAAACATGAAATAACAACTAAATTGTGAAGGAAAGGGCAGAAGTGCCAGCTGTTTTGTTTTTTTCCCACTATGGCGAAAAAAAGAGTATTTTTTATAAGTGTAACAGTGCCTGAAAAGGTCAAATTCTGGAAACAAATTGGAGAAAAAAGTGACTTAAGTGTTATGACATGAAAACGGAGAAAAGACTAAAGATCACACTGCTGTTTTTAAATATGTCCTGGTGTGTGTGCTGGATCTGTGTAGTGTTGGAACTGATTTATAGCTTTTATCTTCTGAAGAAATACATCAAGTTTTTTTGTGATAATTGGAAGACTAATTATTTTTGCTTTAATTTATGTTTCATGTCTGCTCTCTTTGTTTATTTTACATAATTATGCAATTAATGCTAATGTAAAAGGATTGGATGTCAAAAAAAATTCCCTGCGCTATTTTCAATCCCTGACCTAGTAAACTAGCCTGAGAATGTTTATTTATTTATTTATTTTTAATAAAGCCTATGAGGCACTTATTCGCTGCTCGGAATAAGAGCACCTGCTAAATGCTGTGAATGCAAATACATAAGCAATTTAAACTTGACAGTATAATCTATTTATAAAAGTGCAGTATTATAGTAGTAGGCTATAATGTTAATTATAATAGCTGAACTCGATCGATCACATTCATTACGTTAATTAGTTTCCTTATGTGTAAACTTACACACGCTCAGGAGCACAAGCAGGATACGAATGTTTGTCTGAAATTAAGAGGTTTTTACGAACACCCAATTACACACGTAAGTGCTCCTACTTGATAAATGGGGCTCTCACTGCCTATTCATGCACTATGAGCGTCATACTGTAGAGGATGGATTCTCTTTCGTGTCTGGTCCCTGTGAGGTTTTTTCTCAAAGAGGTTTTCCTCATACTGTAGCTTTCACCTCAGGCTTGCTCACATCTGGATCAGTACTGTACATTTGGATTTCTGGAAGCTTCCCTATGTTTATATGAATAAACTTTGATTGAAAATCAATCAACCACAATATTATGAACACTGCCAGGTGATCTAAACTTACACAGTCTTAGACGAAGTCTTACACAGCTGCTTAGAGAAACCCATGGTTGTTGAGTCTCCGCAAGTGTGTGCACAAGGTTTGAAGAGTCAAAGTATTTGTAAAGCTTTGAAATTGCCATTTACTAATGACAGCTGTTGCCATGCATCAGATCTAATGAGCTGATTAATGTCTGAAACCTTGTAAAAAGAATCTGACACTCTGGAACTCTTAGGGTGCCCAAACTTTTGCACAGTGCCATAATAATGGTTTTATTTTAATTTTTCTTCAATTTATGGCATAAGAAGTCACTATGCATCAATGTTTGCTGAAAATATTGTGCATTTTTTTCCATTTCCAAGAGAGACTGTGTTAAAATCTTTTCGATTAAAAAAATCACCAAAATCTGTTATTTATGTAGGGGTGCCTAAACTTTTGCATAAGACTGTTGGGTTAATAGTGCTGTTTTTGTGTACAGGTCAATAAGTGCAGAAAATCCAACTTTGCACCATGCTTCAGAGCCGAGTCAGCCAGCCTATTTTCAGATGGACATGCACGCTAAATGCTCTAATGAACATTTCTCCCTGAAAGTCATTCTCAGAGTCCAATCTAATATAATATCCAAAAGATTTTCAACCTCTGTAGCATAGTTGATGTGTTTTATCCCCAAATGGATTTCTGATCTGTTTAAAACCAGGGTCATGGTTGTGGGAAATATTTCTCCAAACTCCAAATATGTTGCCATTTAACGTCCCTTCAGCTGTAATCTATTGGGATTGCTGGGAAAGCGTTTCAGCACTCATTGGCATTCCCACCATAATTCCATCTCTATATTTTACAGCAATTCCAAAATTTTGCTGCTTTCATAGCCTCGTTATTTGTCATAGCACAAAATGTTGAATGTTGGTACTGGTCTGGGTGTAGTCTACAGTATTGAGCCCTATACCCTCTACCTCTCAGCTGTAAGCAAACCTCGCACCAAATCATGTTCCCTCGATCCTCCCCACTATCCTCCAGCACTGCTCGGCTGGTCTCATCATCTCTCAGAGCTCGAGGAAGCCTTGCATCTAGACTGTTTTCTGTTTTGGCACGTAGGTTGGGGAATAACCTGCCTCTAGATGTCCATACAGCTGAGTCACTTGCAATCTTTAAACAATGCCCAAGGACCCATCTGTTGCTTTGAAAATGGGGTTAACTTATTTAGTAACCTAGTAACCCAGTGTAAGAATTGATGGATCTTTTATAGCACTTAGGATAAGTTCTAAATGTCTGGCAAATGCTTAAATGTAAATGTAATGATGACCCTTCTTCTTTATGGCTGCATATGTTTAAATATATACTTATCACAATAATATAGGGATGTTGTGAGAGACTCAGTGGATGTCATACATACAGTGTTTGTTTCACTTCAGACATTTTTGGGATAGGGAGGCAATTGTGTTGGGGTGATAGACACACCTCATTTTGTGTTTTCCATGTAATGGTCTCATTGTGTACAGGTGTGCCTTATATTGGGGCCAATACCAAAAGGCAACCCTTTTCAATGTGGCATTAATTTCAACATTCTGCATGTATAAAAAGCTGGTATTGTCAGTAAGTCATTCCAAGTTTATCATTCAAACAGCCATGAACACACAACGTCACTTAACAGACGAGCAGCGCTACCTGGCCATGGCGCACCTTCGGGTCGGTGGCAGGCAGTCAGATGTTGCTCGTGAACTTGATGCGTCTCAAAGTGTCATTAGCAGACTTGCATCAAGACATGGGCAGAGTTCGTGACAGACCCAGGAGTGGAGCCCCACGAGTGACAGACCGCAACGACGACCAATACTTAAGGATCTATGCACTCAGAAATCGTTATGCAACTGCCACACAGCTGCAGGCCCGTTTACGAGATGTGAGGCGTACTAGGGCTTCCAGACAAACCATTCGCAACCGACTCCACCGCTTTGGCTTGAATGCCAGACGACTGTTGCAGGTGACTCCACTGACACCAAGACACCGCCGTGAACGTTTGCAGTGGGCACAAGACGATGTGACCTGGACAATGCAGCAGTGGTCTACCATCCTGTTCACTGATGAGTGTCGGGTCACTGTTGCTGGAGGAGGCGAGGTTGCTGAGGTCAACATGGTCCCCAGGGTTTGCTTTGGTGGAGGAGGTGCAACAGTCTGGGCAGGCATCACCAGTCAGCGCAAAACAGATTTGGTTATTGTAGATGGCTCAGTCACTGCACGTTCTTACCTCAGAGACATCATAGAACCCATCATCATCCCCCAATTCGGCCAGCACACCCTCAACTTTCTGTTCATGGATGATAATGCTCAACCAGAGTTGCCAATCGTGGCAGAATTGTCACAGCTCGACTTCAGGAAGTTGAAGTGCCTCATATGGTATGGCCATTAATGTCCCCTGACCTGAACCCTATAGAGCACGTCTGGGACCAGTTGAAGCAGAGACTGGATGATCGTACCCCACCCCCACGTGACAGGGCAGAACTGTGTGTAGCACTTGTGGAAGAGTGGAATGCATTGCCTCAGAACAACATCATGAGGCTAGTGAGGAGCATGAGACGTCGCTGTCAAGCTGTCATTGTGGCAAATGGTGGAACACCCGCTACTGACATTGACAATTTTTGTTATTTGGGGCTATCCTTGTTATTGTCTAAATTGTTGGGGTAATAAATATTAAACTAATGAAAATGGTGTTTCTTCTCATACGTTATTAGTAATATCAAAGGGAACTTTTACTTATTTCATAAAAATTCTGAGCAAATAGAAAAAGCACTCATGTAAATAACAATATCCCTAACTTATTGTGAGTAGTGTATATATTTAATATATCATGCATAACTGGTCATTTAAAAAAAAAATCAAGGTTAATCTTTTTGCTTATGGTTATAGCTTCTGCACTTATTTCTGGTACATTGGTAGAAACTTGGAACAGCGTTGCTATGTTAACTGTATGTATGTATGTGACAGAGATGACTCTTACATCAGATGTGACAAAGTGACATTTGAAGTAAGATTTTCAAAGTTCCATGCAACACGTGACAATTTTCCTGCCAATCTTATGGGACGTGTGGTCCAGTGTTTCCTCAGTTCCCCCTTCACTTCAGTAATTACATTTAGAATGAGTATTACTCATTCTCTGTTTGCCACTCAAAATGGAGCGAAACTCTATAACCATGATTTGATCTTATCTTGTTATACACAACCTCTCATTAGATGTGTACAGATGCATTAAAAAGAAAAAGAAAACTTTGAACGAAGTACAGTAGCAGAGATGACGGGATGTGTACACATACTGTAGCTGGTACAGTTACAGTTACCTTGCTTTATTAATTTGTGAATCTCCTAAACATTGCGCAGCCACAATAGGCAGACGTATGAGTTGCTACACACCCACTTATCAATTGGTAGCATGAACGCTGGGTTACTATAAGCTCAGCTCCAGCTTCTTTCTCTCCCGGCCACATTGCATCTGCTCTAATTCTGATGATAAATGTCTTCTGCCATGATTCTACACACTTACACCAACCATGCATATAAAAGATTTACTGGTGACTTGCTCTGTGACAAGTATTCGATTGCATTGTGGCAAATGTTTTCTTTGTAACACTTCTCAATACCAGCGCTTGCTCTCTCTTGCGCAACTGTCACTGTCAGGTTCTTTAACGGCTCCGTGCTTGGATTGCATTCTTCCTCCCTTCATCGCTTTGGATAAAAGCATCTGCCAAACATAATGAATGTAAATATAACATAGTAAACCACACAGCTCACAATTCCACACACATATACTGTACATACTAAGTAATCCTTCACACAGATGAAATTATTGGTGCCTACTGTAGCTTCGTGATTGACTGCTTCGTGACTATGTTTTTCCTATGCAGCATTTCTGCAGACCAGCACTTATTCCAACTTGTGAATTTGGTTACGGCTCGCTCTCTTCTTCACACTTTTTTCTTTTCTTTTTTCTCTCTTGAGTTTGTTAAATTGGTGGGAATTTAGTCTCGCAGCACTGTCACTGTCAGCTCTTTTAACAACTCCATGCTTGGATTGTATTCCTCCTCACTTTGGATAAAAGCATCTGCCGAGTGAATGAATGTAAATATATCATACTGAACGTCACAGCTGCTGTGAATTCACACACATACACATGTATGCACATGATGAATTTATTGGGCTGTTCACAGTCTGTTCAGCGTACATCTCATCCTTTAGATCTCCCTAGGGATCGCGCTGTCGCGTTGCTGTTACGCACCACGTAATGCACACAGTAACTGTGAATATGTACCGTACAGGTGAGAAGAAGTGATATGTACTGTACAATGAAGGGCAAAGCGTATTGGATCTGTTAAGAGATGAGCATTGGGGAGGTTGTGAAGCAGCTCATTGGGACTCCATCTGAATGATGCATTGGAATCTAGACAGGAGCCACCGAGCCTATGAGAAGGGTAGAGTCCCACAACCAACAACCCCCTCTGTCTCCGAGCCATCTGCTGCTGTGCCGTTCCCTCAGCCTGCTCTCTACAGTCTGCGATACAAGCGCTCTGACAGGCGGCACCCACATGCTACGGAAAGCTGGCATGTGACTGTACGCTGATCCGACATTCTTTCCACTCCAGTGTTTCAGTGCGAGGTGCCTCTATGTATAAATATGCAAGCAGAGTATATTTACACAGATTATAAATTAAACAACTCATTTTCTACTTGACTGAATAGCCTGGCATTGGATGATGAGGCTGTTTCCGCTCATAATGTTCCTGGGTATTTATATCTCTCTCTCTCTTTCTCTTTCACCATCTAATGTAGTCATGCCCTGTAAAAAAAATCCATTCTTGCGTAATTATCCAGCTGTAATTTCATAAGAAATGACCCACGCTTTCCGCCTGGGTGTCTGTGGCCTACAGACAATGTCATCATTCCCGTCATAAACACCCACACCTGAAAGATCATCCAATCTTTAATGCTCTCGAATGTTCTCCTCAAACAGAAAGCAGCATCTGTACAGTATCTGTAGTATTAGGCGAATGCAACCAAGCACCATAGATCCTGTTATATTTTGTGAAAGGCTCGAACTTGTGCTCAATTAAGGAAAACACCCGGAACAGCTGTTTCCAGCTGTTAAAACCAGGACCTGTTTTTTAAAAAAAACGTCACACCCAGCTTGAAGGTTTTTGAACGTTTTAGGTGTGTTATTGTTCCGTTCAGTTGGAGTGCAGATAAAGTCTGAGTGATATCAGTGTTTGTGGAAAATTGCAACCTGCGTCGGCGAGAACGAGCGAGAGAGAGTATGTTTTGATTCGTTTCTAGTTTGCTTTATGGAACAGTTTCGACATGTACAACACTAAACCAGCTGTTCTTCCTGCATGTGTCAGTCTGCAGAGAACATGAATCAGAGAGCAAGAGAAAGACAGATTTATGCAGGCCACACAACAGTGAAGTGTTGATGCGGTGATAGGTGGCCACCTAAAACCCCAGCTAGACATCAACACAGCTTTCACCATAGAACTGTATGACGTCTGCCCTCTCTAGAGCCACTCTGCAGCAGCAGCAAAACAATATTAAATATTAAAAATATTAAATACAGCACTATAAAGATTCCATGATTGATCCTTTCGCTACTGCTTATATTAGGGTTTTATACTGGAACAAGGCTGCCAACAAAAATATAAGGGAAACTTGAAAAAAATGTTAGTAAATGATTATGTGTGGCTGTGTTCCCAAACACTTACAGTAGGAGAGTATAAAGTAATGCAACATCTTGTCATTTCTTTTTTGCCAATAAGTACACAAGTAAATGTTGTTAGTCCTTCAGCTGCTTCTGTGAAGACCATACGGTCTATACAATCTGCACACAACTTTGGCAACAACTTTACACCAGATGCCAACCTTCTCATACTGTATTATCCAGGGTTGGGACTGGCACCTAACCTAGTGGCTGGGGTTTGGGCATTGGGTGGAAATTGAACCCGGCCATGGTGGGCAAGAAATCGGAAGTGAGCAAGTGAGGAGGAATTTCTACAACTCCAAATACTTTTACACCAAATACTCCAAACAGTCACATGCTCGTTAACAAAAAGCACCTTCTATACATTTATTTAATGTGGATTTGTTTTAACATGTAAAATAAATCACTTTCACTTACTCACTTTCTATAGTGCTTATGCTGTATCGGGTTACGCCAGGCCTAGAGCCTATCCCAGGGGACTTGGGGCACTAGGCAGGGTACACCCAGTATGGAGTGCCAGTCCATTGCAGTCAATAAGCTATACCATTCTACACATTTAGAGGAAATATAATAAATATATTAGGAAGACTCTTACACTTACACCATGGAATAAGGTGATGTAACTGCTGATCTTCTGGGATTTTTACATTTAAAAAATCTAGAGTTTACTCTGAATGGTGCTGTAAAGAAAAAACATATTGAGCATCAATTCTGCAGCTGGAAATGCCTTGATGAGAGATACCAGTGAGAATGACCAGACTGGTTCAGTCTGACAGTAACTCAGATAACCACTTGGTACAATTGTGGTGAGCATGAAAGCACTTTAGAATGCACAAAACATCAAACCTTGTGGGAGACGAGCTACAACAACAACAAAAAACAGGTCAGGTTTCATTTCTGTCAGCCCAGAACAGAACACTGATGCTGCAGTGAACACAGGTTCAGACTTGAAGGTGAAGACCCAATCTGGTCAACCTTGATTTTTGCGCACAGATGGAAGGGTCAGAATTTGGTTCCAACAGCGTGAATCCATGGACACCTTGTGTCAACAGTCCTGACTGGTGTAATGGTGTGGGGAATGTTTTCTTGGCACACATCATGCTTGTTAATACCGAACAATCATTGCTTGAATACCACAGCTTATCTGAATATTGCTGCTGCTGATGTGCCTCCCTTCATGGCCATCATTTACTATCTTCTAATGGCTACTTCCAGCACAATAATGCACCATGTAACAAAGATAATGTCATCTCAAACTGGAATAATGAACTTGACAAAGAGTTCATTGTTCAGTATTGGCCTTCCCAGAGAATCCCTTTAGGAAGTGGTGGAACCGGAGATTCACAGCATGAAAGTGCACATGGAAAATCGGCAGGGACTGTGCGATGTAGTCATGTCAACATACTGTACTGTAAACCAGACTCTCAAAACAGTATTTGCTATATCTTGTGGAATTCTTGGCAAGATGAATTGAGGCTATATTGAGGGCAAATGGAGGCCTTGCCCAGTATTACTTTCATCCTCTAAATAAAGTGCTGGTTGAGTGTATTTTTATGTGTTTATAAAGAAAAATGTGATGTAAGCAGAAATCCCTGAAAGTTACTGTTAGAACAGTATTTTTGATATTATTACATTTCATGTTACCAGACAGTTCTTTTGTCATGTCATACTGTACTGTACACATGCCTGTGCTTCTACAGTTTTAAAATAATACATTAGAGATATATTTATTACGACTTTAATTTGCTAATTGAAATAAATTCGAGTGTAATTTATGTTTAAAGGCTGATAAAAAAAATTATACAGTATAATAAAAAATAATCAAGAGTATTCTTGCAGTTATCTGTATTATTTCAGCACTGGCGTTTAGACAGCGGTCAGTCGAGTCAGAACCATCAATGAGGCTCCTGTTCTTGAAACACCATGAATGACCTTTATGTTCAGAGAGAGAGAGAGAGAGAGGGAGAGAGAGAGAGAAAGAGAGAGAGAGATGGATGATGTTAATGATGAAACAGATTTTTCTTTTCATTTTCAAATATGATAGGCCATATCAGTTATATTTTAATTTATTACATATTTAATGAAATGCTAATGAAATCATTAAATTGCCATTGTTTTAGAAAATGCTCCATTTAGTGAAGTGATCAACAACGTGACGTGCAACAAGCACTTACGGATGCCCTGGTGCCCAGGAAAGGAGCAGATGGCGGCACAGTTCATAGGGTTGCCAGGTTTGTTTAATTAAAATTCCTTTTTTGCCACAAAGATCATGTTTTATTGCAAATAATTAGACTTAAATGTACTACATTTCCACTAACAAAGTGTAATTAAGTCTTCATCTTGTACTTTGTTGCATGATGAAACAAACCTGCTGTATCAAACCATTGAGAGCGGAAATATCAAAATTGGCTATGATATATTAGTGTGTGTTCTAAATGATTCTAAACTGCCTATTATGGGATTAGAGATTACGCATGAGAAAAACTCATGAGATCTTAGCCTATTGCAGAAGTCGAATGTGATAGGCTCACGGATTTTTTTTGTTTTTGTTTGAGGGCTTTGTTGTTCGTAAATGCCCCACCAAAATCAAATGGTCACAATGACTCATAAGGACATGGGTTACTATGGGTTGTATAGACACTGTCTATAAGGGGTGGGGACAGGGTTGCATTGTGTGATTGTTCACTGCTGGAAGAGGCTAGACTGAGAGACACAATAAAGCCATCCACGCAACATCTGTTTCTATGGAAAACATCCATGTGGCACTGCTTCCTGTCTGTGTTTACTGTGCCAGACACACTTGATTTAATCTGCAATTGCATTTTTTGTTCAACGGTCAGACCCAGTTGTGTTTTCTCCTATTCAAGTGTGTGGTTCTTTTGACCTTGTCAGACTGAGGTGCTTGGGAAAATAAAATAAATGGGACGGTGTGAAAATATCTCTGAAAAGAGTGCTGTATGGCCGACAGGTCAGCAATAGACAGGTCAGGATGCGCTGAAGCTCATTCTAGTGTTGACTTAACACTCTCAGCCTCTTGATTGCGTAGAGCCAACATGTGTCTCGCTCAATTTAGGGCATGTCAATAAATCAATGGTTAGGATGGCTAAGGTGTCTACCTCTGTATGTGTGTTTGTGTGATTGTGCGTACCATTTGTAAGTCTGCGAGTTTCTCCCTGCTAGTCATTTGTTAGTTTTCCTTCGATGGGTGAACACAGGAATTCAAGATGCCTGCTTAAATAGGCAAATAAGCAGTTGTATTGAAGTAAGGTCAGCTGTGTGGCGCTGCACATGACAATCAAGATTTTAGGCTGATCTGTCAGTGATGGTGGAAGAGAACCCCGGCTAGACACACTTGCACCATTGTGCACGTGTTGTATTGCAAGCGCAGAGCCGTAGACACCGTGCAGCCTGTTTAAATCTGAATAGGGAAAATTATTGTTCCTTTAAAGAACAAGTTTCCAATCAGACTCACTAATGAAAAAAAAATAGACCTGAGATAAGCACGATTTGATTGTGAAGCCTGTCAAGGCACAAAAGCCGTCCAGCTAGGTTTGGTGCCTGACAATCTGAAAAAATATATATATATTTAAAATACATCCAGAAAGATCTCGTTTCCACAGTAATTGTGTGAAAAGTCGATGAGTTTAATTTTTTAGATTTACTGGCAATTGAATGCAATCAAAGCAGGAATAGAATGTACAAAAAAAGCATAGACCTTCTCTTTTACACTCTAACACACCCACCTACATGACACACACATGCACATAAGGAAATCAAATGCTGATAGATGATTGTAAGTGTAGGCCATAAGGGTGCCATTTTTACCTGTCAGGAGACCTTTTAGACGTGATTACACATGATTAATACCTTTCTCCATCATAGCTATTCATTACCCTCCTCTCTGTCCCTGAGGAGCCCGATCAGACTGGAACAAATCACTCATGGCCTATTTCAATTTTGGTCCCAGCAAAAAGGCATCCGTAACAGCCCCTGCATGCTGCGATTTAATGACTTTTATGTCTGTCCGCTCAAATATGTTGTGATGAGTGCAAATAGCCCTTTTGTGATGGTTCATTCTGCCGCGTTTTGCTGCGGATCGGCTTTTTCACGCTCAGATGATAGAGCACAGTCTGAGAGCCGTAAAAAACCGAGACGGTGGACTGTGGCGACAGATGGCTGCTTTGCGCATCTCGAGTTCGAGCATTTCTGTTAGACAGCAATTTAAAGCTGCACCCAAATAGAGAGAGGACAAAACATGTCAGTCACAGATTGCAATTATTACAACTGAGTTTGTGTGGGGGACTGAGGAAAAATTAACTCCTGTCAGAGATTTTGCTTTAAAAAAAAAAAAGCCTTTTTCATTGTTTTATATCAGTATAATCAGATCTTATACTTCACTTTAGAGCATGGCTATAGCTAGTGAAGCAAGTGGGAAGTAAAACATTAAAGATGCATGTTTACTCACTCATTTACTCTTCATCTATACCACTTAATCCTGTTTTCAGGGTCCGGGGGGCCTAGAGCCTATCCCATCTAAACATGGTGCCAATCCATCGCAGGGCACACACACTACGGCCAATTTGGGAACACCAATTAACTTAACCTACATGTCTTTTGACTGTGGGAGGAAACCGGAGTACCCGGAGGAAACCCACCAAGCACGGGGAGAACATGCAAACTGCAGACACACAGAGATGGGAATAGAACCCAGACCCTGGAGGTGCAAGGCGACAGTGCTAACCACTACACCACCGTGTAGTATATTGTATATACAATATACTACCAATCAACGTACTATATACTATATAGTACGTTGATTGGACATGCTTAAGAGATTTAGATTTGGTTTATCCTCCAAAGTAATATTTAGGAAAACAGATAGATAATAATGCAAATAATCCGCTTTGCTTGCATTTATTTTTCCCATGACTGAATTTCATATGCTTCTTTTTAATCACTGTTTTAGATGTGTCATCAAAAACATAAGGCGAAACAGAGATCAGATCTATTGGCGTTTCAGTCTGGGCAAACAGCCGCCATGACCATCACTGATAGCCTTCTTGCATCTGGAACCTTACTAAGACTGTTGTTGTGCTCGGTTCCACATTCATCCAAAACAACCTTAATTATATTTAATATTAATGTTATTGACATCAAATACTCTGAGGGGGGATTTCAAAATGTAGTGTCTATGTATACTGTATGTACAGTCATGTTTCAAAGATAGTATCCCCTCTTTTAATTCTATGTGTTTATGCGTAATAACATGATAAAAATCATCAGATCGTAGCTGGTTTTAATCAAATACAAACTCAGATAAACAACAACATGTAACATTTTCACCATTATTTATTTAACAAAAATCAAGACAACAACAACAACAACAAAAAAAACGTGAAAACGTGGGCGATACTAAGTATTACTGCTTACAGAATTTGGAGCCAGCCAATCATCAGCCATTGATTAATTGATCATCAGCAGGTTTTCATGGTCTTAGAGAAGCAACTTCATTATTCAAAATCAAGCCCAAGACCCAAGATCAGACTATGCAATGCTCAGAGAAATACAAAAAAAACCCAACAGCTACATCTTAGACCCTTCAAGCCTTACTAAGCATTTTAAAAGTTTAAAAGTCCATCACAATTAGAACTTTTTTTAAAGGGTTGCCAGGGGTTGAAGAAAGCCTCTTATGTCTAAAAAGAATATGGAGGCACAAATAAGATTCTCAAAACAGCATCTAAACAAAGCATAAGGTTTCTGTGGACAGATGAGACCAAAGTGAAGTTGTTTGACCTTAATGCCCAGCGCCATGTTTGGCAAAAACCAAACAGCATTTCAGCAGAAACACCCCATACCCACGGTCAAGCACAGTGGTGGAAGGATAATGATTTGGGCTTGTTTTGATACATGACATAGGCACCTTACCATGAAGTCAATCATGAACTCTTCTGTATACCAGAGTATTCTAGTGGCAAATGTGAGGCCACTTTAGTTTTGTTATTTTTGTTAAGAGCACTTCGAAAAAGTTATATGTTGTTCATCTGAGGTATTTGCCAAATACAGTACTAAGATCCAATACGATCAGATGATTTTTGTTTTTACACAAAAGCTCATAGGATTTAAAGAGGTGTACTAACTTTTGAACATGACTGTAAATCCAAAACAACTTTAAGGCTAGCTAATGTTAATGTTATTGACGACAATTTCTCTGATTCGGATGTCAAATTGTATATCTATATCTATTTCTATATTTTATATCTGTATATGTACAAGCAGCATCCTGTGACTTTTGATTGCACCAAATAACAGAACACAGTTATGAGACTAAAAACTCCCTTTATTTCTCTATAAAACCTCCTGCTGCACTAATGCACTTATCCCAGTGTTTCACTAGTGCTTGGATACCACCAAGGTAGAAAGTTTTCTCAGTACACCAGAGCCATGATTGCAGGATTTCCTGCTTCACATCTGAAACACTAGCCTCCAAGGAACTCCTTTAATGGCCCAGAATTGTCTTGGTGAAATGGCTTGGTGAGAGGTGAGGACCGTACAGGGATATGGCAACAATGAAGTTTTACTGTGGCTAAGAGTCTCATCACTGTACTCTGCTTGATGACTTTTGTAAATGTCTCCATTCATTAGAAATTTTTCAGTTTCTCTCATATACTGTATAGACAGCATATCATCAATAATGATGATTATATCAAAAACACTGACTTTATGCGTCTAAATAATGAACAATTTCAGCACTTGTACTCTTTCCCAGTAATGCACGAGAAACTCAAACCAGCTGCCCAACGCTATTTAATGTGTGTGTATTTTTGCTTAATATTTTATTAATACTTAGTGCACTTTTTTGTGCAGTAGAATTTCACAGTGTATATTTTGTTGACAAAAGCAAAGAATAAATGTTACAATATATATTTTTAACTAATATCTAAATAATTCATCCTTCATCCACATTCACATTCTAATTCATCCTGTATCCACTCACCTTACTGTGCTCAGGAATTAAAATAAGCCAGGCTTTACAGTAGGTATTTGGTTGTTTGAGGTGAAAAAATGTAGCTGTGGCATTGCAGACTGTTGCCTGTCTTCTCTAACAGATGGTCGAAAAATTATGCATTATACACTTCTAACTTGTAATGTCTGAAATAACATTGTTTTTTGATGAAATGACAGAGACTCTGTCAGAAACTCTGTTATTGCCATATGATTGATTGTTTCAGCCACGTTTAAGCACTTCCCTGCTGACAAATACTGTATAGCTCGGTCTGACCAGTTATCTTTTGCCGAGCAAATACCTGGTAGATTTAAACACTTTCTACAGTAAATTACTGCTACTCATGGAACTAGGTATTTTAAGAAAGTGACTCAACAGTGATGCAATTCAAAATTCTTAAGCATTTTACTGATCATTTAATAGGGAAACTGGGAAATAGCTTACATTCTTTTATTCATCTTAAAAAGAACTGGTCTGTGTAACACTATTCTATTTAGGTATATGGTCCAACCTGAATATCAGTGGCAGGATCTATCTTGGTATGCGTAAAGGTATGGATGGAGAGGCAAGTGAAAAAGACATCACCATCTCCATTGTCTCACCTCTATCTTCCAGTTCCTGGCCTGTGTTGTCCCTCCCTACAGGCTCAGAGCTCAGGGCTAGGTTTGCAGTCTGGAGGGAATTGAAAATCTAACTAAGGGAGGGGTTAGAGCCAGCTCCCCTTGTGCATTGCAGAGTGTCATGAAGTTGCTTTTTACCTGCTTAGTGTATATCTCTAGGTATCAGCACTCATCCATCATCTCTTAGCCCTAACTTTTTCATTGTCCCTTTAATCCTGGGGAGTGAGAAGTATGGTACATTTCTTATAATAATAATAATAATAATAATAATAATAATAATGATGATGATACAGGATAAGCAGTATAGAGAATGAGTGAGTGAGGGATGCCACAACGATACCACCCATTGGTGGACACTGCTGACCTCCAGAGTTTACCATACAAGCTGAGACATCTCTATTATACTAAATCCTTAGAAGCTATTAGAGTTAAAAATAAATAAATAAATAAATAAAAACCTCAGGTTTCCACATTAGGCTTCCACATATATGTTGTTACATACTCAATATATAACTATTCAATTCATTATCTGACAATAGCACTGAATCTGACACAATATGATGATGAAGTAGCCGCCAATCAATACTGTATATGCCCAAGATTGTTCAGAATCTGGGCTATGCCTACTAATAGCTTACAAATGATGATGATGATGATGTACAGAAGCACTATTTTCTCTTACTACCTTTAAGAATATCAGCCTTCCATCCATCCGTCCATCTGTCCATCCATCCATTCATCCATCCATCTATCTATCTATCTACCAAGTGATTACTCAAACTCAAATCAATCCATCCGGTATGAACACCTATGCCACAGTTAAAGTAAAAAAGATCACTCTTTCTCCTATTCTGATGTTTGATGTGAACATTAACTGAAGCTTTTGATCTGTACAGTATTTACATTCTTTAATGCTGTGCTGCTGCCACACAATTGGCTAATTGGGTAACTGTTTAAACAGCAGGTGAACAGCAATTAGAGCAAATGATAAGTGTATGCTTTTTTCTATCAGTGGCTAAATAACAATAGTGTGTTCCTCACCGACATAAAGTCTACAAATAAACAATAAACCTCAAGTGACAACAAAAAACCTTACAACATATTTCAATGTCATTTCGCCCCCCCCCCCCCCCCCCGCCCCCCAAATAAAACAACCTTCAGAACACAATTGTCCCTCCCTATTTCCACAATCATTAAGAGGATAATAAGCAGCTACTACATGTGCTATTAAAGATAAGCACAAGACTAGTTAATCATCATCAAGAAGTGTGACTACTGCTATAAAAGCCAAACCTTTGGCAATTTGGTGTTATCTAGGGTACTCAGGTGTGTGTCTACATTATGCCAAGGAAAAAGGACACTGGCTATGACCTCAAAGAAGCAATTGGTTGCTGCTTATCAGTCTGGAAAAAGTTATAAGGTCATCCACAAACTATTTTAAATGAGTTTCTAAACGTCTCTATACATAGGACCAATTAACACTTTTTAGCAAACTGTAACCTTATTTAAGGGATAAAACGTTTCTCCGTAAACACACATAAAATCATCTTTCCCACTCATGATAAACTTGTGTTAACACATCTATTATGCATGTAAAAGCACTTGGAATGCTTTCCAAATGGAACAGCTACTCAATCCCACCATGAAAATGATTGCAGTACTGTATGTTCTTATTTTGTCAAAGGCTATATGAAAAAAATACACTCAATAAGTATGAACATATTTCAAAGACATATATGAAAGATTTGGGGATGGTGAGAAGGATTCTTCAAGACAATTGCCAATCTCCTCAAGAGTGGATTTTTCAGAAATTCAGTCGAAGGTCAGATCATTTAATGCATAGTAATATAAAGACCTAAGCAAGCTTATCGCGTGACCTTTGTGAGCACATTAAATATTTATGTTCATGAGGGAAAGACTGAACAAAATGCTTTTCACAGAAGGGTGGCTAGAAAAAAAAAATTAAAAGAAAAAACTCCTCTTCAGAAAGAATATGGGAGCATGACACATGAACATTGCCTCTGAGATGTATAAAGATAACTGAGTAATATTAAGTTTTGGACTAATATCCTTGAGACTAATGAGGAGGTGGAGATGCAAGCACACTATTGTACTGACGGGCTAAAGCTTGGAAAAGTTGATGAAATGGCCAGGGTAATACCCAAAGGACCACAACCCAATTGAGACGCAATGGCGAGATTTTGAGAGGGCTGTGCATAAATGAACGCCCTCAAACATCAATGAATTTAATAATGTAAAGATGAATAAAGTAATAATGTAAAGATGAATGCGCCACAACTTCTCCATGACAATGTGAAGGATTGATCCAAAAAAATGTACTTCAAGTTAAGTTCAGTCTTTATTCATCACTGTGCATACATTACTTCACAGTGAAATTCTTTATTCTTTGCATAGCCCAGCTGTGTTAGTAAGCTAGGGTCAGAGCACAGGGTCAGCCATTATACGGCACGCCTGGAGCAGACAGGGTTAAGGGCCTTGCTCAAGGGCCCAACATCGGCAACCTGATGGAGCTGGGTCTCAAACCACTGACCTTGCTATCAGTACCTCAGAACCTTAACACACTGAGCCACACCCCACCTCATTATTATTGCTAAAGGTGGTTCTACATGTTTCTGAAATATAGGGTGTACTTATTTTTTTCCATCTGGTTCCACAAGAAAAGGGGAAAATACAGTATGATTACATCTACTGTATATCTGTTGTGTCCTTGTTGTCATCTGAGGTTATTTGTGTGTTAATATACATTTTTGAGAACCACACCATTTTTATAAAGGCCCTGATAAATAGCCAAAGCGGAGTGTACATTATTTTTCCTAGGACTGTACATGGAGTATCACACACCACATTTTTACTTACAGTACAGTTCTTTTTTTCTTTTTTTTTTAGAAAAGAAATTCAGGCAACACAGTGAAAAACACAAAAACCTTAGGTAACACAAAGAGAAATGTCTACTCGTTTATCATCTTACCAATACAATAATTGCTAAAATAATAAACTTCACAATCCTCCAGAATGATCCTGTGACTGCTTCTCTTTTTAAAGAACCTCCGCTCACCTACATCTCGCACAGAAGTGACAAAACCATCAAAGACACGCTTGTCAGGAGTGAATTAAATGATCACCCTAATAATTACTCTAATACGCATTCGAGCGTTTAAGACGTTCCACTTGTAAATTTATTAACACAGCCGCTAAAATTACAGGCCCTAAAGGATCACTTTAATCAATCACCCCTCATGGATCAGCGCAGGAGTTATTTGTTGCCTTTCCTCTACAAGATCAGTCACATACTGGAGAAGCCAAATCGTTTTGTTGAGCTCCCTTGTACCATTACAATGAAGTATTTTCTCCTTTTCTCATAGTAAGACTGCTCACCAATGTGGACATAGAATGAAGGATTTCTCCATTTGTATTGTTATGCTGTCTATATAAGGACCTGTATACCGTGTAGGTGGCACGGTGGCTTAGTGGTTAGCACTGTTGCCTTGCACCTCCAGGTCCTGGTTTTGAATCCCACATCGGCCTGTTTGCATGTTCTCCCCGTGATTGGTGGGTTTCCTCCCGGTTCTCCAAAAACATGCAGATTAGATTTCTCACATATTGAATATTTTATACATTTACAGTAATGTTCAATGTTGGGGCATGTCCAAAAAATTAGTTAGCACTGAGTAGCTTATATTTTGTTAAAGAGGGAAACACATTTGTAGTTGTTACACTCTTTGTCCAGCCCTTGATCTTGTTGTCTCAAGCAGGTTGTTTGTGGTCAGGGTCTGGGGGTTGATGTTTGACAAAACATCAAGTCACTATTGGACATCATTCAGCCTTCCATGTCATCGGCTACCATTGCTCTCATTCAATTCATCAATGGATTAAAGGGCCTGGACAGGAACACCCCCTGAGGCAGGTGGCTCCACGCTCCTTCCTTTGTCACTTGATCCTGTGGAGGAGGACATGCTACAGTGAAGCCCTTATTCCCTCCCTGGAGCTTCTGGGCTTTTGGTAGCCTTGCTCTGTGTCTGGCTCTCTTGATCTCCATGATTAAGCTCCATGGCAACACCATGTGAGGCCAGTCAAACTCTGTCCAAACCATCCAAGCAACAAGAAGGGGTCATGACCTTGATTGAACTTTGACTTTGGGCTCCCTGTTGACATGAACCTGGGTAATAAAAATCAGATCACTTGCCTTTATGAAGTGCAGGTGGAAAGACATGCTGCTTAATCAAAGGAGTGCACAACAGGGGAGGAGAGCGCTGGACAAGACAGATGGACACATTTAGAATTAAAGGGAGACCTGAATTTACAATATACTCAGTTCCACTATTTCAGTCACATGGACTGAAAGCAGATAAAAAGAAATCGTTGATAACATGTTGTTCTTCTTTTAGCTGCTCCTGTTGTTATTATTATTATTATTTTGGCAAAAGGTTTACCCTAAATGCCCTTCCTAATACAACCCTCCCATTTGATCCTGTCTTGGGACTGGCACTATGACTGCACTGCCTTGTGCAGCCCCAGTGGTTGGGTTTGGTGCATGGGCTGGGAACCACACTGGGCCTTTCCCATGGCAGAAAAGGATTGTGCCCACTGAACTACTAATGCTCAGAGATAACCGATTAAGTCTAATATAATAATAATTTGGTATTTTATATTGTATTTTTTTTAAGCTTAATTACAATTCATTCACTTTCTAACAGCAAGTGCTTAACTATTCTGAATCTTGAGGCATGTGTGAAGATAATGTGGAGTGAGGGCTGGCCAAAAGTCTCAAGACCAATTGTGAAAAAGCTTCTAATATATAATATAATTTCAAATATAACTTGAGTGAAAAGTCAAATCTTTGGAATATTTACATAAATTTGAGAGTTTCTCAGTATTTGGTATGTCCCTTTTTTCTTTAATGACAGCATGCACTCGAGTTTGTGCAAAAGCTTGTGATTAATTTTAGATCAAATTCATCAGAGTGTCATCTTAAGTAACCCTTCAATATAAGAGATTACGCATGAAAAAAACTGACCTTTTGTACAAAGCAATTGACATTCAGTATAACAAAATTGCTTGCATTTAAACAGGGACCTACAAATATTTTTCAATTCTTAAAACTTCCAGTTCTTTTGCACCCGATTGTAAATTAAAATGAGTGGTTAATATATATACAGTTCCTTCTCAAAAAATTTGCATATTCTGATAAAGTTCATTATTTTCTGTAATGTACTGATAAACATTAGACTTTCATATATTTTAGATTCATTACACACAACTGAAGTAGTTCAAGCCTTTTATTGTTTTAATATTGATGATTTTGGCATACAGCTCATGAAAACCCAAAATTCCTATCTAAAAAAATTAGCATATTTCATCCGACCAATAAAAGAAAAGTGTTTTTAATACAAAAAAAGTCAACCTTCAAATAATTATGTTCAGGTATGCACTCAATACTTGGTCGGGAATCCTTTTGCAGAAATGACTGCTTCAGTGCGGCGTGGCATGGAGGCAATCAGCCTGTGGCACTGCTGAGGTGTTATGGAGGCCCAGGATGCTTCGATAGCGGCCTTAAGCTCATCCAGAGTGTTGGGTCTTGCGTCTCTCAACTTTCTCTTCACAATATCCCACAGATTCTCTATGGGGTTCAGGTCAGGAGAGTTGGCAGGCCAATTGAGCACAGTAATACCATGGTCAGTAAACCATTTACCAGTGGTTTTGGCACTGTGAACAGGCGTGTGCAGGAAATGGGCGACAGGTGCCGCATTCCCCAGGTCAAGCCACTTCTGAACCAGAAACAGCGGCAGAAGCGCCTGACCTGGGCTACAGAGAAGCAGCACTGGACTGTTGCTCAGTGGTCCAAAGTACTTTTTTCAGATGAAAGCAAATTTTGCATTTGACTGGGGAGAGGGAAATGCCAAAATGCCTGAAGTCCAGTGTCAAGTACCCACAGTCAGTGACGGTCTTGGGTGCCATGTCAGCTGCTGGTGTTGGTCCACAGCTAGCTATCAGGAAATTTTGGAGCACTTCATGCTTCCATTTGCCGAAAAGCTTTATGGAGATGAAGATTTCATTTTTCAGCACGACCTGGCACCTGCAAATATGCTCATTTTTTGAGATAGGAATTTTGGGTTTTCATGAGCTGTATGCCAAAATCATCAATATTAAACCAATAAAAGGCTTGAACTACTTCAGTTGTTATCAGAATATGCTAATTTTTTTAGAAGGACCTGTATATATATATATATATATATATATATATATATATATATATATATATATATATATATATATATATATATATACACACACACACACACACACACACACACAATGGGGTGCATGTGTATTTTATTATTGATGAAGATCATATACTATGTTCACCTTATCCTATCTAACCATCTGGCTCACACGTATATCCTATTAATATGCTTATTAATATTCATCAGTCATAGTCTATTATTCATGAGACTCACACTCTGTGGACATTTATTTAAAATAAATACAGGATGCAGAAACCATGCTCACATCATACAAGGGTAATATGACATAATTTTAAACATTTAGATGACTAAATAATGATTGAATATTATAAATTAATGAAGTAGAGATTACATTCATTTTAAAGCTAGAATTACTGTGTGTGGTAGACTATAGAGGAGAAGACATTTGTAGTAACCTAATGGCTTTTTAATTATTGAGACAGCAACTAGAGCACAAGCTAATTGTCTGAAAGTATGAAATACACTATAATAGATAAGACACTTCACAACAATTCTATTTTGAGATAGTGAATGTTTTATATGATGTACGTTTATTGTATTAAATACTGTACAGTTGTTCATGACATACAGTAACACATAGATATACACTTGCCAGCATTCGGTACACCCAGCCAGTATTGGATTCTTTTGACTTCAGAACTCCCTCAATTCTTCATGGTGTAGATTTAAAAAATGTTGACCCTATTTTGGTTCATTGACATGGTCACATCACCATGCAGTTTCTGCAAATCTGTTGGCCTACAGCCACGAAGTGAAAAGAAATGGTGTGTTATCCTGTAGTCATTAAGGGATGGACATGGTCATGGTCATCAATAATACTCAGGTGGCTGTGGCATTTAACCAGTCCAAAGTGTGCTATCTCCCTAACACCATTATACCACCACCTCCAGCCTGAACTGTTAATACAAGGCTTTCATGTTCGTAAAATTCTGACCCTACCATCCGAATGTAGTAGCAGAAGTTGAGAGTTAGCAGACCATGCAACATTTTTCCAAACTTCTGTTTCCAAACGTCCGAAGCCTCAGTTTCTTAAGCTTAGCTGAGAAGAGTGGCACCCAGTGTGTAGCCCATCTTGTTAAAGGCCCGACATGTATGCGTTTAGAGATGCACTTTGGCATAGCTCTGTTGTTTTTTTGGCTAACTGTTACCTTTCTTTTAGCTTGAAACAGTCTGGCCATTCTCCTCCGACATCTGGCATCAACATGGTACATTTGCACAGAAAACTGCAGTTCAATGGATATTTTCTCCTTTTTAAACTATTCTGTGTAAGTTCTATAGGTGTTTGTGCATGAAAATCCTAGTAGATCAGTAGTTTCCAAATACTCAGATCATTCCATCTGGCACCAAAAACCACACAATGTTCAAAAAAACATGATTGGTTGATTAGATATTTGCATTAACAAGCAGTTAAACTGGTACCTACTGTAATGAAGTGGCTACGAGTATATAAATCGATAGGCATAAGCAGTCAGGCCATCAATAAACACCAGTAACCCATTTACATGGGCAGCCATGCACACATATACCATAACACTTCCTCTACCAAGATGATGTACAGGTGAAACTCAAGAAAATTAGAATATCTTGCAAAAGTTTATTTATTTCAGTAATGCAACTTAAAATATGAAACTAATATATGAGATAGAACCATTACATTCAAAGCAAGATAGTTCAAGCCGTGATTTGTCATAATTGCGATGATTACGGCTTACAGCTCATGAAAACCCCAAATCCACAGAAAATTTGAATATTGTGAAAAGGTTCAATACTCTAGGCTCAAAGTGTCCCACTCTAATCAGCTAATTAAGCCATAGCACCTGCAAAGGGTTCCTGAGACTTTAAATGGTCTCCCAGTCTGGTTCAGTAGGAAGCACAATCATTGGAAAGACTGCTGACTTGACAGTTGTGCAGAAAACCATCATTGACATCCTCCACAAGGAGGGAAAGCCTCAAAAGGTAATTGCAAAAGAAGTTGGATGTTCCCAAAGTGCTGTATCAAAGCACATTAATTGAATTATGTGGAAGGGAAAAGTGTAGAAGAAAAAAGGTGCACAAGCAGCAGGGATGACTACAGCCTGGAGAGGACATTCAGGAAAAGGCCATTCAAAAGTGTTTCACAAGGAGTGGACTGAGGCTGGACTCAGTGCATCAAGAGCCACCACACACAGACGGATCCTGGACATGGGCTTCAAATGTCGCATTTCTCTGTCAAGCCGCTCTTGAACAACAAACAACGTCAGAAGCGTCTTACCTCGGCTAAAGAAAAAAAGAACTGGTCTGTTGCTCAGTGGTCCAAAGTCCTCTTTTCTGATGAGAGCAACTTTTGCATCTCATTTGGAAACCAAGGACCCAGAGTCTGGAGGAAGAATGGAGAGGCACATGCCGCAAGATGCTTGAAGTCCAGTGTGAAGTTTCCACAGTCTATGCTTCATTAAGTCCAGGGTCAACGCAGCCGTCTACCAGGAGATTTTGGAGCACTACATGCTTCCTTCCACAGACGAGGGGATGATGACTTCATTTTCCAGCAGGACTTAGCACCTGCCCACACTGCCAAAAGCACCAAAACCTGGTTCAATGACCGTAGGATTACTGTGCTTGATTAGCCAGCAAACTTGCCTGACCTGAACCCCATAGAGAATCTATAGGGCATTGCCAAGAGAAAGATGAGACATGAGGGTGAAACTCAAGAATTAGACTATCTTGCAAAAGTTCATTTATGAACTTTTGTATGAACAATGCAGAAGAGCTGAAGGCCGCTATTGAAGCATCCTGGTCTTCCAGAACACCTCAGCCACAGGCTGATAGCTTCCATGCCACACCGCATTGAGACAGCAATTGCTGCAAAAGGGACCCAAACCAAGTACTGAGTACATATTCATACTTATACTTTTCAGAGGTCCGATATTGTTCTATGGACAATCCTTGTTTTATTGGTTACATGTAATATTCTAATTTCTGAGATTGTGGATTTGGGGCTTTCATGAGCTGTACGCCATAATCATCGCAATTATGACAAATCACGGCTTGAACTATATTGCTTTGCATGTAATGAGTCTATCTCATTTATTAGTTTCATATTTTAAGTTACATTACTGAAATAAATGAACTTTTGCAAGATATTCTAATTTTCTTGAGTTTCACCTGTACATCATC
Organism: Clarias fuscus; assembly: GCA_030347435.1. NCBI lineage: Eukaryota > Metazoa > Chordata > Actinopteri > Siluriformes > Clariidae > Clarias > Clarias fuscus. The sequence continues at coordinate 15,636,562 of CM059229.1, read as the reverse complement.
TTGGTGGAGGAAGTGTTATGGTATATGTGTGCATGGCTGCCCAAGTAAATGGGTTACTGGTGTTTATTGATGACCTGACTGCTTATGCCTCTCGATTTATATACTGGATATTCTAATTTTCTCGAGTTTCACCTGTATGCTTTGGATCCTGAGCTGTTCTTTTATTTTTCCATATTTTCCTGTTCCCATCATTCTGGTTCACGTTAATTTTGGTTTCATCAGTCCAAAGAATCAGGCAAGTTCTTTGGATTGATGAAAGGTGCAAGTTTTCTGACAAGGTCTAATCTGGCGTTTCGGTTCTTGAGCAGTGGTTTGCACCTTATTGTAAAGCATTAATATTGATTTCACAAAGCCATTTCTTGACTGTAGACTTTGACAAAGACATGCCTACCTCCTCAAGAGTGTATATACAACAATCAAAAACACATTTGTGTTCAGGGCTTAGTTTCATCTCATTCCAAACACCAAACAACTGTACCACAGACATTATGAACACAATCAAAGTTACATTTATATTGCTTGTTAGTCTAACTGCTTGCCAGAGGCTAAGTGGGTGTTTGTTGCTCTCTTTGTAGGCCTGCATGCTTCAGAATAATTAGAAGCACTGAAAGCTAGTCTTTAAGCTTTCTGGATGTTGGGGTGAGACATTCCATGTGTGTTTGTACGGCTAGGCCAAAACGGCGAGACATCATACATGTGTTCGTAAGCAGTGAAATCTCAGTGCACCTGGGTGAGACCCCAACACATGCTGTAAAAGTTTGTTGTGCCTCATTTTATGTGTTTCAGAAGCTTTATTGCTAGGTGACATTTACGGAATGGATTTTATTTGGGTTAAAATATAGCAGTGTGACCGCGGGCTATAATTCATGCTGAGTTGAAAAAGTGTTAACGAAGCAGACCTTTTATTTATTTGTTTGCTTGTTTGTTGTTTTAAAAACAATGTTAACATTTAGGTCCTGTTCTTCAAAATACATAAGGTGCTTTTATGTGCCTTGATCAATATATCAGGTGGGTAAAACTGGTATACTGTATGTCATACTAGGAACGGAGAACACACATAAAAAAGAATATTATCATGCAATCACACAAAATGATTTTATGTAAAAATATGAAAAAGCCATTCCCTTTCTAGGTTCAACACACTGTTTAGAGTAAAACACTTGATTATGTTTACACAATGTAGTGCTTCAGCTAGCTAAAGCTAAACAGCACTTACTTACTAGTTATCTTGCTAATGTTAGCTTACTAAACGTATTCAGGGCTGATAGCTAGCAAGTTTGCCTATTAACCAATCTAGTCAGTGAGACTATTGTGAACGTGACAATAAACAGAGCCAAGTTGAGTATTAGTGTGAAATCAAATACTGTAACAAAGTTGGTAGCTAGTAAGCTAACATTTGGTATTAACGTTGGAACAATCTGTGCTAATAGCGTTTATCTTTTTGTTCCATGTAGACTTTTGTTCCATTTGGGAAATATCATACCAGTGGGATGAGGAAGCAAGTGTGTTTTGTTTTCACAGGAACTTATAGAACTGTTTGTGACAGAAACAGAGTCCCTTGTGCCTCCAGCACTTCAGAAGAGCATTTCAGCTACCATCTGGCTCACTATTATTGTGCTCCACAAGCCCAGGGAAAAAAGAGAGAATGAGAGCACGTGCTCAATTTCACCCTCACTCCGCTTAGAGTTTTCAGCCAGCAAAATCAGTTTGGTTCCGGTACTAAAATAGTCTGGAGTCAAGGAACCAAGACATTAGAGGCTTTGAGAGTGGCCATGATTTCATTTTGTTTAAAAATAACATCTCAGATTATTTATTTCATCAGTAATTTGTTTTATTGTCATCTCTGTACTGATGTGTATAAGATTTTACTTTTCCGTTTGTTGCTACTGTATATCCTTAACAATACATGAAATTGATGTTTACAGTATATAACTACAGTATACTGGCTAGCAGGCACCTGAATGGCTAAACATGACCATAATGGATTGTTTGTTTATTAAAAAGCCACATGACTGTACTTAAAACAGAAAAGAGACATCTCTACACTTGTACCTTAATTATAAATATCAGCATTTATGAAGAATAAATAGTGTCTCCCTGTTGTGATCCCAATTAGTTGAATCAGCTGAATTAACTAGCTCACATTTTTTCATACGGCTAAACACGGAGTATCAGACTCTCTATGGACACTGATTATAGTTTTGTTTCATTTCACAATAGACAAACCTGTCAAAATACACATAGACTTAACTTTCTGGATGTTCATCATTTATATTTGCTACATTCCCTAGATATGAAAGTAGGTGATAGTAAACTGTTCATTTATTGCAATTTGACATGACTGGGATTTCAATAGATTGACCAGTAGTCAAACATACAGTATAGGTTTGACTGCTGACATCAAATACAGGGTGGGCCATTTATATGGATACACCTTAATAAAATGGGAACGGTTGGTGATATTAATGTCCTGTTTGTGGCACATTAGTATATGTGAGGGGGCAAACTTTTCAAGATGGGTGGTGACCATGGTGGCCATTTGGAAGTCGGCCATCTTGGATCCAACTTTTGTTTTTTCAATAGGAAGAGGGTCATGTGACACATCAAACTTATTGGGAATATCACAAGAAAAACAATGGTGTTAACGTAACTTTATTCTTTCATGAGTTATTTACAAGTTTCTGACCATTTATAAAATGTGTTCAATGTGCTGCCCATTGTGATGGATTGTCAATGCAACCCTCTTCTCCCACTCTTCACACACTGATAGCAACACCGCAGGAGAAATGCCAGCACAGGCTTCCAGTATCCGTAGTTTCAGGTGCTGCACATCTCGTATCTTCACACCATAGACAATTGCCTTCAGATGACCCCAAAGATAAAAGTCTAAGGGGGTCAGATCGGGAGACCTTGGTGGCCATTCAACTGGCCCACGACGACCAATCCACTTTTCAGGAAACTGTTCATCTAGGAATGCTCGGACCTGACACCCATAATGTGGTGGTGCACCATCTTGCTGGAAAAACTCAGGGAACGTGCCAGCTTCAGTGCATAAAGAGGGAAACACATCATCATGTAGCAATTTCAAATATCCAGTGGCCTTGAGGTTTCCATTGATGAAGAATGGCCCCACTATCTTTGTACCCCATATACCACACCATACCATCACTTTTTTTGTTCCAACAGTCTTGGAGGGATCTATCCTATGTGGGTTAGTGTCAGACCAATAGCGACCAAACTTTACCATTCACATAAAAGTTTGCCTCATCACTGAACAAAATCTTCTGCGTGAACTGAGGGTCCTGTTCCAATTTTTGTTTTGCCCATTCTGCAAATTGTGTGCGCTGATCTGGGTCATCCTCGTTGAGATGCTGCAGTAGCTGGAGTTTGTAAGGGTGCCATTTGTGAGTAGCTAATATCCGCCGAAGGGATGTTCGACTAATGCCACTCTCCAGTGACATGCGGCGAGTGCTACGCTGTGGGCTCTTGAAGCTAGGACAGCCACTGATGTTTGTTCATTAGTGACAGTTTTCATGCGTCCACATTTTGGCAAATCCAACACTGAACCTGTTTCACGAAACTTAGCAAGCAGTTTGCTAACTGTAGCATGGGAGATGGGTGGTCTCGTAGGGTGTCTTGCATTGAAATCTGCTGCAATGACCCGGTTACTGCGTTCACCAGATATCAACACAATTTCGATCCGCTCATCACGTGTTAACCTCTTCGACATGTCAATGGCTGTGAACAAAGAAAAACTTGTAAATAACTCATGAAATAATAAAGTTACGTTAAAACTAAGCACACCATTGTTTTTCTTGTGAAATTCCCAATAAGTTTCATGTGTCACATGACCCTCTTCCTATTGAAAAAACAAAAGTTGGATCCAAGATGGCCGACTTCCAAATGGCCACCATGGTCACCACCCATCTTGAAAAGTTTGCCCCCTCACATATACTAATGTGCCACAAACAGGACATTAATATCACCAACCATTCCCATTTTATTAAGGTGTATCCATATAAATGGCCCACCCTGTACATATACTATATATAATATAAATATCATATGATTATATAAGTATATCTCATTTTTAAAAAGTTTAAAAAGCTATTTTTTTTAAGTAGTAACAGCACTATCTACAGCAAACAGTTATTCTTTTAAACACAGGAAATTTACAGGACATTTTAAATTTATACTCTTTGCCCTATTTGTTACTGGTGATGTGCTTTTCCTATTTTTGCACAACCATTCTTTCTCAGCAGAACAAATGAGGAGTATGTATTTCATAACATAAAATGAGAACATAACAAAAGTGTTTTTGTGGTACTATTCCCAAATAGATTTTTTTTCCCTGTTGACTGAGTGACATCAAATCAATATGGCTGCATAAAGCAAAAGAAATGTATTACTTATCCTACCTTGCCGTTACAGTAATCAACATACAGACATATTCACTTGGTAAATCTAAACCACTGACTATGCATTTCGCTGTTTGAAAAAAAAAAAAACACATCACTCTTGTGAGATAGCTGCCTAGTTTGTTGCTCACAAAACACAAGGGCTTCCAGTTTTCCACTTTGTCTGTCGAATGGCCTGAAGTCAGAAATAATGTAATTCTAACAGGCAAAATGATGTTCATCTGACATTTTCAACCTGTAAAAATTCCATATCTCTAAAGTGAGATTTGTATATTTTGTTTCTCAGTGATATGCTGCCTGTTGTATTAATTCAAATGTGTACATATGGACATTCTCAGCACTGTGCATTGTAAATTCATCCTCAGGGGCCAGAACGTCAATAGCGAATTCTACTGCCAGGTTTTAAGGCATGTGAAAGGGGGCATACAGAAAAAGCTTGTAAAAAGAGCTAATCTCGAAAGCTTTTGATACCACCTCATACAATCTTAGAATGGCTGCACCTGAAATGGCAGAATTGCCTGCACCTGTATTCAATCACCTCTACACTACTTAAGGACCCATCATTGACACGTCTTTGTGAAGTATCTATGCCGTATCTTTGTTTGTTGTTGACTGGCACATTTTTTTTCTCATTTTAATTAGAATTTGTTGCAAGCTTTTCAAGAAAGCTATTATCTTCCTATTCACGTTGTGTACTGTATATCCCTGTTGCCTGCCAATATTTTTTGTCTACATCCCATTCAAGATTAAGGCTCCCCTTGCTGTCATATTAACCTCCAATTCTTTGGGAAAGCTTTCCACAAGATTTAGGAGTGTGACTGAAGATTTGTCCATTCAGTCACAAGAGCCTAAACTGAATAATTTTATTGGGATTAGTTAATATTTTCACTGCTGAAATAACAGCGTCGAAGTGAACTTTAATGTGCTGGAGTTGTTTTAAGACAAAAAGATTTTTGATCTACAGTACTTTTTCCATTTCTCATCTGTGATTTACTCTCTGATTACTGAACAGGGTGTGTATTTGACAATTAAAAAAGTACAACGTATTGTAAACAAGGCATAAGGTATTCAACCTCACAAAAATTTTCTTTCTTTGTATTAATAAGTTAGGCAGAGAGTTCTGCCATACAGAAAGAAAGGCAGACATGTACAGTATGTGGGATTTAACCTGAAATTATATCACTGCTTATATTAAAGCTCATCAGTTTATTTTCAAAATCTCTGTAAGCATCAATGACAGTACTAATGCTAGTAATATATAAATAGATTCTACAAGCTGCTAATTATATGTTAGTATTTTTTATAAAATCATTACAAAGTAATTTTTACTCACTTAGCGTATCATCTATACCGCCTTACGCTGTATTCATGGTCACCTGGATCCTATCTCAGGAGATGGACAGGGTGCCAATCCATCGCAGGGCAGACACACATACTACAAGGAATTTGGGAACACCAATTAGCCTAATCTGTATGTCTTTGGGAGAAAACACACAAACTCCATGCACACAAAGACATGAACCGACCCTGGCCAGGAATCAAACCCAGACCATGGAGATGCAAGGCGGCAGTGCTAACCACTACACCACTGTGCCAACTAAGTATTTTTAATTATTATTTAATTGTTGTATAAGTATATAAATAGTTAGGTTCAGCCATGAAAATAGCTGAATTTATGCTTTCAATTAAATATAAATACATAAGTGATATAAATGATATCAGTTAAGCCTAGACGTACAGGAATTGTTGGCTTAAGTGGTGATTATGAAAGACGAATTAATTGTCCAAGACGGAAAATCATAAAAGCCATAATTCCATTTTTAATGTGGTGAACGAAATTAGAAGTGAACATTTATGAACCTGCACATTTACCTCCATTTTAAGTCTATACAAATGTTTCAAATGCTGAAAACAGCTGCAAGTGGTGGGAATCACAGGCCATATCTATGAAATCTTGTATATTTTTGATACCTCAAAAACGAGTAGCCCTATAAATAGTGATCATTTTTACCTCACTCCTGTTAGTGTCCAATTATTATTATTGCACACATTTATAATAATGAAGCAAATATTTAAACAGCTGGATTATGTTTCTAAAATAAACCTGCGTGAGGGGGGTCTGTGGAATTTATTTTCCAGTTGAATGGTTCATTGACTGCAAAACATTTTTAAACCTGTGGACTAAAGTGATAAAAATGGCGAAGGATTTAGCTTGTAGTTGTTGTTAAATACTGTTCAGAAACCAAGCAGCAAATTCATTAACAGTTATAATATCTTTTACACACTATGTTTAGAAACTCCCACATTACATTACAGTATTAGTATATAATAGTATCTTTGCTTCCTACCCTGTGAAACTTAAGCATAGCTATTTATAGGTTTCTAAGTTATTTATATGAGCCATTGCTCTCTCTTTTTCACCATCATAAAAGGCGATTTATATATGTAATATCGAATGCAGAGTCAGGAAGGTCATTTTAGTCTTTAGTTAAAGCCAGTCTCCAGATAGCTAATAGGATTCATTAATGCTGTGAGTAGCTCTTGGGAATCTCGTAGTGGCCGACTGACTGACTGACTGACATCAGTAATTGTGCTGAACTGTGTCGCTGTTGGGGTCAGCGGTTTCCAAATTTCCTCTGCTGTCATTAAAGGTGTGTATTGGCAGTGGGTGATTAAACGGGGCTTCTGGAGGACAGCAGCAGCAGATGGTCTCTCCCCTGCAGTGGTGTCATTGCAGCTCAGACAGTGGAGACTGGGAATTCACTGCCACCGCCAGACAAGGCTGTGTACAGGTTTGAGAGGACAACAGAAAGCCATTTTCCTCACAGGTGGCGAGCTGTCAGGTGGCAGTTTGATTTGTTTTGTGCTGCTCGCCGCAAAAGGTCCTATTGGTCTGTCACCAGGGAGACAGCGACTCAGGTGCTGGGTAAATGATATCAGAAAAAATCAAAAGGTAGCGAGGGAGCATGTTTATTACATCAACACAATCAAGTGTGTTTGCTATAAATTGTGGCTTGCATTGTCTGTAATCTCCTGTCACACCTTTCCTTCCTGAGAGATGGCTGTAATTTTCATTGAGGAAAATAATGTGAAAATGTTTCCCTTTTTTATCGGTTTCATGACACAAACAAGATTTGTGAATTACTTTCAGTGGCTTTATGATCACCAAAACTGGTTTTATTTTTCTTTTGAAGTCGATTTATTAAAATTACATATGGCATATTATTGACTACAGCGGCACAGTGGTTTAATGGTTAGCAGTGTTGCCTCGGGGTTGGGGGTTTGATTCTCGCCTGCAGTCTATGTGTGCATGTTCTCCCCATGCGTAGTGGGTTTCCTCTGGGTTCCATGGTTTCCCGGCACAGTTCAAAGAAATGTGGTCTAGGGTGCTTGGTGTGTCTAAATTGCCTGTGTGTGTGTGTGTGTATTTGTTGTCTATGGTACTCAATCCAGGTTGTACCTCACTCTGTGCCCTAAGTTCTCTGTGATAAGCTCCAGAACTTTGAAAAATAATGGACAGATGGATGACCTTCACTACACTGTTTTTGAATTTGGGTGTGAAATTAAGGACAAAAGAGTCTTTATAAGAAAAGCTGTCCATTCTTCAAACAGATTCTATGTTTGTTTGGCTGCAGTGGTCAGCTGTGGAGCGTTAAACACCATAAAGTGCAGCAACACTGTCAAAGGATTGCATGTTTCTGAACCCCCCCCCCCCTTAAAATCCTTCTGTATTTTCCCTATGTATCTGCCAGATCATAATCCATATCCTTCATTGCTATTCCTCATGATAATGAAGACATCTGTCTGCTTTGAGTGGAGTGGCGAGCATGTTTGCATGCTGCCGTCTGCTGTTGAGCCTCTGCCAGGCAGCAATATTGGGTTGCTTTCGGCCACGGGGCCTGGCGAGAAGCTGCCAGACTAATGCCAGCAGTTCCTACAGCTCCGCCCACTAATCCTACTGCCTGCTGGGACAACCTCCCCTCAACCCCTGTACTCTACTCATTTTAGATCCTTTCATAGGACCAGGAAGTAAGGAACAGAGGCTTCACACAGTGATGCATATATCCTGCAAGGTGTTGACTGGTGTCGTTTATCTCTGCTGACATTGTGCTGTTTATTCAGCTTGTGCTGCACATTTGTTTTCTCTGCTGGTTGGAGTCATTGTGAACTTCCACTGGACCACACTGTTACTTTCATTTTTATTTCTTACTTTTTTGTTGAAAACAACAAAAATAAGAAAAAAATATAGTATACCCTAAAAACTTAAGCAAGTGAAAAAATTTGAATAACTGCAAATTGTACTAATAATATTTTCAATATGGGATTATGATTAAAACACATACGAATATATTCCTTTTTTTTTATATGTAGTTTTATAGCTAGTGACTATATGCAACATATACTGCCCGGCTAAAGGGGAAAAAAAAGTCACAGACTTGAATATTTTGTTGTACTGCCTTTTGCTTTAATTACACCACACATTCGCTATATGGCATCATTTCGATAAGCTTATGGAATGTCACAACATTTATTTCTGTCAAGAGTTACTTTAATTTGCATCTATGGCATTGTATTGATAGGAAAGTCGGACCAGTGAAGATTCTCAGTGGGGTTGACTCAAAGGTCTGGAGGAAAATTATATATATCTTATGTTCACCCGTCATCTTGGAATATGCCCGTGCCATCAGGGAGGACCTTATCATTCAGTATATTCATATGACTTCATGTTTTTGGCCATATAATGTTATACTGTAAGAACCTAGACGTGACTGAAAGAAGCAACCCCAGATCATAACACTCCCTCCACAGGCTTGTAAAGTAAGCATTAGGCATCACGTCATCTCTTCTCTCGCCTCTCGTCTTATCCTGATTCACCCATCACTCTGGAAAAGGGTAAATCTGAACATATCAGACCATAAGACCTTTTTTCCAATGCTCCACAGTCCATTCTTTATGCTTCCTAGCAAAGTGAAGCCTTTTTTTCCGATGAACCTCATTGATAAGTGGTTTTCTTAAGGCTACACAGCAGTTTAGTCCCAATCAGCAGTGAATACTTTTCACATTGTATGTATGGGAATGTTTTTACTTCTCACATCATGCTAATCGCTTTTCTGATCACATTTCTTCCTTGAAAATGTCTATTCTGTCAAGATGTAATAATGCATTTTACAGTTCTTGACCCAATTTTAGTAGTTTCAGCAATCTCCTAGTAATTTGATCCTTCTGAAACAGAGGAACATCTTTTCCATGATCACACAATACAGTATGTCTTCTGACATGGTGGGTTAAGAAATGAGAAACTACTCATGGCATCGCTTAGGGTTGCCAGCTGAAACATATTACTCACTGCAGTACTTTTTTCAGTGAAAGCCTCTTATCTATTTGCTTAGTTAAATCCAGAAGATGACAGGTTTTTTGGCTGGCGGGAGTATTTTCTCTTGATAAGGAGCCAATTTTGGGGAGCATTATGGTGCAGTGGTTATGATTGCTGCTTAATGTGTCCCTGGTCAGTGGTTCATTTTGGAGTTCCTATGCTTGTTCTCCAAAGGTCACTGCTTTCCCAGCTTCCATAGGGTTGCAACTAGTTGAAGTGTCTGCTGCAAATTACGTGTGCGTACATCAGTCTGTATAATGCCTACTGATGGACTAGCATTACATTCAGAGTATATTCCTGCCTTCCACCCTGTGTCCATGGTAAAGACTTGATCCTGACCAGGGTAATGTACAGTATGTACAGTACTAAAGCTGATTAAATGTTAATTGTGTTTCAAAATTATTTTTGCCCTAAAGATGACTGTAAATCTAGATACTGACTTTGATCTGCATGAGTTTTCAGCCTGGGGCGGCACGGTGGTGTAGTGGTTAGCACAATCGCCTTGCACCGCCAGGGTCTGGGTTCGATTCCCGGCCAAGCTCGATTCCTGTCTCTGTGTGCATGGAGTTTGCATGTTTCCTCCCACAGTCCAAAGACATGTAGGTTAGGCTAATTGGCATTCTCAAATTGCCTGTAGTGTGTGAATGTTTGTCTGTGCCCTGCGATGGATTGGCACCCTGTCCAGGTGCCCCAAGTCTCCTGGCCCCCGTGACCCTGAATACAGGATTAAGCAGTATAGATGGTGAGTGAGTAAGAGTGAGTGAGTTTTCAGCCCTTATGAAACAGTTTATTATTACATGTAAAGTGTGCATAGCAGCGACTGTATAGCATTTACAGTATCTGTAAGCATTATTGTACCATCTGCCAATCATTGACGCTGTGCCTATAATAAACTCAGTCAAATCTAGTTAAAGGAGACAACAGAGCTGCTAAATCACACTTAAGTACAAATACATTATCAGGCATCCTATGTGACTAAGAGAACTGTAATATACTAACTGTATATTAGTATATACTAACTGTAAGTAACTCTCTTATGACCTTCATCCTTTAAAGGTTAAACTGCCCCTCTGGGTGGCTTTTGACCCAAAAATAAACATTATCAGGTATTGTGCACACTATCCTCCATTGTCACCAGTGTACATTAAAGCCATTCAACTCTTATATCTTTCACTTTTATTTTAAATTTAATTCTTCACTCCTGTAGAGGTTTGACCTACAATATTAGTTGAAATGTTCGTACCATCTCAGCCTTGTGAATAGAATTATGTGACTGCTTACACTTGTAGTGCTGCACTCAGATTTGACCAAAATAAGGCATCTCAGTTAGCAGCTGATAACAGGTCTTATCTCGGGAGCCGACTAAAAAAGCTGTCTCTGACGGCAATCATATGTTTGAGTGTGTTTATGTCCCTAGGAATTGTATCAGTGGTTAGTCCACTATGATTTAACCACTATGTTTGTTTAAAATTTGAGTGTGAGAGTATTATACTGTAATATGGTGTACAATGGTGATGGCATATCTAGTATACAGTTAACTCCACATTGCTCCACACTGCTGTGTGTGTGCTGGAATTATTTTTTTATTTTTTTATCCCAATACTGATGGAATTCTGACCAATCACACCTAACCAAAATGAGGCATTTACAGTAACTGAAACATGTCATAGAGCACCACACCAGCATGTTATCATACTTCTTCTTTGTCTTGTGAGCTTCATATCTGGTCACCAGCTCCAGAACACTTTTTGCTCCTGCTTCACTGCACTGCAATTCTACTACTGATATATTCAGAAGGAACTTAATATTTCTCCTCTTATTCGCACTATAAGGTCATTTTATAATGTATTTTAAAGTGATATACACTTTGTAGTAGAAGACTGAGAACATGTTTACTTCCAGACTGTATATTTATTACACAATGTTTAATCTGCAAACCTGTGTACCATAAGGAACTTGATCATCTTGGCAAAGTGTCAGACGCTTTAAGAGACCCATGCATAAACAGGATAGTGGAAATGGGTGGATCAAGAAAGAGTAAATGCTATTTCAGTGGAAGCTCTTAAACTGCTTCCACTTAAACCTTTCTTATAGTGTTATAGTGCTCGATATAGAATATTGACACATGCTCCACACTAAACAGTATGTCTAATGTCTAAAGCACATGGCTTTCTCGATTTAAGCACATTAGTAAACATCTGACTTGCATGCATTTTGCACAACTCCTATAGAGGATATCCTGTATATTGTATGTAGACACACATCCTACGTTTTGCTGTCCATGACAAAAAAAAAAAAAAAAAGAAGCTAGATCTGGGATAAAGTGTGGTCAACCTCCTTCTTCCTTCCTGCTCCCTGTCCACAACTGACAGCGCTTCCTTTCCCCAAGGAGAAATAGAGCAACCTTGTCCAGCCCAGAGCTGATGGATCTGCTGCCCCATCTGGCCTGCAGTGGAGACATCACATCTCCCACTTATGTGTCTCCCATAAAGCCTCTGACTCCAGTGGGACTAACTGTCACTCTAATCAGATCAACCCTCCCCAAGACAAGAGTGTCCACCTACCCTCTGTCTGTCTTCTTTTGTTCCCACATCCCGTGTGTGGACAGAGTCACAGGAGACATGCAGGCACCAGGAATAATCTGTCACCATGTTGAATGAAACCACATTGTGATTTTAGAGACACTTTTATCAACAAAACTGATTTTTCCACTAAGGGGCAATAGATAAGAAAGAAATAAAAGGGAAAAATAATACAATTATGTCAGTAAGAATATCACATATAACATACAGAAAATAGCAAATAAACAGCTATTAATAGTGTGAGAGCCGTTCAAGTCAAACCAGGACTATGTGGAGTACCAGGAAAAAAATTCCCCGTGTTTCTCTACATAATCCCCTGCTACACTAATGCACTTATCCCAGCATTTCACTAGTGCTTGAATACCATTAAGGTAGAAAGTTTTCTCAGTACGGCGGAGCCATGGGCAGAGCCATGATTTTCAAGAATCAGTTGTTTGACTTGCTGAATGTTCACAGGAATCATTCACAGACATACAGCCGTCTTTAAAATGTTTTACTTCAGCTAAGTTTCTCATCACTGTACTGCCTTTGAACTATTCTGTAAATGGCTAGTGATTTTAAGTCCCGGTTTGATTTGAACATCCTCTGAAAGTTGCCAGAATACGGCTACATGAATAGCTTTTAATAAAAAAATTTGGTTTAATATCAGTATAGCTTACACGTTTTTTATTTTGCAGATTAATTAGGACTTTAATTAGAAGTTTGATATGGGCTCAAGATCTTAGATAGTAATAGTATAGTAAGAAATAGTAATGTGTGTGAATTTAAAGTTGGTGTGGCCTGCGCGTTACCTTTTTTGTTATCCCTAAATACTGGAAAGCAGAGAAGGAAAAAAAACAAAACAGGGCTGTTAAAAAAATTCACAAAATTTAACAAATAGCAATTTGCATAACTCCTTCATGCTCATAAGCTCATACTTGATCTCAGCCAGGCTGCATGTGGAACTTTCTGGCAGGGTTTCTATCTACTTCCGCTACATATTTTTGTACTTGTTACATTCCAGAAGGAGCAAAAATGTTTGTTGGACATGCTGTCAGAATCTACTATGAAGTTTACAAGTGGATATTTGTTTATTACTTAAAGAGATCCAGACTCATTTGGTGTTCAGGAAAGCAATGTTCAGATGGGGCTACTTCAACAATCCAGTCACGATAGACACAAATACAGTATGAAGTATACATACAGTATTTTCTGTATGCGACCTGTTTCACTTCTACTCTATTTTTTAAAATGAAAAATCTGTGCTTTTACTCACTAAGACTTTAAAGTCTTAATTTTTTTTTAGACCCGTTACTTTTCAGATGACGATCACACCAGATCACACAAACATACTGTAAGCGTTTACTCTGTCACTCACAGCATATCACAACTGAGCATACGGTATATTGTACCCTCCATGTACTAGGGACAGAAACAAAAACAATTACACCAGTCCATGTTCACAGAAATGACTGGTGTATTATTATAACATTATGGCCCTTTAAATGGCAGCATGGTGGCATAGTGGTTAGCACTGTGGCCTCACACCTCCATGGCCGGGGTTCGATTCCTGCCTTTGGACTGTGTGCAGGGAGTTTGCATGTTTTCTCCGTGCTTTGTGGGTTTCCACTTGGTACTTCGGTTTACTTCCACAGTTAAAAGACATGCAGTTTAGGCTGGTTGGTGTTTCCAAATTGGCTGTAGATACCAAAGATAAGATACCAAAATAATGAAAGACGCTTAGAATAATACTACACACATTTTGCGTTTAAAATACTGCTAATCATTAATATCCAGATAAGAAAAAAATCAGATTCTTTGTGGAGTTGTACTTTTGTATTTAACATACAAGTTAGATCATGTGTTTAGTCCATCACTTTGATTTGAAGTGGAGTACATTTCTAGACAAGTACTGTACAAGTACTTTTACTTGAGTATTGAGTTTGTATACTTCTCCCATCTCTGCCTGTATCTGTTTAGAACAGATCATCACTTCGTTCTGAAAACTGCAACCAATTTACAACTTACAACTAATTTACACAGCCAGTGTGGGAATTGAACCCAGAACCTGGAGGTGCAAGTCAACAGTGCGAGCCACTACACCACCCTGACACAAGACAGTAAAAAAAGAAAAAATGCAGTTTATTTACACTTTTCTGAATGTTCTGTGACAGTCAGACTCTCACAATTACTGTACACAACCACTAATGCACAGCTACATTCAAAGTATTACCATTTTGAATCTGGGTCCTCTTGAGGTTTCTTTCTCATGTCATTTCAGAAAGGTTTTCCCAACCACCCCTGCTCCCAGCTTGCTTATAAATAGTTTACAAGTTTAATAATAGTTTAATAGTTTACATATACATCGTTTAAGCTATAATGGTACTGATGCATTTTTTATTTAAAAAATTATTGATTTTGTAGATTTAATTATAAAAGTGTTTTCTTTTCTCTCTCTCTCTCTCTAGAGTCTGTAGTCAGTGAACAATCCCACTAGCACCACTATCAGCGAGTAGTCTAATAGCGTTGTGGGTAATATAGGAAATAATAAATCAAAGTGAAAATAGAGCAACATGTCAATAAAGGAACAGCATAACAAACTAAATCTTCAATGCCATTCTGTGTCACATTAATTATAAATACTGATGTGCAAAATGTTGAGGGTTGATTTCTCCCTTAAGGATTGACATATGACTGTGGCTCTTCAGTGTGTGTGTGTGTGTGTACGTGCGTGTGTGTGCGTGTGTGTGTGCGTGTGTGTGTGTGTGTGTGTGTGCGCGCGCGCGTGTGTGTGTGCATGTGTGTGTGTGTGTGTGTGTGTGTGGTGAGGTCATGTGTTAGCTGATGCTGGGTGGGTTCAGATGGTCCAGAGGGAGTGACTGATGGCTGGACTAATCGAGTTCCTGAGAGGCCTCAGGGTAAGAAAAAGTGGATAAATGCTACAGAAAATAAAAATCGAGCTGCTGATGACTTGGGAAATACAGACAGGGCTTCTAAACTCTGTGGAACTGCCAGGTGTCAATGTGTGATGTGCTTTACAGAAAGGCACAGAGAGAACCCATGTGGGTACAGAATGTTTGTTAAAGGGTTCAGACAACACTAAATGTTAATTTATTTGTGAGGATTCAGACTGCTTGGGTCATCTCCAGTGTAACTGCGACTGATTTCCTGTAAAGATAAATAAATAAATAAATAAACAAATTTATAACTGGATATATTGCTTATTGGGATTGCTTTGCTTTCAATCTGAATCTTTCCATTTGAATCCTTATTGTTCACTTTTAAAAAGTCAGCTCCTCCTTTTACTAGTTTTATTTATATATTTCAAGCAAGGGCTTATCTGTTCTCGTCCTAGTTTATATTTTGGACAACACTTAAGGGTAGTTTTTATAAGGCTGCATAATATCAGCATAATTTTGCTATCAAGCTGATGTAACACCTAAGTTCATGTTATTACCTTTCCAAAAGTGCTACGCAGTGTTTATATCCATTGGAACATGGATATCAAACCCAAATGACACCAGGACAAATATAATTCATTATTTAGTCCAAGGGTTAATTTAGAGCTCTAATGTGTTGCCCATTGATGTGTTTTGGTTGCCCAAAAACCCCAATAGACTAAAAACGTAGTAACTGACATAATGTAATAAACATTTAACTACTGTAGTTATGTGCGTAAATACAGACTATGGAGTACTGTGATGGCTTACTTCTGTCTCATAATTATTGCAAAGATAATGTCATTATACAAATGCTGAAAAACTAGTTTAATGCTTTTGTTAGTTCTAGGTTGGATTATTGTAATGGCTTACTCTCTGCATGTCCCACTACAGCATGTACACAAACTTAGCTCTAGTTAAGTCAGAATGCAGGACCAGAGTCCTTATGAGAAAAAGAAGAACCATGACCAAATCACCCCAATTCTATCCAGACTGCACTGGATCACATTCTCACATTAAAAATACTACTGTTTTCCTGTTAAGCACTAAAGGGTCTCACTCCACAGTGCCTGAGTAAACTGCTGGCATTTTATGATCCGTCATGCCTACTTTTGTCAAAAGGTGCTGGCTTTTTTTTGGTACCTCCTATTATTAAGACTATTGCATGCGGGATGGCATTCTCTTACAAAGCTCCACCTAATGAAACAACTTCCGATTAGTGTCTAGGATCCAGACCCAGTCTTTGCACTGCAGGCTAGGCTACAATATAATTTGTTTAGTCAAGCCTTTTGTGAATAGTTTTGAATTTTAAAACTAAAGGTAAAACGGCAGAGGGTTACAGTTTTACAGTCTCTCTCTCTCTCAAGCTGTACATAGTCGTCGAAAACAGTGATCTTGATCCCTTCTACCCGCTGTACCTGCCTGATCAACCCTAATGCCCTACTTCTGGTTGGAGTACTCATCACATGGAGAACACTCACTGTTGCTGAGGAACTATATAAACTGCATATAAATACGTGTGTCCACTTAGAGACCATGAAGATGGCTTTGGACTGCATTTGATACAAATTTTGCTATGATAACAGCAGTTGCTCTGATAGTTTTAGGAGTGAAATTGCTATAAACAGTTTCGCACCCAAGCCACCATCAGTGAACAGTTGGTAACTTCAACAAAAGAGGACTTCACATGAACTGAAGTGAATTTCCTGTCATACAGTTGTACTGTCAACCATTGCCAGACAGAAATAGAACGGTCATTGTATTCTGTATTACCATTTTGAATCTGGGTCCTTTTGAGGTTTCTTTCTTACTGTATGTCATTTCAGGAAGGTTTTCCCAACCACCACTGCTCCCAGCTTGCTTATAAATAGTTTACATAATAGTTTAATTGTTCACCTATAAATAGTTAAAGCTATAAACTGATGCATTTTTTATTTAAAAATTACTATATTCAGAAGTTAGTGGTCTGCAAACATGCTTTATGGCAATAACCACTGTTCAGGGAGCTACACAAATAGCTATGAGATTTGGTGTGTCTGGCTTATTTCTTTATTTTATTTTGATAAAGTATGTTTAACCTCAATAAGACTTTCTTTAAACTCGTTTATGAATGTAAAGTGCTAGTTTTGTTTTCATATTTCATGCAGCTATAATTTTACCAGACAAAAAACGACCAATTATCTCCAAAAAGCTTTCACATAATGTACAATCGTTAAGCCAATATCAAATCTAAAAAATAGCTAAGCTGTATATTTGCTTGCATACAGGTAGATGATTTTAGACAACAATCCAGATGATACAGTATGGTTTACTATCCCAGACAATGTGATGCTACAGTATGTGCCATTATGAAATAGGATGGATGAACATAAATAGAAAATGACTTACAATCTAAGATATAAGCAAAAGAAAACAAAACAATCTTCTTAATCATCCTGAGTGAGACATCATGCAGGAGAAAGCCTGTCCATAATTAATGCCTGTTACTTGACAAGCCAAAATAAAAAATTTATGTATCGACTGAGGAGTGGGAGAGCGCATGACAAAGCAATCAAGCAGGAAGTAGACAGATCACACAGAAGGAAGAGGGTGAAGTGCAATCACAACCAACCGGAGCCAAGTCCACTTCACTAATAACGCTGCTGCATGCTCTTTAGTTGTCTGGATACAAATTAGCTTAGATCTTTACTTGAATGGCCGGTAGTTATGGTGCAACGCAGTTGCAGTTCTAGCACACTTGCGTCATCTAGCTTCTCATATTAGTTTAACAGCTACTTGATTTATAATCACATGGCATCCTGGAGGGCTGTATGCTTTTCTGATATTGTTAGCTGATGTAATTGTTTGGCCAATAGGCCAAACGGCCATTTTCTCCTGCCAGCCCACTATATTCAATTGCATTGATAATTAAATGAGTTCAGGCAAAGACGTGAGTCATTTCCCAGAAACATGCATCATTTCAAAGTTTTTATCTTAATTTTGGTTAAAAATAAAGCCCCCCCCCCCCCCCAAAAAAAAATCCTTTGGTAGATTAAGGTAAGCTAGCACTTAATGTAAAAGGTTGTTAAGGGGGAGGAAGACGGTTTGGGCATCTCAGTATGTCAGAGCTGAAGCATAATGTGCGCTAACATATTGTGATTTAATGATGCATCTGTTGCAACACGCCATGATGAATAATACAAATGGATGACGTAAGCCAGCTACACTGATTCAGTTACCATGTGAGACTACCTAGTGAGAGAAGCATGGTGTTCGCTGTCTATGATGTTGTCTATTGTCTATGTTTTGATTCAATACCAGAATAGAAGCCTGCAAAAAAAAAAAAAATTTTCACTTTAAAATTTAGAATCTAAAGGAAGAAACTAAAAAAAATAATAAGAATAATAATAAGAAACTACCCAAAACCATGTAGACATTGTCGGTATATGAAACTTAAAAAAGTATAACTCTGCCCTCCTATGCTATCAAATGGATTTATTTCCCACTAGAGAAACTACACTATGAATTGCAATGAAAGTTGTTAATTTGTGCTTCTGTGTAAGAATTCAATTCAATTCAATTCAATTTTATTTCTATAGCGCTTTTAACAATGGTCATTGTCTCAAAGCAGCTTCACAGAAATGAAAAGAAAATGAAAAGAAGACTTGTGGAAATGTATATATGTGTAAAAAAAAAAATGTGTCTAGATAATGAGATTGTCCCTGATGAGCAAGCCAAGGGTGACGGCGACATTGGCAAGGAAAAACTCCCTGAGATGGCAATAGGAAGAAACCTTGAGAGGAACCAGACTCAACAGGGAACCCATCCTCATCTGGGTGATGACAGATAACAGAAATTGTAGAACATCATGTGTGTTATGCAGATGAAAGTTCGATATAACAGAAGTTATTTAAATTAACACAAAGTCCAGTTCAGCTCAGGGATGAGTCAGCAGGTGCAGAGGGCAGATGGGGGTCTGGATCACTGGGAGCTCAGGAGCAGCATGTGTAGATCCAAACCAACATGAAGAAGAATTCAGCTGGAGCAGGTCCTTCTCTGGATGCCTCAAGAAGGTGAACACACAGTACTCTTGTTATTTACAGTAAGTAGTTTAATTTTTTCACTGATTATCCATGAAAATAGTTTGCACAGCTGCATTTGAATGCGGCAGTAATTACAAAGTCATTGTGGTCAAGCACACTTCTCATAATTGTTTGCCGGAGCTATTACAGCTTTCAAATATTTTCCTGTGGTGTAACCGTGTATGACCTAGTGAGGAACTACAGTCATTGACAAACTCAAGCTTTACCTAGAGCAATGATCTTTAACCTTTTTAGGCATACATATGATCACATACAACACTAAATGTCCCATCCATCTAGAACTTCTGTAATCCAACAAGGGTGACCACTGTATTTATTCACATTTAACATTCACACAAATGTTCACACACTACAGGCAATTTGGGAACGCAATTAGCCCAATCTACATGTCGTCGGATTGCAGGAAGAAACCGGACAACCTGGAGGTAATCACCCAAGCACGAGGAGAGCATACACACAGACCCTGATGTGGGGAATTGAACCTGGACCCAAGAGGTGCAAGGTAACAGTGCTAACCACCAGTGGCGGCTGGTGCAAAAAACAAAATAAAAATGTAACTTTTAATGCTCGCCTGTAAATAGCCATTTATCAGGTGATTAAGCATCATTACTACTAGCATAAAATAAAGGCATGACTCACATGACTCACGTCAGCAGCTCCGCTTACCATAAGAAGTGCTGGAAAAGACTCGTTGAAAATGGTCCAATCACATGAGGCCAAATATTTAAAAACAATATTGATTCGCTAAGAACAAAAGTGGGAGGGTTCAGGGCCCACAGAGCTGCGCCCGAAGGATGATTTGACAAAATCTAATCAGAGCTCAGCCTCAGGTCACATGCTTTTCAAAAACGTACGTGCCTACATAGACACTCGTTTGTCCGGCGCCCCGTGTACACGAACACAAATGAACATAATACAGTTTAGATTTTTTTTTTATTGCAAATAAATTATATTAAGAAATACAGCGGAATATTGTGACTTAATGACTTTATTTCATTATTATGTTAAATAATTACATGTTAAAGGAGCATTTTTCTCTGCCTAACTTTAAGGGGGGCGGCGCCCCTGCGCCCCCTATTGACCGGCCGCCACTGCTAACCACTAAGCCACCATGCCACTATACTATATGTTGCCAAACAGTAAAGCACTGTAAACCACTTCAGCCACCAGACCAGGACTCAGTAATACATAATAATACAATACAGTAATACATAATAATACAGTGACAAAGTAATACAGTTTAAATATATGTGATCATACTGTATGTGATGGCTGTGTCTGAGCTCCCCTAGTCAGTGATTTGTAGATTAGAGAGTAGGTTGAGGCTGCTAGCTTCTTGCAGTCATCCAGGTACCAGATGTGTGTGCTATTTGAAAAGCATTTGTAAATCTGCTCAGAAATGTCCTCAGATAATAACACCTCTCTTTTCATCACCAATCGTTGGACCCAGCGACACACGGTTAATTGCTATTTTATGTGGCAAATGGTTATTTGCAAAGGTAACCTAATTTCATAGCTGTAATTAGTCAGAATGAATTCTTTTCTTGGTCTGCTCCCTGCGCATTGGGGTTGCACACCATCAATTAAACATGTAGCAATATTCAAATGTACCCAACTGTATTTGTTGCAATCAGTACATGAACAGGTGCGATCAACTAAAATTTCTTGTTGCACAATCAAGAAATTGATGACCACTGAGCTAGAGAATAAAAGGAACTTCAACCATTTTAGGACTAAAAACATCCAGCTGTTTACAGAATAAAACAAATGATGATAAATTACAAATAAATTTAATTAGGTTTAACCTATGGGCCCTATTTGCCAAAGTTACTCTCTTATTTAAAGCTTTAATACATTATGCTTTAATACAGGCATGCTTTAACACATTATTTAAATGCATTTTAATCTATTTATTTAAAAAAATATTCACATGCAATACTCACTATACAATTACTGCACTTTATCACTGTAAGGACACTGTGAACTAGTTCATATTTCAGCTACTGTTATATGAAATATGTCAGTCAAACATGTCATTTCATGTTCCCTCAGCTGTACACTCTGATGCCGCATTTTATATGCCCACGTTTTTCCCCTAGATCTTTCCTGTAATTATAATTGTGTCGATGTGGTTCCTTTCTTGCTTTCTTTTTTAAACCGTGAGCAACTGTAACAAGGCAACGCAATTTTCCCTCTGGGATTAATAAACTTCTTTGAATCTTGAATTAAGCTCCATTTCCTCCTCCCGTGCCTCATGTAGGGCTTGTGTTTTTCACTAAAATGTCTCCTGTCATTGTGCAAAGTGCTGTGTATTATTGTTGTGTTTGTGGGGAATGTTGTGCACTTTAATGCTCCAGACTCACTCTCTGGGTGATTGGATCGCCATGTGAGCCAAGGCTTAAGTGCTCAGGGCTCAGGCCTGCAGCTGGTAGGTGAAAGAGTGTGCATGCTTTTTTCTAAAAAGAGGTAAATAAAGAACACTTATTTACAATACGTTGCCTGCAATTGATGTGTAAATAACTAGGAAACTCGGCATCAAGATTTCGTTTCTGGAATATTCCACCGTGCCTGGTGAGATGGTGCTATGCAAAAATTTGTAATTTAGATTAATCTTTTGGAATTACGTTTCTGTCATAAGGCATTATATTGTTTTTTTTTTTTTAATGCAGCTTGATACCAGGGTTGGACATGTTCAAAAAAGCGTGGTGAAGATGTGGTTGATGCAAGTTGCATGGTAAACTTAAAAATAGAGGTGGGTAGTAATGAGTTACTGTACATTTACTCTGTTACATTTACTTACGTAACTTTTTTGAAAAAAACTATATGCAGTTTTAAGGCACCATACTTTTTACTTTTACTTGAGTAGATTTGCGATGAAGAAACACTACTCCAACTCCGCTACATTCGGCTACACCCGACTCCTTACTTTTCTAACCATTTATCCTATACATTAGATATTCTTTATTTTTGCCAGAGAAATGCAGCCTGTGGATCTACCACATGACTGTTTCAGACATAGCAACAATAATCACATGACTCTGTTTGACCAATCAGCCGCAAAAACAATAACCACATGTAGTCAAATGACCACACACAAACTTGCTGTATAGCGGGGGGGGGGGGGGGGGGGGGGGGGGGGATCTTCATCCGTGGTGACGGGAAGGGAAGGGAATGTCGCGGTTAGTTTAGCTGTTTTATTTAATGTTGCAATGTTAACATATATAATTAGAAAATAAGCTAGAGGCTAAAATATATAATTTTCTTACATTTGTTCTGCTGGACACAGTTTATGGTAAAGTGAGACCTTGTACATGTTCTAATGTTATTTTGAGCCATTTGGAGGGCAACTGAATATACAGTATATCTTACACTGGAAATAGTTTACACTGTTCAAACATACGTATGTTACCTACAGTAGCCATTTGTTTGACATTTGTGTTTCTTGTTCCTTAATTTGCTATTTTGTAAAGATATTTAGTTGTATTCATTTATTTAATTGCATTTATTTCATTTATTTTATTATTTGGAAATGTCAGAATTTGTACAGGCGGCACAGTGGTGTAGTGGTTAGCACTGTCACCTTGCACCTCCAGGGTCCGGGTTCGATTCCCGGCCAGGTTCTATTCCCATCTCTGTGTTCATGGAGTTCGCGTGTTCTCCATGTGCTTGGCGGGTTTCCTCCCACAGTCCAAAGACTGTAGGTTAGGTTAATTGGCATTCTCAAATTGGCCGTAGTGTGTGTATGTGTGTGCCCTTCAATGGATTGGCACCCTGTCCAGGGTGCCCTAAGTGACCTAAGTCTCCTGCGATAGGCTCCAGGCCCCCCCGTGACTCTGAATACAGGATTAAGCGTTTTAGATGAGGAGTGATACTTGAGTAATATTATTTTATTATAGTACAGCTACTATTACTTAAGTACAATTTTTGGCTACTCTATCCACCTCTACCAGTTAACAATGGAACTAACACAAGGATACTACAAGCATGGTGCAGACGGGAAAGATTGGATGGGGTTCTGACTGAGTTGTCATTAGGATGTCACAGTGTTGTTATTACATCACACCTTGACAATGAAAAGCAATATGTATGATGAGGTATTTATACCAACCTATCGGACACAATGACAATGTAGTAAGCAACTGGTAAGAGTGTGGTGTGATATGATTTGACATAGTAATAACTCTTGGACCTGGTGAGCACATTATCATGTGCATGATAGGGTAATAATGGCATCATGATAGATGCACTGAGAACCTGACAGGGACATGACTTGGAAGTGCAGTAGTATGAACTTGATAAATGCATATTTTTCTTCTTTTTTTTTACTTCATCATGGTATTTGTCAGAGTGCAATGGGGCCCTAATATTGTTTGACGGGATGTTAGGGCCATCGTTAGCTTCTTGTAATAAATAATAATTTTAATTAAATTATTTTTTTTCTCTCTTTTTTTAAAAATGTGTTAAAATTACCATAGTATTGTTGCATCATTCAAAAAAGTTTTCAGTTATCCTTAAAAGTTAAAATAAGCTTCCATAACTATTAACACTCCTTCTAGTTAGTAAACATTTACTTCACTGTTTCTCTGTAATATATCAGCTCATTGGATAGTGCAGGACGCACACAGGAAGTTAATTTTAATACTTTGCTTGATCATCCCTTAATCATGATTATCAACCCAATTGATAATCCCAATCAACCCGATTTGATTCATTTTACTCAGTATTTGGAGTGAAAAACGCTAAATCTACATTGCTATGTTAAAACAGCCCCTACTGGTTCTAATGCTAAATTTTCCAATTAACCCAATTGTTTGTAATCCAGCTATTTGATTGTAGAATTTTGTCCTGAGTCTATAATGGCAGTTCTACGTACAGAGACATACTGTAGGCCTACAGGGTACACTGTTGGGTAGTGTCGCAATGCATGGTGGGATTTTATAAAATTTTAAATTTCAAACAGGTACACTATTTAGTGAATAGACTGTGCTCTCTATGGTGATTCCATAAAATAAATAAATCTAATCTAAATGGGTTACAGACTGAATTTTCAGCTCAAATAGCAGTTTGAGTTGTAGAGGTGCGCAGTTCTAAATGCCTGAGGGAAAAATAGTAGTGAGGAGTAAATCAGTCTAAGAGCAGTGAAGTGAAAGATTGGCTCTCCTCCTGAGACTTCAGTTGATGTCTTGGGATCTGTTGTGGATTTAAAAATGCCGTTTACATAGGTCTTTTTTTTTTTTTTTTTTTTTTTTGTCTGACAGTTGATTTGTGTGCCACACTTCAGAGGTGCTCTAGTCTTTTAATAAACTACATCCTGAGCCCACCTAGTATTATGGCAAGTGTAAAATATAGAACAGATATATCTTGTGCCTGGCACAGATTTCCCACATGGCATCCTTCCTTCCCAGTGAGGTCATTTTTCAGTGCTTTGACTTAGTTGTGGAACAGATCTCTGAAAATGCCTTCAGAGTCGCCATGTATCTTGTCTGACATCTTTATTTTTGCCCTGCTGTGTATTCTGGAGGAAGCGTGTAATTTATTTATTTACTTATTTACTTTTCCTTCTGTGGTGTCACCAATAACCACTTACTGTAAGCAAGTAAGTATTTGCAAGAAAGGTTAGTCTTATAATTTCTTTTAATGCCGCATGGTCACAGAGGCTGCTGGCAATCACTTTGCGTATCTGCATTGATTCCTGCCAGGCTAGTGAGCTGAGCTCCAATCCCACACATCAACAGAGTTGCTCACACACCAACCTCCACACTTACCTGATGCTAATCTCATTAATTGAGTGTGCGAGCCAGCTAAAGTTTAATCATGATGAGGAAAGAGGGAAGAAAATGTGATAAAACGATTGGGACTGTTGAGATCAGGATGGTTTCTCTTTTTACCTGAGGCCAGGTTTTCCTTGTCTGTCTGCTCTGTTTTGTGCGTGATAAAGATCTTCATTCTCTCTCGAAGAGCATTGTTTTGTTTTTTTTCGAATTTCAATCCTTGCGTTTATGGTTTCACATGCCATGCTGATTATCTCTAGAGAAACTTGTTTGCACTGTTTGCTGCATTGCTTAACACTGCACTCATTAAACTGATACAAACTGACTGTTGACACAGAGCCAAAAACAAATGTAACAATGCTCCATTATTATGTTATTATGACTACACCACTGATGATTTACCAAGTCAATATGTATTTCTTTGCTAGGTTGGTTAATGAAGGCTTGCCCTTGAACTTTCCTTGAGCCTGGGGTCCATTCTTAATGAGATAAACTGACAAACCACATTAATAGGTTTGGCTTGAGAACTGTCTTTTCCGCAGTGGTTGGCCTTGGCTGTCGTTCAGATGGTCCTCCGTTATTCCAGTCCAGTCTTATTGCACTGACAGCCCCCCGTGACAGAACCACATGTGGTTCAAGTGGAGAATGAGAGGACTCGGTAATTAGAGTCTCTGCATCATAGCTATCACCTCTTGGGAGAAAGCAAGCAGTAAGTGCAACTTAATGCAAAGAAGCGGGAGTTGAAAAAGTAAAAAAAAGAAAAAGAACAAAAAAGGAAAACTAAGTTTCACAGAAGCCAGACTGACTTCGATCTTCTGCTACAGAGAATGTTTGAGCCAGACAATCATTCTCCTGAGTGCTAGATACAAACATTTTTAATGTCATGCTTGGCATTTCATCTTCGCTAACACACACACATGCTTACATGGTCTTCATCTAAAAAAAAACAGAGACCACACAGAGCCCAAACTAGAGAAGAAAAAAAAAAGATCTCTTAGACAGGGCTGATATTAACTCACTCATTGTCTAAACCTATCTATCAGTGTCTCTTTATCCTATATACAGGGTCACGGTTTGGGGGGGATCGAGCCTATCCCAGGAGGCAGAATACGTACTATGTTAATTCACACATTATGGACAATTTGGGTATACAAGTTAGCCTTGTCTGCAGGTCTTTGGACTGTGGGAGGAAACCGGAGCACCCAGAGGAAACCAACCAAGCATAGGGGGAACATGCAAACTCCATGGCCGGAATCAAACCCAGACAAACATGTGGTGTGCACTTAGAGTGTTGAGCATTTTGGTCTTTTCCAGCAATTGACAAGACTTTCGCTTCTTTATTCTCTTTTCAATAGTGTCACTGTATGCACTAGTAGAGTGTGATAAGAATGGCCATTAGATTCAGGAAAACCCTACAGCTTTCACACTATGCAGATGTGTGACCTTTGCAGGAATTAGGGCTTAGTCATTATCTCTTTAAAACTGATCGCAGAATTAATCTGCAAAGATTTCCTGAAAGGAAAAAAACAAAGAGTTCTATATTTAATTTTCTTTTTATACAAGTGTACTCTACATTAAAAAGGTCAGAACATCAGTTAAAACAGGAGGGTTCAGGGGTTGCTCAGATGGTTGAGGCTCCAGATAGTGTTCAGAGTATCAGATGGCCACTGTTGAGCTCATAACACTATGACCATATATAATACCCATCCACTGAGTGCCAGTCCCAAGTCTGGAGAAATGGGTAGGTTGTGTCAGGAAGGGCGTCTGGTGTAAAACTGATTTGAGGATTGAATGATCTGATGTGGCGATCCTGAGAGAGGGCAAAATCTAAACAACAAAAAAAATGGGCTAAAACAGCAGGATTGTAAATAAAAATTTCAGTGTTTTTTCCTCCTTTTGTGTGGGATTTACTGTAATGAAATGCAGACTATTTTCACTGTGATATACACTTGAATGTTACCTACTTGAGCTTGAGTAAATTTGACTATAAGTACACTTCTGGTGGTTGTTCAGTGGTCCATCACTTGTTCCCCTGAGTAATAACTGCTTAGAGGGGCCCATACTACAGTACTTTTCTACAATTATGCACTCCTTCAGTATGTTTCAGAATGTCATAATGTTCCATGGTCCTGCGGAGCTGAATAAATGAAACTGAGAGTAAAGATCTCCTCTCCAGCTCAGATTGGGCATGCTGGAGGTCTGAAACCTGATAACAAGGTCATCTGCACATCAGCAGCTTTACGAGTGTACGGATCTGGCTGTAAATGGTTGCCCAAGGTCAAATACTCTCAACTGTCATACTTCATTGTCTACACTGGTATTATACCCAGGGACTGCCCTGCGAGTGTGAGAGGAAATATAGATGTCTAATCGAAGAAGGTCAGAGCTGTCACTAAGTGGAGGCTCTGCTGGCTGTCATGTAGACTCCCCTCCGTTTGAGAGATGAATGGGAACGACAGCCACAATCATGCATGAACTTCCCCTGTGGTCTGCTCTTGTGTTATATATAGACTGGATTTTAGAGGATAGCTTGAATCTCAGTCAATGTGTGTCTAAGCATATAGGTAGGTCATTTGTGTATGTTTGTGAATAATGCGATATGTTTTAAACAAAAATAGCAAAATATACAATATATACAGTAGAACATTTTTAGGGAATTCAATCATTATCAGTGACTACTTAATCCTGGGCAGCCTATGATTGGACCAGTTGACATGAGGTATGTCTCACCTACAGTTTATTGATGCTTTTGGGAGGTTGGAGAAATATGGTGGAAACCCATGCAGACACAGAAGGGACGTGCGAAACTCATTGTGAAGTGTGTTGATATAAAATACCATCCACCATCCATCCATCCATTCATCCATCCATCCATTCATGCATCTATCTATCGGTCTGTCTGTCCATCCATCCATTTATCCATCAATCTATCAGTCCATCCATCCATCCATCCATCCATCCATTATGTAGAAATGTAGGGTTATGGGAGGCCTGGAGCCTATCCTTAAGAAAGGGCACCTCTTTGATAGGGTGCGAACCCGTCACAAGGCACAAGCACACACACAAACACACACAGTTATACAATATGAGCAATTTGGAAAAGCCAATTAGTCTACATCGCATGGCTTTAGCCCGAGAACCTGGAGGAAGACCATCCTATAAACTGCTGTGACCTGTGTGATTCCTATTTGCCCCCCCCCCCCCCCT
The DNA here is from genome assembly GCA_030347435.1 of Clarias fuscus. NCBI lineage: Eukaryota > Metazoa > Chordata > Actinopteri > Siluriformes > Clariidae > Clarias > Clarias fuscus. The sequence goes on along the minus strand of CM059229.1, from coordinate 15,608,210 downwards.
TTTTTGACATGGAATGTCTTTTACAATCAGTGTACTGCATCAAGAGATGAAGGTGTGCTCTGTGAGTCATGGTGTAGCCTTCATAGTGACACAGTAGCCTTGTGTGTGGGTGGCTCTCACAGTGAGGGGTGGGGACGGGGGGTATGTTGGATAAAGAAGAGACGATTCTCCTATAGCTTTTTCTACAATAACAGAGAGAGAGAGAGAGAGAGAGAACAAGAAAAAAAGCCCCTATGTTTAGTCATGGCAGCTGACAGCTGTGAGCAGCAACACACCTGCAGATGGAGGGTCTACATGGAGGGTTTGAGTCAAGCTTCGAGGCAGGTGGGTTACAGATGATGGGTTGGTGCGTGGAGTTAATCAGGCTAAGTAATAATAGGAAATCTATTTATGATTTATATTAGTGCCATTAGAGGGGCTGGAAATTGGGGGGAAAATCTCATCAGCATGGAAATGATCCATACAATGTGTGAAATATAAGCATCCAGACTAAAATATTGAATTGTATCCCTTTTTAAAATGGCTGATCATTATAAATAGTAATCAGCCATTATCAATATAATAAGTGATCAAGTGTAAAATACAAGCACTGTACAAAATATTTTAATATTCAAATGTACACAGATTACAAAATGAGCAACAGTAAGTCCCAGTAAGTAAGTGATGCACTAATTCTGGTTAAACTGTAATCAGAATTAAACTTTTGGCTTACACGTGCCAACCTTTGCTCCCCAAGTTGCATCCGTGACACTTGGCCGGCCATGACCCTATTGTTGGCTCACCGGTTTTCCTTCCTTGGATAGCCTTTGACCATTGCAGACCAACAACATCCCACAAGAGCTACAGTTTTAGAGTTGCACTGACCCAGTCCTCTAGCTATGACAATTTGGCCCTTGTCGAAGTAGCTCATATCCTTATGCTCGACCATTTTATTCTGCTTCCAACTAATCAGCTTCTGGTTCACTTGCTGCCTAATATACTGTATCCCACTCATTTCCAGATAGCACTGCTTGCACCTCCAGGGTCCGGGTTTGATTCCTGGCCAGGTTCGATCTCTGTGTGCATGGAGTTTGCATGTTCTTCTGTGCTTGGTGGGTTTCCTCTGGATACTCCAGTTAGCTCTCACAGTCCAAAAACCTGCAGATTAGGCTAACTGGTGTTCGCAAACACCCCCCCCCCCCCCCCCCCCCCCCCCGTGACCTGCAGTATAGACTGTGAGTGAGTGAGTGAGTGAGTGAGTGAGTGATATATACAGTATATGTGTATATGTACAGAAGTTTGACATGATTCACCTTCCAAGTGTAGCTTAAACTGAGGTGGACCAATAATAACTACAAAAAAAGGGTGATGATGTGGAAGATTTGGATTCCTGTGAGCTCATGCTTTCAGAAGATGGCAAAAAAAAACTTGTAAGTGTGTTACATTGCCTGTGTTGCAGTAAGAGCAGTGGTTTAAAAAGGTATGGTTAGAAGACCAAGGGCAGAAGCACATTACTGTAGCTTTCACCATTGTTGGTAGCTATCGTATGATGGGCAGAGCTGATCTGTTGGGAGGAAAACAGGAAACCCCCCTCCTAAAAATGGAGAATTTAAGGTTATTGTGCAGATTTTCACATGCATCATTCTCTTTCTAAGCTTCTCAGTGCTTCTTTTATGTACCACCTACAATATCAAACATCCACTGTAATACAATATTGTCATGGAAGTCATGGAAATTCAAAGAATTTGGGACAGTTAAGAATAAACAGCTACATTTATTTGATAATAAATGGTTTTGATAATGAATGGATGTTTTCTTAGATCCTTAACCTGTATTGTCACCACAATGTAAATGTGCTTATGTGCAAACAATTTCCTTTATTATCCTACATCAAAAGACAAAATTATTATAAAAAAAAAAAAAGTCCAAGCAGACGTTGTCATGTTTTTCTTGCACTAACCTTGGACAAATTTGCAATTTAATGGTGTGCACTAGCACAGTGTCGTGTTTGCAGTGAACTTGGTTGGACTTTGCAGTGCTGTACCACACTCTCTGTGGATCAAGCCACATTGCACCATTTGTCAAAGCTGTCACAGCAAGCACACCTCAGCAAACAGGGGAAAATGCAGTCTCTCCATATTACCATCTATCAGCCAAGCTAACAGCAGTCACAGAGGTGGGCATGAGGTTAATGAACAGAAAGATTATTGAATGAGACTGCTGACTCTCTAATTAGTTATACTTTACTCCACACTTGATATGCAATTAAGGTACACAACAGGCAATGCATTCACCTTGACAAAAAAAAAAGAAAAAGAAAATCTGTAATGTTACCTGTGCATCAAGATTGGAAGGTTTTTTAACAGAATGTGTTTAATCTACTGTATATTAGATGATGTTCATTAATTCATAGACTGCAATAATATTCACCCATGTGCCTTGTTGGTTAGTGACTAATGACAGAGTGTGTGCCTCATCTTGGCTTTTTATAACAAATGCCTGCAGAGCTTTCTATTTCACTGTGGCTACGCAGCAGATGCATTAATCAGGAAGCGCACTCCAGGCTTTGTGTTCAGTCTTTGAAGCTAAAGAGATAAAAATCTCCATTAATGGTGTGACATTCTTGTTTTACAGATTATGCAACTCATACTACAGCGCTGTCTTCTCTTGACCAGCCCTATTGTTTTTACAAGAAACAGTTCAGTTTAATTTGCATTGGATAACAGGGCCACTACTGCGAAAGCAGTCAGTTGAACTGGGGTAAGTGAAGTGGAGAACTGACAGCTCTATTAGACCACTGTATGTTGCTTAAATGAGCAGAAGGAAAGTTCAGTAAAGGGTAGCAAAAAAACATTTGGAAACCACGGAGCATTCAAATCTTCAAGATGAATTTTTGGTTTTGACATGGGAAGGTGAAGACATGAAAGTGGACTGTTGCTAAGCACCTTGCCCTTCGGGCAGAACATGAAAGCTAGAAAATGATTGAAGCAAGCTAGCATTTACACGTTTGGTTTTTATTTACAGCACTGTGACAAAAGTATTTGCCCCCTTCCTGTTTTTTTTTTTTTTGCATATTAAAATATAAAAATATATAATTGCTGGGTTGTTTTTACTACCCAAACGCTGGGTTGCCTCTGTTGGATAATTTTTCTGAGTTATTTACAGGGAGTTGGGTACTTTTTGTTTAACCCAGCTTGCTTTCAGCCTGGTCTGTGCTATAGCATGCTAGTTTATCTGACAATGGCTGCTAGCTAGCCAAACCAAAGAACCCCACCTGTGTATGAAAGAAACTGCAAAAATGTCTGCGTTTTTTAGCTTTCTTTGTAGAATGCTTGCAGGGTGTATGAAGATGGTGAAGTGATGAATGAAAGCTAAACTGTTAACTGTAGTGCTAGCATGACGCTAGCATTTAGCTAGGTTGCTAGCGTTAACAACCACATATAAAAAGCTGAGGTGTTACAAAACACTAATCTTCTTACACACATGCATACTAGCCAACCCTTTCGATTTTTCCATAAAGTTTTACTTTCTTTAATTTCTTTCTTTCTAAGCTTGGAACCGACACCGTGGAATATCTCCAGCAGGCTGAAGTGTCAAGGCCGAACCCCTACATCCTGATGTTGGGAGATAATGACCAGCACTGCTCTCATGCATTAGTGCTTCTCAGTAATAGTATCGTAATGATGTCGCTGTTGAACTTGTTTGTATTATCTGATCTTGTTCTTTTGAAAAATAAATATAAATATTTTTCCTATGATTTGTACATTTAATTGGGTATTTAATGCATATGTGTATGATTTGCAAAGGTTAGAGTTTTTTTTGTAATAGACCAGTATATAAAAGTAATATAACTGTTTAAACTGTTTTACCCATAGGCATGTCAAACATAAAAATAATAATAACCTATTTGTGAGGTAGAATTATAATCAACATTATAGTTAAATATGACCTAGCATTTGGATTGAATATTTTACCCATCTTGCTGGGTTAATTAAATAAATAACCCATTTTGCTGGGTTAAATTAATCCAGCATGTAGTTGGTCCAATATTTATCCAGCAGCTGGGTTAAAAACAACCCAGTTTGTGTTGTTTTTAGCCCAGCATTTTTTGCGGTGTACTTAAATGATTCAGACAGACCAAAAAAAAAAAAAAAATATATATATATATATATATATATATATATATATATATATATATATATATATATATATTAGAAAAAGAATACCCAAGTAAATACAAAATGCAGTTTTTAAATGATTATTTTATTTATTATGGGGGGAAAAATCTGTCCAAACCTACCTGACTGTAGTGCGTTTTGTATGTACTCAGGTTAACTTTGTGTAATATAAAAGCACTGAAACATTGTGACAAAGATGAAAAAAAAAAACACTAAAGGGGATGAATACTTTTTATTTATTTATTTATTCACTTACCAGCAATACAAAAAAAAAATGGAACATAATTTTAATGTCAGTGGTAAATAACTACAGAAAAACTGCATACAAATTACATAAAACTGCATACAAACAGTCATGAAAGTCACAATACAGTATGTGACCTGCCATATCAAGTCAGTTGCACAGGTTAGTTTTGCACCAGTGTAGCAGGTGAAATACCTAAAAAAAAATTACTTTGGCATAAATATCTTCTTACTGATCGTTTAAAAAACTAAGAACAGTTTAATCTTAAACATTGTATTTTTAAGCACTTTCCTTTACTTTGCATGAGCGGCTACCCCAGTCATGATAGAAAAACAGTCATTTGCTCACTATTAAACTACGCTGCTGTGGTTCCTATTACTTATTACACCCCCAAATCCTCATTTAAATATTCTAAAAATATTATGTTCACGGATTTGTCTGAGTTCTTCCTTGTAATAAACTCACAAACTCACGGGCCATATCACACCAACCGCACATGATAGAGAAATAAACCTGAATCTGAAAAGTCAAATTACCCAAAATGCAACTTAATCCCTGATTTGATTTGACAGGTCACATATATGGCATTTCTTTCCTCCTAGCACCTGATTTGAATGATCCATCACCACTGTTGTGCTTTCCACATTATTATAGCTGATGGCCTGTCGTGAAAACAATTTTAAATCAATTCCATTTTAAATGGTTGGTTACACTGCTGATTATGAGTGAAAATTTTTATGCTGACAGGCAGTATATAAGCAAATATGTCCAGCCAGTCAAAATGCAGTATTATAATGTTTAAACACTTTTTTTTTTACAGTGCATACTGTACAGTAAGTGTATTTTTTTGTTGTTGCATCCATTATGGCATTTTTAACACTTGATGTTCTTCTGTGTTGGTGTATGTCCATTTTAGTGCTAAAGAATACCATATTCTAGTAATGCTTTCTCAAGTACTTACATCATTTCCTTAGTATTTGTTATTGAATTAATGATAAGAAATGATCTAAATATGTAAAATATGTATTGACTGTACATGATTCTTGAGGAAAAGATAAGATATTAAGAAAACTGATATCTGAACATATTATTAGTTTTTGTATCACAGCACTGTGCCACAAAACATTACCAAATTTTTTACATTAACAAACATTGCTTATGTATTATATACCAGCAAACTGGTGACAGGATCATGGAGGCATGCGGCTCATTAATGCCCACAGGGACCAAATGCCAGCTTATTCGGTCTGATCCAGAAAGACCAATGCAGAACAAATTACTGTAAAAAAGTAAATCCTGAGCATGCTAGAAAGGCACCAGAGCACCCAGTGCACCACAGCCCACTGCAAATTGTGCTTTTTTATCTTAATGTTCTTCAGAGAAGTGAGACTAGTGATAAAATAAAAACCGATTATAGATGATTCATCTTTACAGTAAATGCTAATAAATATTGTCAATACCAGATATATGTTTGAAAGGCATAATGGGTTGTACATTAATACAATTGAAAAAAATTCACTGCTGGCAGATTGCTGTCGTATACTGTATAATTAATTAAACACCTAGGAATAAGTTAGGACTGAAAAATAATCAGACCCTGCTGTTGATTATTTTTCTATAACAGCTTCCACAGGTGTGTCTTATTCCATAATTATTTCATGGGCAAAGCTGAATCTCGAGCAGCAAGGGGAAATTTTGTGCTGTCTTAAAGCACATGCTGCTTTAGTCAAGGCCGTTTTTTTGTCTTTTGATGTAAGATGAGTGAAATGCTTTGACTGAGTTCAAGCACTACTTGAAAGGGGCTTGCTCTCCTGGTGTCCTCCGCTACCTCAATGTGAACAAGTAGATATGTGCTACTTCACATGGGATAAAGCGTATGTTAAAGGTGAGTTATGGTTAAAACCACCCACTAGCCCTATCTTCTCTACACTGGGGTCCTACTTAATTGGCTGCATCCGGTGGCGAAAATGTGTGTGAACAAGCGGATAGAGTTATGTATGTGTGTTTTAACTGTTGTGAGGAGAGAGGGGTAATATATATGAAACTGGCTTGCCACTTATCCGAGCAAAGACATCAAATATTAAAGTGCTTGTCAACACAGAGACCATCTTATGGCTCCCTGGGAAAATACGTGTCTGTTCATAAAGCAGGGACTCCGTACAGATGACCTGGAACAGCAACTCACAGCCCTGAGCTTTGGAATAGCAGGCTGCTGTGAATGCGAAAGAGCTTCTGACATTGGGCGTGAAGCTTTGTTACATGAGAACTCTGAAAACGGCAGCTTTCTAAACCCCATGGTGGTGCTTTCATTTGGCTCCTGTTACACTCCTGCACCTCATGTATATGTATGCAGTCCAGCAGTGAAGCGGTTCAAGATTGTCACTCAGTAATCATAGTTCTTTCTTAAGCTCATGTGTGATTTTTAAACCCATCCTAATTGGCAATTATTGTACAGGCTACAAGATCTCTGAGGAAGTCAATTTGTCAGCCAGTGTGTATAAGGTGCATGAATAGGTGTCACAATTTACAAATCTTTTTTAGTATTCTAAGAAAAAGCATCTTGCTGAAGGTTAGAATGAAGTCATTTAGAAACTGGAAGGCTCCATTGTCCCACAAATTCGTCATTTGTGCCTATGAACATGCCCACCTTTAGTTCTCCTGAGTATAGCTACTTTCCTTTGCGAGCATTGTATATTAGCGCCGTTTCAAACGAATACATCTGCGCGCTCTTCCGATCGTCATTTCCTAAGTAATTAAATCATTTGTCTGGTCTGTGGAGTTGATTTAATGATAGGGAAATCCTCTGAATATGTAGAGTAATTGAAGTGTTCCCTTATTAGCATTAGGATGTAAGACAAAAAAAAAAAAAAAAAAAGATACTTCATTTGCATTGGCTGCCGACTTCTGTTTCATTTTCTGCTTGAGTTTTATATTCTGCAGCACAGTGTAGCTTGGCTCAAACGCATAGGCAGAAATTAAATCTGATTACGTCTCGCTGCGTTAGCTACAGTAAGCATTTTCTCAACCGCGTATTGTTGATGTGACTCAAATCCTAAGCAGGAAAGGTGGCATAACTGCCACATACTGTCTCTGTGAGTGAATTATTGAGCAGGATTGCTGACTGTCCAAGCTGTGAGACTTGGTGTGGGGGAACTGGGGAGCAGGTTATCGCTCATGATCCCTTTTGTAAACACGCCAGCTCTGTCCTCCTCTGATCTGTATTCAACCAACAATCTGCTTGTAATCTCTCTCTCTCTCTCTCTCTCTCTCTCTCTCTCTCTCTCTCCTGCAATGGTCAATATATATATATATATATATATATATATATATATATATATATATATATATATATATATATATATATATAGAATAGACTGATAATACCAAAATATTATTTCAAAACATATCTATTACTCTACATAACCCATCAACAAAGTGCTTTTAGAATCGATTAGTTACAGAACATCTGTGCAAGTCTTAGGAACCCTTTCACATTTTTTTTTTTTTTAGATGTTTAAGTAATAAAGTCAATATAAGCAACATTTTAGGTTTCCAACCATTACATTACTATCTGAAAAAGTCTTTGTATATCAGTAAAGAATTATTCAGACAAACATTATGCTGGCCATCAGTACTTGCAAAAACTGAAGCAATTCCAATAGTCAGAGATTTTAGAAGATCTTTATACAACAATTAATGTAATCGTTTCACATATGTGTACAGCATAATGCATAAGGGAAATAGGATTGTCAGGCTTGCTCTAGTACTACTGACTGAACACAGCTCTTTCCCTTTCTCTCTCATGAGGCAAAAGACCCATCAGAGCATCCAGGACTTTTGCCAGCCCCTCCTATTGAAAGTCATCAACACTAAATGACACATTAGATGTGCAATTAGACAATGCCCTTGTTATCAGTCATATTAGCTAAGCACGCCTTCCCAAATTACTCTCATTAGGAGAGAGGCACTTGGGCACATTATTATCTGATGGGATGCAAGCTGCTTGACTGAGTGCTTGCTGTAGAATTAGAAGTAATGTCCAGATTTACTGTTAATTGGTTTGATGTGTAGTCCTGGCCACATGAAAACAAGGAGGAAAACAGGGGAGTGTTGTGTCGGTTTTTCATCCTGGTGCTACTTCTAGCCCAACTAGTTCAGGCATCAGAGAAGCGAGACATGTCTCGCGAGATTTTGTCTAAAAAGGTGGACACATCTGATGTACATATAGACACTATTTTCCTCCTGCAGACTATTTGAGATGTATGTGTGCACCCAAAGTTTTTCAAATGTGTTACTGATTGCTTACTACAGTATAACCAAGGTCTTGGTGGCTGCAGTGTATTTATGCTATCTAAATTAGGCATAAAATTTGTGACCATAGGAACCCTATAATTATGTCCTCTGCTCCAGCCCATTAGCATGGGGCAGTGTGCTTCCTGCACTCATGAGCCTCCTTTAGCACTTGTCCTATTTCACATTTTTGACCACTAGGTGCCAAAAAATTTCTTAATGGGCCAGTGAGCACACCTAATCTGATTATAAAGTACAGCTCAGGCACAGTGGCTCCTGTCAATCAAACGCTGCATTTCTGACAGTAAAAATGCTTCTTTTCCATTACATTGCAGACTTTGTGGCTCTAGAAGAAAGAGTAGAAAGCCTAATGGCTTTTTCTAATTAAATTCTCCAGCTCAATTCCTGGATAAGCGTTTTATATGTCTTTTTCTGTTAGATGGAATGGTGGCCTGACTGGTGCTGCTTCCGGATGTTGTCTTATTTCCAACCTTTGCGTACTCTAAACAGATTTACAAACCAGGCATACAGTATTACAGTATGTGTGTGTCACCTCGATTAGAGCCCTGCTATACTCTCCAGGGGTCAATATGCACATATGTCTCACTGTGACTTTTATATGCAGTCATGCTTATTGTGATGTGCCGTTTGTTTGGCAGTATAAGTCTACCATATGCCCACACACTGTTGCACACAATGTCCTAACAGTAAACACGATTTTTCTTTTTTACAATAATGCAATTTTGGCAGGCGTGTTCAAAATGCTCTCCAGCAGTCCTTGCTATTGGTTGTCTGTCAGGGCTAGAACAGCAGAAAGCTTAATGGCACCATAAATTAAAGCTGAACAGTAGCCATAACTAAGATCAATGAGGGAGGCTGTGTGCGAGTGGGTGAGTGCGCAAGTGCACAAACCCTGCCATTCTGCCCTAATGCCTGACGGATTGAGGGGCCATGCAGTCTGTGCAGGGTGTCATTACTTTTGCTGGCCTTGTTTGCTCACGTGAAACTCATGTGAAATTAACAGAGTCAGCACCCTCAATCGCGCCATGACCTCATCACTCACCGACATCCTCTCAGTATCAGCCATGCCCACTAAGCTCCAGTCATTCCGCCCGTTTATAAATCATAGATATCCAAAGATAAAAAATTGACGATATCACTATTCATGAAACGTCTGTGAATGAGGGGGCTTAAATATCTGCCAATCAAATGACAAGGATGCCACTCCTTCAGTCTCTCAGAACAAGTCAGGCTCCTTATCTCTCCTGCATTGCAGATCTGTCATGCAAATGAAAAATGGGGGGGATGAGGATATTTTGCTGGAGACAGCTTTTTTCCAGCGCCCCACCATGACCCCTTTTGTAAGTGCTGTCTAAGCTGTCTTGAGTTGTCAGGGTGACCGCTAAACTCACACACAAGTGAGCACTCATTTAGACAGGTAAATTAACACTGGGTTCCAATAATGACATTTTCCCTGATGTCTTCTATCATTCAGAAGGAGCGCGAAGCAATTTTGTCTCGAAATGAAACCACTGGGTTTGAATAATGACAATTAAAATACAAGAAGATGCTATCGGGATGCTATTGGTTCTTTAGTGCAATTGTACATCAGTGGGAATTGTGCTGGGGCCATCATTCCTTTCTGTCTAGTTTCAGAATACAATACATATAAGTGATATTTGTCACTACATCAAAGAACTGATTTATGTATTCCATGAGTGTTTGTGAGACTGCTCTGCTGTAATGCTACTGTATTATTCTGTATGTGGCTCAAATATTAATGTCAGATATGCTGATAGATATTTAAAGGTCACGGCTCAGCCTTCATTCTGTATCTGAGTCATAGGAGTATTTATTTTCCTGCTTCTTTGAATTTGGTTGTACTACATACATACAGTACTATACAGTATGTAGGTCCTGTGCTCTCTCAGTCATGCTCCAGTCTCTGCACTACTGAGCACTCCGATCAGGATCGGGGGGTAGGAATATAGGAAGTGTGTGTGGGTGGATCATCAGGCCCCATGTAGTAAGACCCATTTGTGCACGGAGATCTTTCTTATTTTATTTACTCCACTTTGGCTTCTTCCGTCTGAATTTCAAATCTGCCCCCAAGGGCGCAAGATCTGTGTTCTCGCTCATACACTTCCAACATTTTCACAGTTATATAACAGCATGACGAAGGCATGCCTTGCAGAAGGATACGAGGCACACATATCCACGTATTCCCATCATAGCCTGTTCTGGAGAATAAATGAAAGGTTGCTGCAGCTGCTGCTGCAGTGTGTGTGTGTATGTGTGTGTGTGTGTAGTATGGGTTTTTGAAATTGATACCTTAAGGGCTGTTTAATGCGCAAAATTATGAGGATAATTCCATTTTATTTCCCTCAACCTACATTTAAAGGTGTAGTCAGAGATTTGACTTATGTTAGCTGAAGCTGTATTTTGGAACTGATTCCCTCCCCCCCCTTTAAAAGCCATACAACAAAATCATTCCTGCCTTAGAAAATATCTATACTGCATCCATACTGCTACTGATAAATAATTATGTATTTTTCCACTGTATCAAAGACACCACTATCATTTACTGCTTGGATGCAATTTCAGCATACTAACCAGTTTAATACAGTATGCAGTTATTTTATTTTTAACTTCTGATATAAAGGGAAATACAGTACCTCGTTTACATACTGTAGTCAGTAATATTGCAGTAAATGTCTAAAGATCTGCCTGAACGAATGTTATCTAACAACTTTTAGAAGTGGTTGCATACCTTAATAGTGTTTCTGCTGGGATCATGCAAGCTACAGTATTAATCCAAATTGATACATCTTGGGCAGCAATGTGGTTCAGCAGTGGATAGTACTGTCGCCTTGCACCTCCATGGTCCAGGTTCGATTCCCACCTTAAGTCTGTGTGCATGTTCTCATCACTGTGCTTGGTGGGTTTCCCCCGGGAACTCCGGTTTCCTCCCACAGTACAAAGACATGCAGATTAGTTTAATTGCTGTTCCCAAATGACGGTAATGTGTGAATCTGAGTGTGTTTACAGTATGTGGATTGGGTGTACCCAGAGGATTGGGTGTACCCGCCTCAAGCCCTACTGTATAGTATAGACAATGAGTGAGTTATACATCTTGGTGGATATTAATATTTGCCCTCAAAAAACTTTAATTTCTAACTGACTGACAACTTCATACAGAAGACTTATGCTAATTTTACATAGCTACACACGTGGACAAAATTGTTGGTACCCTTCGGTCAATGAAAGAAAAACTCACAATGGTCACATAAATAACTTTAATCTGACAAAAGTAATAATAAATAAGAATTATATGAATGTTAATCAATGAAAGTCAGACATTGCTTTTCAACCATGCTTCAACGGAAGTTCATGGAACAGGCCTGGACAAAAATGATGGTACCCCTAACTTAATAGTTTGTTGCACAACCTTTTGAGGCAATCACTGCAATCAAACGATTCCTGTAACTGTCAATGAGACTTCTGCACCTCTCTGCAGGTATTTTGGCCCACTCCTCATGAGCAAGCTGCTCCAGTTGTTTCCCAGTTTGAAGGGTGCCTTTTCCAGACAGCATGTTTCAGCTCCTTCCAAAGATGCTCAATAGGATTGAGGTCAGGGCTCATAGAAGGCCACTTTAGAATAGTCCAATGTTTTCCTCTTAGCCATTCTTGGGTGTTTTTAGCTGTGTGTTTTGGGTCATTGTCCTGTTGCAAGACCCATGACCTGCGACTGAGACCTAGCTTTCTGACACTGGCCAGCACATTTCTCTCTAGAATCCCTTGATAGTCTTGAGATTTCATTGTACCCTGCACAGATTCAAGACATCCTGTGCCAGATGCAGCAAACCAGCCCCAGAACATAACAGAGCCTCCTCCATGTTTCACAGTAGGGACAGTGTTCTTTTCTTCATATGCTTCATTTCTCCGTCTGTGAACATAGAGCTGATGTGCCTTGGCAAAAAGTTCCATTTTTGTCTCATCTGTCCATAGGACATTCTCCCAGATGCTTTGTTGCTTGTCAACATGTAGTTTGGCATATTCCAGTCTGGCTTTTTTATGATTTGTTTTCAACAATGGTGTCCTCCTTGGTCGTCTCCCATGTAGTCCACTTTGGCTCAAACAACGACGGATGGTGCGATCTGACACTGATGTTCCTTGAGCATGAAGTTCACCTTGGATCTCTTTAGAAGTCTTTCTGGGCTCTTTTGTTACCATTCGGATTATCCGCCTCTTTGATTTGTCATAAATTTTCCTCCTGCGGCCACGTCCAGGGAGGTTGGCTACAGTCCCATGGATTTCTGAATAATATGTGCAACTGTAGTCACAGGAACATCTAGCTGCTTGGAAATGGTCTTATAGCCTTTACCTTTAACATGCTTGTCTATAATTTTCTTTCGAATCTCCTAAGACAACTCTTTCCTTCGCTTCCTCTGGTCCATGTTGTGTGTGGTACATACCATGTCACCAAACAACACAGTGACTACCTGGAGCCCTATATATAGGCCCACTGACTGATTACAAGATTGTAGACACCTGTGATACTAATTAGTGGACACACCTTGCCCCTTTGGACACATTATTTTCAGTATTTTCTAGGGGTACCATCAATTTTGTCCAGGCCTGTTGGCGTGTTGGCCTGTTGAGTTTATTTTTTAAAATAATTCTGTTGAAGCATGGTTGAAAAGCAATGTCTGACTTTCATTGGTTAACATTCATAGAATTTTTTTAATTATTACTTTTGTCAGATTAAAGTTATTTATGTGACCATTGTGGGTTTTTCTTTCGTTGACCGAAGGGTACCAACACTTTTGTCCACGTCTGTATCTATGCTATCTGGCTGTGTTAACACTACACAGCTCTGTTCATTTCTCTGCATCTCAAAGTAATGTGTTGGGATTTCATCTCTAAATGTCAAAGCAAAGTAACCATGAAATTCTGCACAAATGTAATTCTGCAGTAACTGTGTTCCCACGTGAGCTTAAGAGACAGTTCATGTTTACTACTGTGTACTGGGAAAGCGGTCGAGTACACAGAATGCAGTATAAGTGTGTTTGTCCTGGATAATTGTTCACATTATTAATTGTTTCTCCAGACTGGAGAAGCCACATCAGCCAGCTATTTTCTCTTTAACAGATTTTTAAAAATAACTATTTTATTTATTAAAGCTGTTCAGTAATGGAGGCCAAATATCAGGGGTGAAATAGTTTTGAATTCTTGCCATACTACTACCACAACATCGCCTCATATCGTTCACTTATTCTTGGCTTCATGCATCCTTTAAAAAATCGATAATTTAATATCTGTATGCAGTAGAAACACTTGAACTTGTGTATAGCAATGAATAATGCAATTTTATTTTGTACAGAAAAGAATTATGTGAAAATTTACAAAACTTTCCAAATACTCATAACGTTCTTATCTTGCTTTAACCGAACCTCAATTTAAAAGCAGTTTCTAAGGAGACGCAATGTTTAAGATGACATAGCATTATCGGATGTGTTTTAATGCTGAAAGTGTAACCATGAATGGTTTTGAATGTGTTTTTTTGGCAGGCAGTTGCTCTTCTCTCCTTCTAGTACAATACTGTACTGAGCTTCCTTCACCCAAGCCAAATATTCCATAAAACTATCTGACTGAAAAATCACTGACTACACCATTAAGGCAGCGATAAAGAAGAAATTCCAACAAACTATCTATAATCCGGTTTGCTTCTTAATTCTTCCTTTTTCCAACATAATTCCCCCCAAACGCAGCATGGTGGTGTAGTGGTAAGCACTGTGGCCGCCCATCTCCAGGGTCAAGGGTTTGATTACTGCCTTAGTTCTATGTACATAGAGTTTGCGTGTTCTCCCTGTACTTGGTGGGTTTCATATTTGTATTCCAGGTTCCTCCGACAGACCAAAGACATGCAGAGTAGTGTAACTGCCATTTTCAAATTGCCCATAGTGAGTGAGGTTGAGTGCTTTGTGCTCTATGATGGACTGGCACCCCATCCAGGGCATACACTGCCTAGTGCCCCAAGTCCCTTGGAATAGACTCCAGCTCCAAACTATCGCAATGTGTGCCCTCCCAATCTATTTCACACAACTATACTACGAGAAATCAGCCTATACTGCATGTCTTTGGAGGAAACCTGAGTACACTGAGGAAACCCACCAAGCACCGGGAGGACTCAAACCCTTGACCCTGGAAATGCAAGACCACAATGCTAACCAGTATGCAAAAAAAAAAAAAAAAAAAAAAATGCAATTCTGATATGATTACTGACACTGCCTAGTGCCCCAAGTGCCCTGGAATTGGCTCCAGGCCCCCTGCGACCCAGAATAATATAGAGAATGATTCTGCCAAACCAACCATGTTACAGGTCAGTAATCTCCAGGTCAAGGTCGACATGGTAGAATTGCGGAAATGCTTCATGTTGAACAGCAGCCCCAAATTCTCAGAGGACAGCACAAAGTCAAGGCTGCTATAACTAAGAAATATTAGACAGGAGGACAGGCTGAGTGAGACCAGATGCAGAGGGGTATCATGATTTTAGGGTTATACAAAAATAGCAGTCATAGTGCCAGTGGACGGTCATCTTTTTTCCCTCGCATACTCTATGTAGGACACAGGCGGTACAGTACCTAGCCCTCTGATGCTTCTATTTAATTTTTTACAGAATTATTTGTCTAAGCCATGCTGATGTGGACGAGGAAACATTTTTAAACTGCGTGAGGATATTGTGTATGTGATGTTTGTTTCTTTTCTTTTTTTCTTTTTTTTATGTGTAAGGGCATCGAATGTGTGTGTATGTGTGTGTGAGTGTGAGTGAGTGTGTGTGGGTGCAGGAAGCTTTTGCTCATCTCTGCTTTGCCCACACATTCGCTTAGACAGACGGTGCAATGCAGCAGGCAGTGACACAGTCATAAATATGAGCTCAGGGAGAAGGAGGCAAAATTCAATTTCTTGTCTGAGCAGAAAACCTTCACACCACTTCTCGCTGTCACCATGGAAAGAGAGAGAGAGAGAGAGAGAGAGAGAGAGAGAGAGAGAAGCGAGAGGATTATGAGTTTCTCCCCTATGTTGTCCTCCTCCTACTTCCCTCCTCCTGTCACACGCCAGGGTTTTTCCAGATTCGAAATAAGGCAAAGGTGGCAGACTTGCGAAGGAGGTGTGGAATACATCTTCACTCCCTCCTGCTGCAGGATCTACAGTGATGAGGCTTTAGCTTTAGGTCTTACTAACCTTTCATTATTAATAATATGAATAGCAGATTAGGCATCATGCTATGCTGATAAGCCTAGGACGTGACTGGACCTGCTGCTTTTATTCTTATGGTTGCTGATTTTTTTTAAAAATAATAAATTACTCTATGAATCACATTTAAGTAGAAAATACCCTGGGGTGTAATTTAGAAATGTGGAATTGAGAAATGATACAGTAGGATGTCACCATGACCTCCTTTATTAAAATATTCAGGAAAATAATATATATATATTTTTTTTTCTTTTCCTATATATATATATATATATATATATATACAGGATATATTAAATATAATAATATATATTATTATTTTTTAATATTAAATAAAAAAAAATTACACACACACACACATATATATAATACACATATATAATACACATATATAATACACTTACAGTATGTGTATATATATATATATATATATATATATATATATACATACTGTAAAAACTTCCATGCTTTCTGTAATAAAAAAAAGGGGAAAAGGTTTTGTCATTATGACAAAAAGAGAGATGCAGAGTTTGAGAAAGGTGACCGTGTCGGAATGCTCTGAAAGAAGCAAAAACTCAGCAGAACTAGTTGTTCTCCTATCTCTTCCTCGCACGCTCGCATGAATAGTAAGCAGAGCATCGAACTTGCAAATCTTTCAGCATTTCGGCACTCAGCAAGATTGTGCAGATATCTGCCTGAACACTGTCTTTATACCAAATTTTGTGGAACTAGGAGTAAAGTTCCAGTAGTATACTCCTTCCTATTTCTACCTGCTGTAGTTCCATCAGCAATCCATTGTACAGTACGCATGAAGACTTCATCTTAGGAGCTTCCCACTCATTCCACTGACAATTAAATTAACCAAGACTGTCTACAATAGAGTCGGTTTCTAGTCGGCCATCCAGTTCAAGTGCAAGTTACAGACCAGATCAGAACTGTATAACAGGAAAGAGCACTGGATGTAAATGACACAGGTACTATATATTATGCTTTAAAATAGCTAGCCTCTGTACAAAAGCCCTGGGCTAGTCACCTGTACTGTCAGCCAGAGAGAAGAGAAGAGTAATGAAACCAAGGTGTCATTATCAAACTCTTTTCCACCTACTGCAAGATCACCTGCAGTGAGACAAAGCTTTTCAGATAGAATGGAAAAGAAAAAAGAAGTAGCAGTCCCTGACATTTGACAGTCCCTCTGGGCTTCTCTTGGGAAATTAAAACCCAGGTCTCACTTCAGCCTCTTGAGAATCCTTTCTCTTATACCCACACGAGCAAGCGGGGTTGACTCATACCAGGCAGGGTTTATCTTTAATGGCATGCCGCAGGGGTTGTGCCTGCAGAGGACGGCTGCATTATGGGGTTGAACACTCCCCGGTGAGATCCTCATCTTTGGTTTAACCCCCATTCTGCCTGGAACAGTCATCACTTTGATACGAGAGCCACAGGCGTAGGATTTGGAGAGCAAAGCGCTGTTCGTTGGCGTGCCCGGCTTCGTATTTCCGTCATCCAGCATGAAGGGGCTCGCGGCAGGTTGGCAGCGCACGAGCTGATGTATTTAGTTGCTAATATAGATGCTAATGTGGTTCAAGCTCCACTCCAGCTCTGGATGCCTTGTGGGTTATTTCTGTAATGAAGGCAATTAAACTGAGTTCAATAAAATGACTATTTATGAACAGAGTATTTTTGCAGTGTATTAGTGAAATCCAGGCCTGTGTTCTACATCATTTTCAGCAACTGCATTACTATTCTCTCTCTCTCTCTCTCTCTCTCTCTCTCTCTTTCACTCTCTCTTTCATGCACACACAGAGGCATACACTTTTTTATTGACTGTGCAATTTTTGGGAAAAAAAGGTAAAGATGTTTTTTTTTTTCATGTGTATTATCTTTTCACAATGTGTCCTATTTTTTTTCCAGACAGAAAAAAAGCCTGACTGAGCTGTCAAGCCTCAGAGAGATGCATTTGTTGAGCTAGCCATAGCAATTAGAGTGGTTAGACACTTTGGTGAGATGCTTTCAGCCTTCATAACTTCACCATGAGCTCTTTATTGGGCACCACAAAACTGTGGGCTATATGATCTGAGCCCAGTCAGAAAGCAAAGCCGTCAAAATCTTCTCTACATCTCTCCTGTCACTTCTGAGAAAAATCATGTCAGAGCTTTTTGGAAAGGAATCTGTGGTTTGATGAGACTTAAGATGATTCATTTGGTCTGAAGCCAAGGCAGAATGTTTGGAGTAAATGAAATATGGCTCAACAATAGGTAAAGAAATAGGTAAAAGCATTCCTGTGATCAAACACACACATTAGGTGGTGGGATTATGTGCTAGGGTAGCTTTTTAACAGAAGGACCTGGATTTTTTTTTTACCATCACAGGCAACATGGATAGAGCAAGATATAAGCAAATTTTGGGGAAGAAAATGTTACACTAAGCCAGATATCTATATCGGAAAAGGCAACAACAACAACAACAAAAAATCATGGAACTTGGCAGAGAAAAATTGTACAGTTGTAGAAAATGTGCATTAAGCAATGGGCAAAAAAATCTACGTAAATGTGCATAAACAAAAGTTCATAGAAACCCATTGAAGACAACTCAAATCTCTAATTACTGCGCAAGTACAGCTCTTACTGAGGTTGTTGAGTGCCTCAATTAGGCTTTTCTCTTTACAAATATTTCCAAGGACATTCAAATATGTAGTTAGTGTATTTAATTTCTGTAGAGAGTTTTTCAACAATAAAAAAAAAAATCCCTCCTCATTCTACTCATCACTACTCATTCGCTGTACCACTTGTCCTGTACAGGACTGTGGGAGGCCTGGAGCTGAGTTGGGCATGAGGCGGTGTACACCCTTGTTCAGAAGTTCATCCTTTATTTGTCACGTGCATTACTGCACAGTGAAATTCTTTATACTACGCATATTTCTGACGTCCGCGCTTAAAGACGTCCGACGTCAGAAGGCAGGGTCAGTCATTATACAGCGCCCCTGGGGCGGACAGGGTTACGGTCCTTCCCGGATAACACCGCTTTGTTGGCCAAACGTCTGCAAAATTATGGTAGCCTTTTGTCACTGCTCCGACGTCGGGCCAAAGTTGGGCAGCGCATACATTGGGCCCATGTAGGCATCAGTGCAACGTCATTTTGTCCATGGGCCCACTGTTGGCCTATTGGATGGGGCCAGATAGGTTGGCCAAGCATTGGATCAGTAGATAATGGCAAGGTTGAAAATTGGAAATAGGAAATTTAACTATATTGCTTTAGCTTTGTGGAGCAGGCTCTCTCAATGATGCCATCAGATTAGGAGCTCATATGAGGTTTTTTTTTTACCAATCTGGTACATAAATAACATTGAATGATAAATGGTAAAAGTTAAATTCATTGTACGTTGTGCTCAACTGTGAACACTGTCAAACAGGTCACTCAGGGAGGAATGTTGCAGGTGGGTTAATATTCCTCCAAATGACATGTACAGTAAATACCCTTGAGTAAGATATAAGAGTGTTAGGAATCTGTGGTGGTAACATGAAAAGCACACAGTCAGTAGTTTGGCTGTAATATGGTGAGAAAGATGTTTAGCTATGCACTATTATGCTAGGCTAATCAACCTGTTGCCAGTGAATATAGTAGCATACGGAGCCATAGTGAGGATAGAACCATAAGGATTGTTGCCATAGTAAGTGCCAGAAACGATAAACGCACGCCATTCAGCCTATACTGCAGGTCTGTGGGAGGGAACCAGAGTATCCAGAGAAAACCCACCAAGCACGGGGAGAAAATGCAAACTCCATGCACACAGACCCGAGGCAGGACTCAAACCCTAGACCCTGGAAATGCAAGGCCACAATGCTTACCAGTACGCCACTGTGCAATGAAAAATCCCATCCTGATATGCTTGCATTTGATGATAAAACCCAGCTAAAAGAAAAATAATCATTAATGGATGATCGCTTTCTGAACTGTAGATTTGTCCTGGCCTTTGAAATTATCGGCTGATTGGTGGACACTTTCCTCCACACTTACTCCCCAGCAGCACATTTTCCGACAATCCAGAGTGCAAGTCACCCAATTTGTCCTGGGCTACAGGCACTTGAATGCGATTTGATGTTTCATCCAGGTTATTTTTTCTAGCACCATTTCGGTGGGTTTGATGCCACTTTTCCACATGGCCTCTTTCGGTTGTGCGTTTGTTCTCTCAGTCTTAGTGTCATTGTTTCATGTTCTTTTTTTTTTTTATCATTTCTTCTGTTGTCCCGATGTTTAGTTTCTGTTCCTGTCCTACTGTGTGTATTCTCTTTGAATCAGACAACACAGGGATTATATAAGTTATACAGAACATGTTCACGGGTACCTGAGAGCTGTGTTTGTGTTAAAAAACAGACTCTCTTGGGGGAGTATGTGTAACCCAGGGCTGTAGAGTGTATAGAGAGATAGAGCAGTCTGTAATGCATGAGTCACCACAGCAGCTTGTTAAACGACAGTTCTAGCCCTCACTAATTCTACCATTGTGGTCATATATATATATATATATGTGTGTGTGTGTGTGTGTGTGTGTGTGAGAGAGAGAGAGAGCGAGAGAGAGAAACTGGGATTTGAATTATGTACGGACAAAGTTGGTGTGTGTGTGTTCTTGTTTGTCTAAGTATGGAAGCAGTAAAAAAAGCAAGAATGGACTTGATGTCTCTGAATGTCACTGCAAGGACAGAAACAGAGACAAAACTGCTGCATGGTCGTAGCTGAAAAAGTATCAATCCACCCATACTTGTGCATTTAGTCACCCACTCATTCATTTACTGACTCACTTTGTCTCTGTTTGTGCCTTGGGGTCAGCGTCCTGCCCTTTGTTCTCTCTGGGGGGTTCCTGTGTTTATAGAGGCACATCTGTCACTGAGATGAGGCTGTCTAGAGTGTGTTTAGGGCATATAGCACTGGGGTAGAGTGTAGAAGTCAGTCAGACACTGCTAAAACTCTCCATGGTTCATAAGTTTGCACGCGCGCACACAGAAATGATCCCATCGTATTGTATTGTACATCAGCTCTGTACTTGCGTAGATAATCCAATGTGCCCCTAGTATCCATCATTCTGCCCTTGACCTGATTCCCAAAAATATTTAGTTGATGAAAATTTCACAAATTACCCCTAAAACATGGAGTTTTTACCTTCTGTCATAAATGAACTTCCTGTCATAAGTTAAAAATAGTGTTCACAATATTCCCACAGAGAGCTGTTTTCAGACACAAAGCTTTGTGTAAGGTTTGAATTACCTCAGCAATGTTGTCAGTACACACCCACCTGAAATATGAGGCGTGTTCAAGTCAAACCAGGACTTTTGATTGTGCAGAGTAACAGACTATGCACTCACGGCTATGAGAGGAAAAATACCTTATTGTCTATATATAATCACCTGCTATACCAATGCACTTTACCCAGGGTTTCACTAGCGCTACCATCAAGGTAGAAAGTTTTATTAAGCATATTAGGATTTCACAACTAGCACACAATTCTCCCACATACTGCTATATATTTATGAGAATTTGTTATTGTGACATGCTTAATTAAATAAAAATATATTCTATAAGCTCATATACAGGGTACATGCAGTACATGTACTAAATGGCTGCATTTTAATCAACTTAAACATGGTCTGATGTTACACCCAAATAATATCCGAAAAGCTTAATGATAAAAATTTTTTAATTTAAAACCTAAAATAAAATTACTGTTATACAAATTCTAAAAATACGAAATAAAAAAAAATTATAAATAAAATAAATAAATAAATAAATAAATAAATATATATATATATGGCATGCCTTTTAGGAAAATTATCATGAGAGAACTTAATGAAACTCTGAATATATTGACTGAAACGTGAGAATATTGAATGGATTCCGAATATATTGATTGAAACTCTATATATATTGAATGAAACATGACGTCACCGAAACACAGCGCCATCTTTAGAAAGGATGAGTGAGTCGGCGAGAAACTTGGTTGCTGCAATTGTGAGAAATGAAGAGATGGTCAACACATTGATGAGTCCGTATATATACTGGGTGCTGGTGATGTAATATATGATACACTTTGGAATTTTTGTTATATCTGTATTTCTTCCAAAGCACTCTTTCTCCTTGATTCCTACCTGCTGCTCTACTCCCCAGCCCATTCCGTACACTTGGCACATTTTTCATCTGATGAATTCCTGAGTTTAAACCTGTTGGTGCTACTAAATGAGGCCACACAAACACAACACAATACAATACAACACAACACACCTGTTTGTAGTAGCAGCAAACTCTACCTCATTTGTGTTATCATTATGTTTTGTTTCCATGGAAGATGACCTGCCTGTTTGCTTCTGCCCACACCCACACTCCCTTTCCACTGCTGTTCCCAGAAACCCTGGGGGTCGACCACCGATGAGGTCATGGGTGGAATGAGTGAATCATGGCGTGACTGTGTTTTTGCACTGTACTCCACCCTCTCAGGGGGTCACGTCCATGGGTACCGCAGTGGGACACCTTTTTACTACAGGCTCACTGAGTGAGAGGTTGCACTCAAGCATGTGGTAATACAAACTTCGTACTATTCTTAGAGGTTTATTGGTTGCAGAGACTTAAGTATATTGGCTGGATTGTAAGTGATTAACACTTGAGGGATTTATCATGGCCTAAGTGCTTGCCAATGAATTTTGCACAGGATGTGATGATGCTACTGACACACAACGTTCTTATTTCACATGCAGAGCTCTGAATCTGAAATGATACAGTCCTTTGATTCAGTACTGGTCAGCTCCACTTATGTATGGTACAGGTACAGTATGTACAGTATGCTATCCAGTCCACGAGATTAACTGCATTGTGCTGATTTGGTTTATGAAGTAAACTCACATTTGTGGCATTCATTTCCATTCTATGAAGGTGATCTAATTGCCTGGAAACTAAGACCAGATATGATAACTGCTTCCACTTGGATGAGAAAGCAAGGACAAATAACCTGGCCGACTGTCAATAAGTTGACAGTAGCTCTATCAATCTCGCAAGTACTGAACAGACCAAGTAAAGCACAGAGAGAGCGCGAGAATGTGGATTAGAAATAGTAAGAAGGCCCATGGCTTGAGCTTGTACAGTAGATTCCCCATGTAATGAGCCAAGCTGCTGTTCTTTGGGCCTCCCATGGGCTTGGCTGATTGGCTTGTGTTGTTACTTCTGTGTGGTGCTGTCAATAGAGTAGACCTACAGTGAAGCTGGATAATGATGAGTGAGGGTTTGTCCAATCAGATGTAATTATTATTTTTTTCTTTCTGCAGAATCCCACCATGAGGTTGCTCCCACTGTTCTTCAATGGACAAAATGTTATTTACAGCACTCGCAGAAGCAATCACTGCCCAGGGAAGTCAATTTTATTTATTTTTTTCCCCCTAAAGTGGGAATTAATTACTACTATGGAATATAATCAATTCATTGTGTTCAGTAATTATAATTTTCTACGCACATGGCTATAATTATTCACAGCACTGTACATTTTAATAGTTACAGCAGACTACAGTGGAGTCCAGAAGCCTGAGACCACATAGAACACCAGGGCCTTTTCTCCATCCAAAGATGAAGTTTTCAAATTTGTAAATATTTAAAACAAAGAAAGTAAATGTTCAGTATCTGTAATATTTAGTATTCAAGAAATATTTAAGATTTTCTAGGTCCCTGTTTAATTGTAAGCAAATGTGTGATATTGACCATATGATATAACTCGCTTGGGACAAAAGGTCAGATTTTTCTCCATATCTAATCTCTTCTAATGAAGCTTGTCTTCAGATTGCATTCTGATCTATTTGATCTAAAATAGATTAAGGTTGTGCATAACCTTGTGGAGTCCATGCCAGCTCTAGACACACAAGGGCACACCGTCATTAAATGAAAGGAAGGGACATAAAATATTTCAAAGACGTTTGTCATTAAAAAGTATGGTGAAACAGGTGCATTTTCACTTGTTGTGTGTGTGCTTATGTGCATTTGGATGAAAATCCTAATTTCAGAAAAGAGGAAAGCATAAGCAACTGAACAAGTAAAGCCCTTAACTGAGAAGAATAATAAGTGGAAGGGGAGTTGTGCTTTCCTAAGCTGCTGGATTGTCAGATGTGAATTATGTACAGGAAAATTTGGGTGTGGACAAAAGACTGGGAGGAAAAGAGATGGAGAACTTGGAAGGTGTGTTCTACCCTTGTAATGCAATCAGCTCTGGATAAAAATGTCTTTCTGTCTCCTTTCCATTCAGAGTGTGATGCATTGCGCTCTCATTGGCATATCTGGGCTCCTGTCCAGCCATGATATAATAAACACAGGCAGACTAGAAGGTATTGCTGCACACAATCTTACACAATCCTTCTCTCTCTCTCTCTCTCTCTCTCTCTCTCACTCTCTCTCTCTCTCTCCCCACACATTTCTCTGTATAAATAACAAAGCTATTATTTTCTCACTGGCTAGATTTCATGAGCAGATGAGTAGATTTCTGTAAATCAGTAAATTGACTGTAATTCACGTTCCAGTTCTAGTTTCAAAGCCTGGTTTATTCATACAAGCCTAAATGTTTTACGCTTCAACGTTAGGGAATGCTATTTAGAAATACAGCTTTACAGAATGCAATTTACATAAAGACTGTAGTTTGAGTTATTTTTAGCAGCAGATTGATACTACTTAAGACTATTTATTAATAGCCTGTAGCCTACGAAGGGGACTTGGGGTACACCCTGGACAGGGTGCCAATCCATGGCAGGGCACACAAGCACACACAATCACACACTACAGGCAGTTTTAGGAATGCCATTTAGCCTAATCTGCATGTCTTTGGACTGTGGGAAGAAACCCAGAGGAAACCCATCACGCACAGAAAGAACATGCCACCTCTACACCCACAGACCTGAGGCGGGAATCGAACGCTGACAGTAAGGTCACAGGGCTAAATACTGCACCACTGTGCCGCCCAAATCAATACAATTATTACAACTAGCCAACCATGCTGAAGCAGCACAACACATAAAGTCATGCAGATAAGGGTGAACAGATTCACTTTAATTCACATGAAAAAAGTGATCTCGGTGACATTGACTGTAACATTGTTTTTGGTGCCAGACAGGCTTGTTTTAGTATTTTCAAAATTGCTGATCGTCTGGGAATCTTAGACTGCAATCTCTAGAGATTGCACATTATTGTTAATGAAAGAGAATGGATCCGACTGACAGGAAGGCTTTGGTAACTCAAGCGACCACAGCGCTGAGCTGAAAAGCATCTCAGGGCATAAAAAACACTGAACCTGGATTCAAACTGGCTACAATAGCACGACACCACATCATGCTCCACTGCTTTCAGCCAAGAAGTGGTACTGTATCTGTTGCCACAATGGACACAAGCTCCTGAAATCATAAGACACTGAGACAAGAATTGTAATGGAAGATGACCATTATTGATCAATTCCCAAAAAAATAATACATGCTCATGTGTATGACCATTTACATAATTTAAGAAGCTTTCTGCTTGAAATCTTTAACCCACATCATCATGCAGGCACACAATGGGTCCTATTAATCTTATTTGTGCACTATGTCTGGAGCCAGCAAGCTCTTTGGCCAGACTGGTGGCATTATCATGTGAGAGAGCAGGGACAGACTACACATGTAGCCACAATACAAAGGTGATTTATCACTGTGAGAACTGTTCGAGAGTCTGTGCATGCAGTCTTGCCGTGCATATAACAGACAGTCGATAGGGATGCGCCTTTGTCTTAGACACACTGCAGGACACATGCATTAGCCTCTGCTGTTTGTGAATGGCAGTGATCCGCTCCACAGGATCCGCTTCATGCCTGAAATATGTTGCATTCCAAAAACTGCAGAAAAAAAAAAATTCTAATATTGGGGCCGATAGTGACTCTATATAGAAAACGAGTTTTCAGAAAACTGTCAAGTAATAGTAAAAAAGTTAAATAAATAAAAAGGACACTAAAATGGCTGAACATGCTTTGTCAATTGTCGCTTGCAAGGACAAGCACTATTAAATAATTTAATCTCAATTTTAATGAAAATCTCATTCGACCAATTAATTAACTGTAAAAGGTTTTTTTTCTCCTAAATCTTTGATCTTTCGTTTTTCTTTTTCTCCTTTGCATTTTCTTTAAATAGTAGATTTTTGATAAAAGTTTATTTAGCTTTCGAAATAATGTTTACTGCTTAGTTTCTTCAGTGGACTCTGATGCTCGAGTACACTAATACTGTATAAGCAAGCAGGTCAGACATGCAAAGGGTAAAATGTTGTCCATAATACTTGATTGAACTGTCAAGGACTACCTGTGAGTTGTGCAGTTGGTCCTGTTGTTTAGGTATTTAGTGCAAACTGCACCAGTGAACACATGCAGTGTTCAGCAACGCATTTTGACTGAACCCTTCTCAAAACGTCGGAGCAAACTATATGCTTGCTTCTCCTTTAATAAAAGTGTCGGTGCAGGTGCTTTCTGATTTGCAGTACAGTATGTCAATACATATAAGTCTTTTCTGTAAAACGCTTGTGGCAAGCAGCACAATAGCCATATTTTGTAGCTTTAAATAGCTATAAAAATACCAGAGAGGATCAGCTTCTAACCCCTAATTCCCCATAAATTGTATGCACCCAGCTTTACAAATATAGAGAGAAGAGAGCCAGACTGTTAAATATTGACTCAGTCCAATCTAAAGGTTAGAAAAGCATGAAATATTGCATGGTCAAAATTGATTGGTGATGAAGAGCTCATAAAGAAATATCATATCATTTTATATTGCTTCCAATATAAGAGCGAGCATTTTATTTATGTAGTCTTAAAGAATAGTTCTCCAGGCTTCCTGAATGATTGTTCTCGCTCTCATTTTCCATCCAGAACATGACCAGTTTCAGAGAAATGTTTTTTGGGGTTTTTTTAAGTCACACAGGTGACTTATGGATCATCCAGTCATAACAAAAACATCAAAATTAAGGCACGAACCAGTAAAAAACAGATGTAGATGGTGACAGATGCTCCTGGCCAGAGATTAGTATACTGGTGATGCTCAGTATTGAGTGGTGGAAACAGACGAGAGGGGAAATAAGGTTGCTGCTGAGGTTGTGTTTGGTCACTTTGCAGCCTATTACTATAAAACATTTGTTTCCATTTCATTCATTTAATCTACATTTCTTAATTTTGTTTAATATGAAGAAATGAGGGTTGTCTCACGACTTTATACAGTACTGTATACAAAAAACATGATGGAAATATCATGTATATCTCCATCAAGAGTCAAAGAGTCTGTTTTCTACTTTTTTCTCAAATAGACAGAATGAAAATATTTCACAGTTGCATGTATGCATTTTGTGAAAATAAAATGTATGCCAGCTTACTTCGGCTTCAGCTTACCCCCGATTACTTTCCTTACTTCAACAGTTGGCATTACTCTTACTGTTTAGCCATCTCCACATGAAATGTCCATATGTCTCTGCATCTCATTTACCATCTATACATCAGTGCTCATAAATACCGAAGTCACGTTACTGATTATAAATGATCCTAATGATGGGAGCTTCCCAGTTGAGTGGATTAGCTTTCTGACTCTCGGTCTGAATACGCAATGAAGATGCCTCTGCAGCTCACGTCGTTCCTCCCAGGATCAGAGAGCTCAAGATTGCAAAGTGTAAAAAGAATGGCTTTTTGCTCTAGTTTCAATTATGCAGTTAGCATTCACAAAGGATTAATGATGGAAAAAGCTCTTTCTCTTTTCAAATCCGTTGACTAATAGATGTGTGGGGTGATAAGAAAGTGGTGAACTTGCAGAGGCAATGGAAAAGCTTGAACAAGAACAAGTTACGGCGCTGACACCAATGGAACAACATCACATAAATCACATTAGCAAACTAAAAAGTAAATCATTTTGTGCACTAATTAAATCTTAAATTATCCATGATGAATGAATCCATATTTAGGCCTCAGGCAACAGTCTCTTTAGAACATATTGTAAGTGTGGTGTGTTTGAAGTGGCTGGCCAGGATTTCTGCAGTCAGTGTTACATCAGAGTGTTTTTTGTTTACCGGACTAATGCTGCAGCTCAAAGCTCTCTTGTGCACCGAGGGGGAATAAATGCACCGCAATTACACCTCCACACAAACACCGCTCAAAGAAAAGATGTTTGGTGGTCAGGATCGGAAGATAAAGGGAAGCCAAACAGAATAATCTGTCTGGATTTACTTGATTTGATTTTCTGTTATGTTTTATTTGGGAACAGAATTTACAGCGGTGCGGTACACATCAACTTCCAGCTGTCCTGCAATAAATCTAATAAATGCACACAAATATAAACACTAAACTTGGTCTCTTAGTGCAAAAAAAAAAAAAAAAAAGAATTACATTGGAAGATGAAGAAAGTGTAGCTTTAAACCTTGTTTAAGATCTTACTCACTGTTCTTTCTTTAAGGGTAATTTTAAGAAGGGTGTACACGACAAACGGGACTTGTGAATGAGGGCGTAAACATGATTGATATTTACAGAAGACTTCAAGCAGGACTTGCAGGAGTGATGCATCTGTCTGTAGGAACTGTATACACAATCATTCACAAACACCACTTGCACATTACAGGAACTCGGCTGGGAGTTATTGCCACATCCCACATTATTATTAGTCCTAACCTTGCTCCAAGCCACATGTTTGGATCATGAAAGTAGTTCCTGGGAGGCCAGCATTTCAGATGTGTAAAGCAGACAGACTGCTGAACAAAACTTTCTATACTGATGGTATCCAATGCCCCAGGGTCAGGGGTAGCTCATTGGTAAAGGCATTGGACTATGGTTCAGAAGGTTGGAAGGTCGCTGGTTCAAACCCCACGACCAAGTTACCACTCTTGGGCCCTTGAGCAAGGCCCTTATCCCTCAATTGCTTGGATGTATAATGAGATCAAAATATAAGTTGTCTGCCAAATGCATACTCCTTCCACAGGTAAGGGTAAATAGTGCAATTCTGGGATAATTGCCTTAGTGTAGCAGGGATTATATAGAGAAAAACAGAGGTGTTACCCTCATAACTGTGTCCTGTTGTTCTGCACAAACCCAATGAACTGAATGCCACTTGCACATTTTGTACAAACTTAATTTACAAATTATAGAAAATAATCCAACTATTTTACCCATATATATGGATAACTCTGGATATGAGAGTTAAAGAATGATTGAATCCTTTATAATAAATTGGGAAAATAAATTGGGAAAATGACCAAATGAACTTTGTCGTGGATTCTGAACTCTGCTGGTGAGATCAACATGGAGTCCTCAATTACAAGATGTAAAGATAGAACAAAGCTGTTTCGTAGCAGAATTTATGGCTGCTAAAAACCTTTATAATGCTTTGGCAGGTTTATGTCGGGGAGTTTTAAATATGATAGGTGTTATGTAGCCCTATGAAGAGTCTCGTTCTTGTGCTAACTTCATTTGATCTGGCAGGAATGAGGGAAGCAGAAGGAGGGAGAGGAACTGATGGAGAGAAAAAATAAGTGAGAGAGAGAGAGAGAGAGAGAGAGAGGCAGGTGCTTCCCCTCCCACTGGTCCTCTCCCCTGCAGTGTCTGGTCTTCCTTGACTTTACAGAACAGCTGCCTCATGTCACCCAAGCCCCCCCCCCCCCCCCTATCCACCATCTCCCCACTATCCATTTATCCATC
This sequence comes from Clarias fuscus, assembly GCA_030347435.1. Taxonomy (NCBI): domain Eukaryota; kingdom Metazoa; phylum Chordata; class Actinopteri; order Siluriformes; family Clariidae; genus Clarias; species Clarias fuscus. The sequence continues at coordinate 15,578,569 of CM059229.1, read as the reverse complement.
CTCCCTTCTTTGGATCACCATTAGCAGCAGCTCATCATTTTTAAATTCTGTGTCAGTCTTACACACAACCTACCATGTTCTAACTAGAGCAGATTTACAGAGAAAAGACATTTTTTCCCCCCAACTCCCACACATTCCCCTGCTAATACAGAGTGTTCCCTGAGAGAGACATGCCCTGAATTCATATGAGCTTTTCTGGGGCCTTGAAAACATTCCTCCATTTGCCCTTTCAGCTCCTCCTCCCTCTACTTTGATCCGAGCAGATTGACCAAGGCGCAGCACAACAATCGCATTCCACACGAGCTCTCGGCAGCCGCGCCAGCTGCCACTGGCCATTATTCAATTAACGCACATCCCGAAGACCGGAGAAACTGCACTGGCGGTTATAAATTCAGTCCTCATAAAGGGCTATAGGCCAGTGGAAATTGCTTTAATTTATGTAATTATCTCTTCTTTTATGTATTCATGAATAATGTTTGATTTAAGCAGTGATATTAGGCATACTCTTTGAATCTGCACTTTAGCACACCTCATTGCACTCTGTGATGTAGGCCCTCAGGGCTGGCACAATGGCATGTGTATAAAATTTCAAACCTTTTTTCTTTTTTTTCTTTTCTTTTTTTAAATAAGTCTTCTTTTATTATATGACTTAGACTTTCATAGAAATTCCTTAGCACAAGCACAGACAACACACATTGCCTTCATACAAATGCAAATGTTTCCATCTATGCCTTGGGGATTCATTTCATAAGCCAGATTTGCATGAACAGATTCTAATGCAGACTGAATAAACTCTAGGCTCATGCAGGTGAAAGATTTTTATCCAATGCGCAGGGTTTTTATTGGGGGGAAGGGGGGGGGGGGGGGCGGGGTGTGGGGAATCAAGTTCAGTTTGTACTTTTTGGCTAAATGCATGCACATTTAATTGTGACAATCAAATACTCTGGTGCCTTATTTGAATGACAGGTATTTTTCTGTTGCACGGTGAAGAACGTTTGACAGACTCGCACCCAGATTTCACATAGTTGTCAACCATTAGCTTGTCTCTCTTTTTTTCAAACACAAAAATCACACTTCTAATTTCTCATTCATCGATTAGCTATTGACTTTGACAAACGTACAGAAGAAATACGTCACTCATCATCAGGCTTAACAGGCTCTACTTTGCAACAAGGACACAATTTATTTGTTCTTTCTCCCTGGAAATCAGCCCTGGATTCTGGATGTGCAAGGTTCAGGCATCACTGGGATCCAGGCTTGTACTCTGGGTCGAGCTATTTGTATTGTTAACGCTGCTGAATGGGGCCATCTGCCCGCTGCCTGCCGATGGCTGTCTTGACCGATTGTTCTTCAACAATAAGGACATGAGGCCTGGTTTTGTGGCCAGGCGTCACTATGGACAATAGACGTGAGTGGAGGACTAGCAGCAGGCTAATGGACCCCTGATCCTTCAGACGCACTCAGTAAACACCACTGCTGATAAGCGCCTCATACACAGATTAGCCTGGCAGGCAAGAACAATGTCAAAGATGCTAATTACTCTGCACTGCATGCACAAAACAAACATGTGCGTTCTCTAAGATACAGATACACACACACACACACACAAAAAAAAATAAACAAGTCAGATATAGACGGGCTCTCTATCTGTGAAATAGACAGAAAGGAACAGGCAAAACGGCATGCACACCGACATGTGTCATCTGTATTTAACTGTGCAGTTAATTATATTCACAGTTTGCCGAACATGGCCATTTTGTCCTTTGTGCTCACTTTTTATTGTTAAAACTCATTTTGTGATTCACCTGCCTCCCACCCGACCACTCATCCATTTCAACATCTTTGTTCTAGATGAAACATCCCTGTGTTTAATCTCCTGACTCTCAGCCCCTAAGCAAGGCTGTACTGAACCAGCATCAAAAAACATGAGTGCCACTCTTCAAAACCAGCAGAAATACACGCTGTCCTTCTTTCCCCGTCTCTCCTGTGGTGTGAATTGGACTGTGGCACTCTAATCAGGGGGTCATCTGCCTGGCCTGGCCTCACAAATGATGGCTGCCTGCCTCCTGCTGCTGAATTATGGATGTGAAGGAGATGAATATTTCATTTTCCTCTTAGCTGGGGCCTTTTGGCAGCAAGGGTGGGGCACAGCCATGTGACCTGCATGACCATGGACAGCTCATTCCTTATTGATGCAGACATTTAACTGGATTGAGCTAATAATGAGCCTGGCAAAGCTTAGCAAACATTACTAAGAACTCAGCATTGAAGAATCAAGAAAAATGCAGGAGGTTTAGTTAATCATCTATTATCCAGGATGCAACCTGCGACGAGCATTATGAAAACAAGCTGCTGTGGGTTTATTCACATTTTAAAACTCACATTCCAGCTGCAGTCATTCAACAGCCCAATTGCTGTATATGCCCGATTCATTCAGAATGGAAACAGAGCCACTTATGTACCACTCACGGCCTGCCATCAATGCACTTAAATACACACTAGCACGCACACAAACACACCCACACCCACACATCCTCCTCCACCTTGTCATCAAGTGGCTAATAACCAAAGCTGCGGTGAGCCAAAAGCTTCTTTCCCGGTGTTCAGGTTTAATTATTTCCATTGTTTAATCAAGCACACCATTTAATGGTTGAATTTGAATAGGGCTTTTAGTAGTGGCCAACAGGACAGGATGACCATGCAGAGGCAGCCAAGCATCGCCTCTCCTCTCCTTAGCCCATCACAGTCCATCAAAACAATTTCACACATGGAGAGCAAACCTTAATGGCACTTCACAAATGGTACTGAGGCCCTGCTCACCCTGGGGAGGAAGAGGAGGAGTGAGCATGGGAGGGGAACCTTAGCGCAACAGTGGCCCATTAGCATGTCCATGAAGGATGCGTTGTCTCATGGTGCCAGCAACAGACATCTACATACAGGTCAGCACACACTCAGACACTTCAGCTCTCAAACGCTACCATGCCCCATCAGCTGATATGTAAAATAACTGTATTTTATATAGCCTCTGGGTTGCACTCACAGCAAAGATATGTAGCGAGCAGCTGTCAGCCCTGCGATCACTAATTTGCCCAGGGCTGTGCTACTGTCCAAGATCAAGGCTCACCTCTGTGCCAGGAAAAATGCTTCGATTGCAGTCAACCACTCTAGTGCAGTACTGGTTAAATATTTCCCCAAGCCTACACATGCTGTATAGAGTACTTTTATTTATATATTTATTTATTTATTTATTATAAAGTACAGAATCGTCGGAAAGTGATAATCAAAATCATTGCTGATCATTCTTAAAAAATGTCAATTAAAATGTTATAACATATTAAGAAATTCAAGTTGGATACAACCCAGGGAACAATTTTAGCTTAGCAGAATGATTTAATATGTATTATCATGGCTCTAGAAACCTTCAGCTTCAAAATGATTGTCTTCAGGATGGAGACATGGAACATTAACATTACAATTTCCATGATGTTATTTGGAAATTACGCAAGTATTTCTAATAACGTAAGGCCAAACATTATTAAAGTGGTTAGCACTGTCACCTTGCACCTCCAGGTCCTGAGACTGATTCCTGCATCGGGTCTGTGTGCATGGATGTCGCGTGTCCTCTTCATAGTTGGTCGGTTTCCTCCAGGTTCCTCTCAAAGACAGGTGGATTAGGCTACTGTAATTGGCATTCCCAAATTCCCCATAGTGTGTGAATGTGCACGTGAATGTTGCCAAGAGGTCCTGCCACAGTCGTACGAAATGGTAATAAACGCAACGGTACCCTTGGCCTCCACAGTTCCTGGTTGGAGGCTCCTACAGATGGTGGATGGATAATGTAAACATTATGAAAGTTGATGTTTTAGAAGTTTTATTGCAAATTGCTAACTTTATTAAGAATAATAATCTTGTTAATCCTGTTAAGGAGCAATAATTGCCTCCTTTATCAAACATAGTAATTTACACATTGTAAATATAAAGGTGTTATACAGTAGTCTGACAATTGACTTACTGTACTAGTATGGTTGCCCCATTAGTTTCTTTTAATTTGATATTTGATATTGTTTAATTGGCTTGGCCTGGCATCTTGTTCAAATAACAGTGGCAATCGTACATTAATTAGCATATACAATACAGTATGAATTAATGAATGAATTGTTCACCAAGTGGCCATACTGTATGTCCTACAGCAGTCCTAAAGCGCTTGATTCCTGCCCAGGTTAGCAACAATTCCTGGTTCAACTTCCCAGAGACCAGTTTCCCAAACGTATTGCAAATTTAAGATATCCATTCTGGTAGACAATGTCAAATGCGAAGATTTCCCCAGACTCTACCAAGGATAGTATTTATGTAAGTAGTCACCATATTCCAGCCATTCAATCCTGTAGTCTGAGAATTCTGAAAAATAACACTGACTGATTACATCGCTTGTTAACATTATGCTTTTTCAAGTGGATTATTCTGACTAGGGTCTGTGTTAGAATTATAAATGGTGGCGTGGTACAGTAGCAGAGTATTGCGTATGTGGGCTGGGTGAGTTGGGATGCAAGGTGCTCTTGTTTCCACTGAATATGTCTCAATACAGGCCTGTCACTATGTACTTTCAGTCAACAGGACTCTTGTGTGCTGCCTTTTATAGCAATTATCAGAAGCAGCCTAATGGCACTGTTTTTGTTGCCAGTGTCACACAATGGCTTATGACATTAAGCACTTCCAGACACGCTCTTCAGATCACGGATGAAATTCAACCATCAAACCTTAAATAAATACTGTATATAGTCCTTCTAATGAGTGGCAGTATCAGTGTGTGCAGCAGTTGCTGTCGTGGTGGGGCGGATACAAAGATGAGAATGAGAGCAAAATTGTGACGGGCCCATAATAGGAGTCATCTCCCGTTACTGGCAAGCCTAAACTCCAGGGAAATGCTGAGGAGAATAAGAAGAAAAACAGCGGTATGAAAACATGACTGTTTGACTATTTTATAAAGCTATTTTTCATGTAGACTTATAGCTACAGTATAGCGCCGTAACAGTCTACTAGCTCAGCCTTTTTTAATGCACACGCTACTGTGTTCAATGCTACTAATTTGATTAGCTTGTTGTTGTTTTTTTTGCCTTTCTGTACTTTAAACACGACATGTAAAAGTACAGACACACATGCACGTGCACACACGGACACACACATATATACCTTTCATGTTTGCATGACTCACTCTAGGGGCAAAGGATGATTGTTTTACTGTTGAATGTGCTTAACAAATGTGAGCCAATGAGTCACCCCAGCTTTTATCCTCAGCCCCAGAGGCCACATAAAAGTGATTACAGCCTTTCATTTGCATTTGACAAACACAGCATTTTATGATGTACTGATTCTGGATAATTGAGGAACATACTGTTCTTCCATCTTTTTCTTTCTTCCTTTCATTTTTTTTTTTTTTTTTTGCAATACATGCCTGTCTTTGTCATTCCAATTCTTTAAGCTTGAAATGTTTATACAGATTTCACAAGCAGTCAGTTTGACAGTTTACGACAGAAAAAGAGGAATAAGACCTTCTAATGAGAAATGAGAGACTGTCTGTAATGCCTTTTCTTCTCATTAGAAAAAGGGATGCTAGTAGAGAGAGGGGATTTCCTACCCGTCCACCAGTTAATCATTCATTCTTTGACTGCTTATTGATGGAGAATCTCTGTTTAAGGACACAGCGCCACCATGTGGATGTGCTTGCAATACATGTGATCCAGTTACGGCAAGAGAACAACAACAATGAACCGAGCGAGGCTTCCAGCTTTAAACTTCTTGTCTAACAATTTAGTAATACTCTGGTTGCAATGAATAGATTTTTTAAATGTATTTATTTTGGTCATTACAAATGAAAAATAACATGGCAAGATGTTCTACTGATAGTGTTGCGAAATGCTATTGAAAGCCTGGTGTATTTCTAAAAATCAGAGACTATACTATGGTCCAATGGTGAATGTATGTGTGTGTGCCCTGCGATGGATTGGCACCCTGTACAGGGTGTACCCCGCCTCATGCCCTAGGACTCCTGGGATAGGCTCATGGCCCCCCGCGACCCTGAATACAGAATAAAGCGGTATAGACTATGAGTGAGTGAGTGAATGAGTGAGCCTTGTTTAGTTTATGCCACTTATAGTGCCTGACCATCCCATTTAGGAGTATGGCCTAGCACTTAACTTTAGGAACACTATAAACAACGGGCTTCAACAAATTTCACAAAGCCCTTGTGTAAAAATGCTCTACTCAGAGACAGTAAGAAACCTCTCTAGGCAGCTACAACACCTAACCTAGTTACAACACATGTCTTTGCAAGAGATCAAGTTTGAAAAAAGAGTAAATATCCCAGTTCATCCCAGTGCTCACTGCAACAGCACTTGATTGGGCTACTGAGGTCTGGTTGAACAATGTGCAATCATATGGCTGTTTCACAAGATGTTCCAACACACCCCTCATGACAAATTAGCTGGTTAGAATCTCATGTTCCTAAAACAAAGTTCATGGTCTCCATTTGAGTATGTGCCAAACTGAGGGCAGATGCAACAAGCCTACACTCATGACTGCATTCCATCAGGGGCTAAAAGAGGATGTGATTACAAAGTTTCAAAGGTTTGCTATGACAGTGAGTTGTAACTAGATGCACTCATCGGTTTGGCCAGTCTCCTAAACAAACCCCTGGCTGTAAGGAGAACTGGGTCTTCGTTCTGTCCCTGCCGTACCTCTGTCCCTGTCATCAGAAAAAGATTTATTATTTATAAGTGTCAAAAAAATGAATCTGTTCAAGGTCTCTGGTTTTAGTGTGTAGAGGCAGCCCACTGCATCACAGTATCTATTTCATCCAAACTATTCAGAAAACTATTCATGGTCAACCATTTAGACACATCCTATTCTCTTCAAAGAGGCCATGGAATCCCATAACACTTCCCCTGCACTCTGTTTAGCCTGGCTCCAATATCACAACGAGTCATGGACTGAATAACAAATTAAAACCTGCTTCCCTCACTGTCTGGAAAACTGTCTGTCTCATGACTCTTCATGTCTGTAGTGAGAAGCCACCACAAGGAATCATGATCCCTGCTGAATTGAAGGAACTGTTCAGTCAATCCAGAGCATGCACTTAACGTTCACACAGAGCCTACGAACCTCATCTACATAGCAGCAAATAACATGCTATTCTGGAACTTTCCATGACCATCAACTCTCTCAAAGTTCACAAACACATACAGGACCTGTAAGTCTAAGGCCTTGTTCAGACTACAGGCATATTCAATGTGTTTCACAAATCTGACCTTTAACACTGTCTGTCCACACTGCCATTTGGAAGTGATCAGATCGGATACGATTCTGTTCAGACTGGCAGCTCAAATCCAACACACTGTCGACCTATCTGCGCTGGTTGCTGTGGTAACGACGCCCGGAGGCGTGGGTACTCTGTAGCATGTGTGTTGTGTGACGTCAGATGCTGGCAACAGAAAGAAAACAACAAGGCAGTTAAGAATGGCGATATCACATCTCACCTAACAGGTCATATCCATGTCCATGCCATGTGATCATGTGGACTTCCGTGTCCCACTGCGAGTGACATAATGGACAGTTTGAAATCCAATTTGAGTCGGTAGAGCATCCTGGCTGAGACGCATCTTTAGGAATCAGATCTGATACATCTGGATGTTGTTCAAATTGGATTAGCAAAAATTTGATTCTTTGTGTTTTTAATTGTTCAGACTACATGACTCCAAACTGATTCCTATCCGGATAGGGGGGGAAAAAAGAAAAATCTGATCTACACAGGTAGTCTGAACATGGCTTTAATGGCTCAGAGTGGAATTTTTGCTTGAATTTTCGAGTGGAACATTATCATTATGTTATTAATCTCAAGATCATACAGGTTTCCTCATAATATCTGATGACACTTATTGATTACAGAAATGGATCAGGTTGACATGTAAACTCACAGTTCTTCACAGATCTGATTAGTGAAGATCTCCACTGTGAAGCAGAAGGTTCCTGGAAAATATCTGGTAGGTTTATTTGAGATGGCCCACTGCTGGACCCTTTAATGCATTCAGTCCCTCACTCATTGTCTATACCGCTTCATCCTGTATTCAGGGTCACAGGGGTCTGGAGCCTATCCCAGGAGACTTAGGGAATGAGGAGGGGTACACCCTGGACAGGGTGTACACACTCAAGGCAATTTGGGAACGCCAATTAACCTAATATGCAGGTTTTTGGAGTGTGGGAGGAAACCCGAGTACCTGGAGGAAACCCACCAAGGACGGGCAGAACATGCTCGAACCCGGACCGTGGAGGTGCAAGGCGACCACTGCACCACTTTGCCACCATAATGCATTTAGAGTTAACATGAACAGGTTTAATGACAGAAATTAAGGATATTTCCACTTAAAACACTTTACAACAAAAGTATATAAGATATGTTGTGCATGTGCTTGTATGTGTTTATAGGCCTCCCAGTCTGAGCGTTTGTGTGTATGTTTTTTCCTCGTTCCCACACCTCCTGCAGTAATTAAACTCCAAGGATTAACACACACACACACACACACACACACACACACACACACACACGTCCTTGAGCACTCTCTGATATGTGTTCCTGATATAAAAAATGCCACAAATATCTCAGAACACATTAACCAAACCTGTACATTTATCAAAATAGATTAATTCTTTCCGTCAGGTTTTATCTCGCAACACAGTTGTGTTTTTCTAAGCCCGCTGTCTGTCAAGGCTTGATGTTGATTAACTTTAATAGGCACTAATGCTACCACTTACCCATGAGCTATTAGGAGTACTTTGAATTTAAGAGAAAAACACTCTCAGTGAATTTATACTGCAGCCACTGAGGCTTAATCTGTAATAAGCAGCTTTCACTGTGTAGCGATGACCCAGAGAGCACCACAGACCTCTTTTCTCTAATGCACCAAGTGCAATATTACACCAGTATACTCCATTTATCCAGACACAGAGACCATACAGCAGTTAGAGGTGAAAAATAAAGACAAAAACACTAGATAACGTCCTCACTACGAAAAAGAATAGTTTATTTCAGTAAAGACTCTTTAAGTTGCATTTTGTGTTTAAAAAAAACATAAACCCCCCTCTGGTCCATTCTTACACTACTTTACTTAGAATAAAAAGCTGCCAGCAATCAAATGCACACCCCAGCAGGGAAGCGGCAATTATGCCCAAATTGAAATAGAAGTAAAATCCCCCAGTATGGCAGCATTCAAGATTGCTTATTGCATGCATAATTAAACTCAGGGCTAGAGATCGTTATCACGTTAACTAAAAAAGAGTAGCTCGTTAAGGAGCAGTCAATTAGACCCCTGGGATGGGTGCAGCATACACCGGACAGGGTTAATGCATTCAGATTCACCGCACACCATTAGGTAAGCACCTAGGGATGAAGAGGTGGGGGCATTTTTTAGATATTTAGGAATCTAAGTCAGAATCCCCTCAACATGCTTGATGGTTAAGGCCTATATCAATATGTGGAAGGTTAGGTGAAGGTTTATATTTTTATATAGCTTTTATGCGGGTTAGTTCCTCAGCTAACTCATTTAAAAGACTTAATGAGGTTAATGATCTCAGTCATAGCCGCTATGGTAATTTATTACATTAATAGTTCATTAACAGAGTTCAGCCTGATGTCTGAGTGAGATTAAACAACTGTGTTACGATGTAGATAGTAATAAAAATGAGTGAACCAGAGCAAAATCTGTTTTGTTTCTTTCCTGTGGCAAAACTAAGTTATATATATGGTATAATATAATATATACATATATTATATTATTTATAGTAATAGTAATAATCTACTAAAAATATACAAAATAATTATTTTGACATAATAATGATATATTATTATATTATATTTATAATAAATATAATATAATACAGTAAATATATACTACGTGGTTGTAAAATAAACAAAAAGCATGCACTGATTATTAAAAAATATAAATATATTATTCATTTATTATTATTAATAATAATAATGTTCGAATCCCGGGTGGTGCTGTAACCTCTCGCAGCCGGAGGTCTAGAGAGAGCTGATTGGCCGAGCTCTCTCAGAGGGGAGGGATGAGAGGTACTTAGTGCTCCCACATTAATCACGGCTCTACAGCCAGTCAGGGGCGTCTGTGAGCTCGCGCAACGGAGGGAGCGGATAGCGCTGTCCTCCGAGTGTGTTACGCCGCCCCCAACGGTGCGCGAGCGAGCAGTTCGAAAAGATGCGGTCGGCTGGTGTCACGTGGTTCGGAGGAAACACGTGATAGTCTTCGGCCCTCCCGGCTGAGTGGTAGTAGTAGCCTTAATGTGGGAGCCCCCTAGTGACGGGGAGGAATTGGACACGACTAAATTAGGGAGAAAATCGGGGAAAAATCACATGGCAGCAACTCAATACATTTAGGCCTTTAGACATGGTCAAGACGATTTGCTGAAGTTGAAACTGAGCATCAGAATTGGAAAGAAAGGTGATTTGAGTGATTAAAGTAACATGGTTGTGGTGCTAGACAGGCTAGTCTGAGTATTTTTCTAGGGTTTAAGAGAACTGTCTGAAGAAGAAAAAATAGAAAATATCCAGTGAACATCAGTTCTCTGGAAGAAAATGCATGGTTGATGCCAGAGGTCAGAGGTAAATGGCCAGACTGGTTCAAGCTGATAGGAAGGGAACAGTTCCTCAAATAACATGTTACAACAGAGGTATGATGAAGAGCATCTTTGTATGCACAACTCATTGAACCTTGAAGCAGATGGGCTACAACAGCAGAAGACCACACACTCCTGTCAGCTAAGCACAGAAAACTGATGCTACACTTCATCTGACTTCACCACAATTAGACAGCAGAATCTGGTGTCTGAACAACATAACCGACCATGTCCATGCCTTTATGACCACACGGTAACTCGCCATGTCACAAACTGTTTTACAAATGTAAAATCATCTTAAACTGTTTTTGAACATGTCAAAGAGTTCACATGCTCAAATGTCCTCCACAGTCACCATATCTCAATCCAAAAGAGTACCTTGGGATGTGATCGAATGGCAGACTTTTGCAAACAAATTTCATTCAATCACCTTTAGCTTTGATTACAGCACACATCATAATGTCCAGTTCATGTGTGAAAATGATCCTAGAACCACTCTTCCAATTTGAGGCCTGGAATATGCCTGTGCCATCAGGGAAGAAAAACTCCACTGATGTGATTAACTGGTCATTCAGTCAGTTTAGGTCATCTGCTGACTTCATTTTACAGCCATATAATGTTGCTGAGCGTAGGCCTGACCAGCTGAAACAACCCCAGATCATATCACTGCTTTCAGAGGTTTGTACACTGGCCACTATACATGATGCACAGTAATATGTCAGTAATATGTCAATCTACTGTATACTCATCAGACCACAAGACCTTTATCCATGCCTCAAAGTCCTTCTGAATGTTCTCTAGCAAATGCAAGCTTTTTCTCAGATTATTCTCATCAACAACTGGTTTTCTTATGGACACACCATTTAAGACCCAGTCCTGTGTGTATGGAAATGATCTTACTTTCACTATTAAACTGTTGATTTTGTACTTCACCAAGTGTTTACGTGCTCTCGATTTACAGTATCTCATTTTGAATGATCACACATTTATTTTCTTCCCCCCAAAAAATGTGATGGTTCAGCACTATGAAGGGTTTGAAAATGTGTTGAAAGGTTCTTAACCTAGTTCTGTCGTAGAGGCAATAATGTAATCTCCTTAGTTGTTTTCTTTGCAATAATTATTTATTGATTTTTGGCCAGGAAGTATATATATATATATATATATATATATATATATATATATATATATATATATACATTCTCTGGCAATCTTTAAACGACGACTTAAGACATATCTGTTTCTTCAGTACTTGGGCTAATCCATCCACCCCCCCCCACCCCCCATTAACTGGATTAGTATTAACCTAGTAATCCAGTGTACAGATCTATCCAATGAGGGAAACTACAAAGAACTTTCATAAATCGCTCGGAATAATAAATGTAAATAAATGTACTGTGTAGATTCTTGAAACTCTAAAAACCTCAGCAGCAACCTCATTTCCCGTCTTATCTGTTCCAACCACTCAGCTTTAATCTGCACATGTTTCTCTCTGATTCATGCCTTGGGTTAGATGTTTTTCATGCATAAATGTTTCATGGGGCTTAACAACAAACAACATTTCTCTGAAACTGGTCAGGTACAGGGACTGGACTGAAAATGAGAGGCAAAAAAAAAAAAAAAAGCCTGGGGAACTATAAGCTTTATGACTACATAAAAAAGTCTAGCTCTTTGGAAGCAAAATATAAAGCAGTGAAGGGGAGCTCAATACTTTTGCACAGCATTATATACATACATTTATATGCAAAGCACTGCATTTAAAGATTCCAGTCCACTGTAAGACACATAAGACAGACACTGATTGTGTAAAAGCAAGAACCATTTCATCTCTGAAAGCAGCCAAGCTGGCCAACCTCCAGACTACTTTGCATTGAGTTTAATATGTATTAACCAAGACATATAAATGGTTAACAGAATTGATCATTATCATATTTATCTCAATATCAGCCTTTATTTTAAAGATTATATACTGGCAGCATTTTTGGAAGTATTCTCCTTCCAGTAGTCACAATTACAGCAAACAGCATTAATAGATTATTAGAAACTGTTATTTGCATTATGAATTATTTAAAGGGTCCTTAATAATGTAGATATTATCTATCAAAGAATATACTGTACGCATTATAAAGAGCAAAAGCTTTCTAAACAAAGGTAGATCTGAATATTTTCTTATCTCTTTGAGACAGAGAGGCTCTTGAGCTCTTCTGAAGTATTTTTGGACTGATGATGCTGACACACACTGCATCTCCCAAAACTGGCATGCCACTGCTTCTTTCTTCACATGCCCCAAGAACACTATCCTGCTGTGTTCCCTACTTCTTTCAGGTAACTTATTTGCATTTTATCTCCTGCATTATAGAATTTTTTGGATGCAGGTTATTTGAGAGATATTTGTGTGCGTGCGTGAGTGCGTGCGTGCGTGTGTGTGTGTGTATGTGTGTGTGTGTTGGAGATTGTCAGCATCCATCTTCATTCCTGTCAGCTTTTGTACGATCAAAGCAGGTCCCACTATCTCACTGCAGCAAAACTCTGCAAACTGGCACACCAAGACAGGCAACCTATTTTCCTCCCACCGGGTTGTGCAAGTGTATGCAGCAGAATGCTATTTGCTTCTGCGTGCTAATATTGGTGCCTGTTAAACATAGCATATGTGCAAATACTGCAATAGCATATGTGCAAATGTGCAAATACTGCAATAGCAGTAGATTATAGTGCTGACCGATGCTCCATGTTCCACAGGGAAAATTGTAATGGCCTTCAAAGTCTCTCACCCCATATAACATAAGATAATCTCTCATACAGTATGCATGTTCATTTTTGTCTTCAACTTTTTGAAGAAGAATACATAGTGTTCCTTATAGCCTCTTCAGCTGTGGACCAACCTGTGGGAAATAGTGTCTCCCTGTGGATCCAGCATACCAGCATACTGGACCCTTGTATAATAAAATCATGTTGTCAGTGCTGCAGAGTAGGGTGTAAATAACAGTTTTCCCCAGCCACCTACACACTCCTGCCTCCCACGCAGCAATGGTACAGGCAAAGACACTGCAGCCCTGCCCAACTCCAGAAAATACTGCATATGTCTTGCACTGAAGATAGCACTCCTGTAAAGTCAGTCAGACATTTTAAAATCTCGCTTCTGAACAAATCATAAAAAGATTTGGAACAATGTCCTTTGGACTGATTAGACCGAGATGGAGATGGAGATGTGCCATGTTTGCAAAAACCCAAAACAGCATATCCTCACAAACACCTCATACCCGCTCTCAAGCACGGTGGTGGAGGGGTGATTTGGGCCTGCTTTGGGAAATATGCAGTCACTGAGAAAGCTATGAATTCCACTGAGGAATGTGAGGCCATGTGTCCTGCAGCTAAAGCTGGGTGGAAATTGGCTTACAGTATGCAACAGGACAGTGATCACAAGCACACCAGCAAATCTAAATCTAAATGGTTTAGAACATTTTTAACTTTAATTTATTGCTGCTAAAGAAGTTTTTGTTGTGTTTAAGTGGTGGGTTAGTAGGGGCGTTCTTATATATGCTTTTATTTTCCTCATTTCCTCATATATGGGGGTGGAACATAAGTTTGAAATGTCTGATTTTTATTATTGTCTGTTTTTATTATTATTATTATTATTTGTTTATTATTTTAGATTTCATAGCAATCAGGATAAATAATTTAGCAAAAAACATTATTCTTTTGTGTTCTAAATTCAAATCTTTTTGCAAACTATATTATTTTTAAAAGATGCGTAACACCACAAAATACCACCGTAAATAAGAAACTTTGCAAGACAATGAAAATAAGGAAACTTTCATCTTTGTGGAATTAATTAATTAATTAATTAATTAATTGATCAAGATCTTAATTGCTTGATTAAAAGCAAGCAGACCTGGTATGTAAATGTTAGTGGAGTGATAAAGGGTTGGGCTTTTTCTTATTATAAAGAAAATATAAAATAAAAATTATAAAGGCTAATCCAGATCCAGTAGATCCAGATCCGTTTTATTAATATTTCACTTCTCAATTATGAAGAGAAATATAGTCTTCAAAAACATTTAACTGGAAATGCATAAGGTGGTTTAGTCAGTCAGTGATAATGCTGCTGAAAATGTTAAGCTTTAGGTTCAAATTCATTGAAGTGATGTAGCAGTGTTTATACTGTACACTATATAGATATCATGTAGGTTATTCATTGCCGTTTGTTATACCTGATTTAAATAAACAATAATCATTAGAACAGAGTTACAGGTCGCAATGCAGAAATCTGCCATTGTTAGTAATGCTTAGGCTGCCATTAGTGAGAGAGCATTAGTGAAGGAGTGCCTTAGTGATGGCAGTTCACTTTGGAGCTTCAGAGACAGCTCTGATCCCAGCAGGGGGCATGACTGGCTAACGGGATCCCATCAGGGTGGCTGATTGGATGCTCTGATCTCTATGGGAAGCTTGATTGGTTGCTGGGGGCATATAATTATGGGCCTAATTTACTGTTTCACTCACCGTTGCCCTTTGCCCAGCTCTTGCTGTGATATATCATCAAGGTTGATGTGTAATAAAGAAATGTAGAGGGAACATTGATTATCAGGGTGGCACAGTGTAATGTGACTTGCATGCTAGGACATGATTTAAAAAATAAAAAAAAAATTATATATATATATATGATAATGATATTTAATATAATTTCAGTCCCCTAAATAGCTAGTATAAGATTTAAAAGAGTTACCACATAGGAAAGATACTTTAACACTGAATGTCTAAAGTACACTGTCCTAGAAAAATTTCAAAATATAAAAATGAGTACATTACGCCTCCTAGTGGTTAGGAAGCACTCCTTAGAAGCACTAAGGTCTACTGGATTAGTATATTTCTATATCTACAATTAAGAAGCATGGTGCAGTTAAATTGGCAGAAATTCCAGTCCTCTAACTTACATCCCTGCTGAACAATCCATCTTGGTCGGACCAACTTGGTCTGATGGATTCTTTCTTCACTGAAAAAAGCCAAACTGGTCAAGAGGCACCTAGACCATCTTTACTAGCTGAAAAATTAACCTCCAGCTTCACTAAATTCCCTTACTTATTTACTTACGGCTATATCATGTCTATGATTAAGCATTGATTGTAGTTTTTAAGAAATCATTTAGACCAATACTTACTGTAACAACGGGCAAACATAATCCAACCATCTAGGAACCTCTTGGAAACATATAGGCCAGCTGTGATCACCATTGTATTTATTCCCATTTTACGATCAAGGTAGGACCTCCAGTCATCATTCACACACTATAGGTCATTTGAAAACACCAATTAGCCTAATCTGCACACAGACCTGAGACAGGAATCGAACCTGGACCCTGGAGGTGCAAAGCGACAGTGGTAACCACTAAGCCAGGCAAAGGTAATATGTCTGCATTAAACTAAGTCTAATTATCTAGTCACACAAGAGCATAATCCTTAGTTCAGATTTTTATTTAAATTAGAGTGTTGGTCAAAAATATAGACAGAAATATATACGCAAACATGAAGGATTGTCCAGAGAGAAAGCAAAAGAATGAAAAGCAGATAACCCAGTAGAGAGACCATGAGAGTGGCATTTAGACAGATAACAGAAATAGACACCCAGGGAGAAAATAGGACATTTTAAGCATTCAGTAGACAAAAGATGTTGCTTCTCTGTACTAAAACCAATACATGACATTATTTCTTCTAATAGGAAATATATTATAATAAGATTTAATATTACTATGCATTATTAAATAAAGTCTAATAACAATAGTGTCTCTCAAACTGTATTTAATTTATTTGGTTGTTCATAATTCTCTTCTAAAAAAGTAAATCACTTCATATATCCATAGTATCATGTTTCAATAATTGAATCTATCATTTATGAAACCTTTTAATTACATTAGTTAATAAATAAAATTCAGTCAGTTGGTTATATGTAAAAAGAATATTATTATGAAATCTTAGACCAGATTTGGGTTGCATATTGTGGAATCTTTTAATCAGCTTGTTTTAATCAGAATTAATGACCTTAAGATGATTCAGTCTAGTTTCTCAAAACATGCAGTGCCAGCAAAGTGTAAAGTGACTCCAGTGAGTTTATAACCACTTCAGGTAACTACTTTAAAAAAGCATATTTTTCCAATTTATAGTTACATTTAATGTTGTGGAAAA
This sequence comes from Clarias fuscus, assembly GCA_030347435.1. Lineage (NCBI taxonomy): Eukaryota > Metazoa > Chordata > Actinopteri > Siluriformes > Clariidae > Clarias > Clarias fuscus. Next base: position 15,561,716 of record CM059229.1, on the reverse strand, counting down.
TCCACAGAATAAATCAGAGGCATCCCAGGGGTTCCAGGTTGCATCGAGCATACAGGCGTGGTCTCACAGCTTCTCAGAGAAGCAAAGGTGGTTGTTCTTTGTACTGGTGGTTCTGTGGTTAGACCTTGCCAATGCATATGCCTTAATGCCTCATAAGTTGGTACAAGAGACACTGGAGAGACACAGACTTGAGGTTGGAATCATTACTGGATGCACAGTCTCTGCAATCTTGTTTGCTCTAGTAATGAGCTTGCTGGTAAAGTCTGCTGAGGTAGAATATAGGGCTCCAAAGACCAACTCCGGGATACGACAACCACCAATTCGTGCCTTCATGGATGACTTAACAGTCAGTGCCAGGAGGAAGATGGATTCTGAAAGGACTGGAGAGAGTGATTGGGTGGGCCAGGATGTCATTAAAACCAGGAAAATCAAGATCTCTGGTGTTGAAGAAGGGCAGAGTGAATGACAAGGTTAGGTTCTCTATGTCAGGGACTTTGATCCCGACCATCTTGGAGAAAACAGTGAAGAGCTTGGGGAAAACTTTCAACAGCAGCCTAAGGGACACAGCATCCCTTTAAGCATCATTAAGAACACTTGTCAGGAGCTGGACACTTAGCTGAGAGATGTTTCAAGGCATGGATTCATCAGCATGGGATTCTGCCTTAAATACTGTGGCCTTTTCCAGCATAGACCTGGAGAGGAGAGTGAGTCGCTCCCTGAGGAGTTGGTTGGGTCTTCCAAAGAACCTAAGCAGTATCGCCCTTTATGGAAACAGCAGCAAACGCGGCTCCCCTTGAAATCCATTGAGGAGGCATTCAGGGCAAGAAGTACGGCAGTACCGGGAGTCCAATGACCAAAACGTTGCTGGAGCTGGCATAGTAGTCAGAACTGGCAGAAAGTGGAGAGCAGAGGTAGCAGTAAAGCAAGATGAGCCACGACTGTGCCATAGGGCTCTGGTAGGAGCAGTAGCTAGTGGAATGGCGGGCTTTGGAACCCTCACAACTCCTCGTTATGACAAGGTGCAGGAGAACGAGAAAAGGCAACTTGTCCGGGACGTGGTAAGAGCAGTTGTTCCCTCTGCAAAGGGAAGGGAACTCTGGAACACATCTTAAGCTGCTGTCCAAAGGCTCTGGGGGAGGGCCGGCATGACCAGGTGCTCAAGACAATTGCCGGGAGCATCCACAGTGTCCTTTCAAGCAATCTAAAGTCCAAACCCATGAAGGAGACCATCAGCTTCGTTAGAGCAACTGTCAGAGGCAACAAAAACATCGTTATGCTGGAGCTCACTGTGCCATGGGAGGACATAAACCTTCGAACTGATGAAGGAAAAATATCATGGCCTTGTCGAGGAATGCCACAAAGAAGGGTGGAAAGCTAGGTGCTTACCTGTGGTGGTTGGCTGGTCCCTTTGGGGAGCCTACACAGCACTTGGCATCACAGGTGAGAGAAGGAGAAGAGCTATCCGGTCGTCATCTCTGCAGAGACAGCCTCGAGGTTTATATGGATTAAGAGAGGAGATCCGTGGGTTAGTGCTGCTAGAGTACAAGCTGAGGTCTGATCAGCCTCAGCTGGGTCGCCTGAGTGAGAGTGTATGATGTTGACAGGTCTCAAACACCCAATGAACTCAGGATACATCAGTGATGAAAGTCAGGTGCTGAAAACGGTCCTGTGGTGAAAAAGTATATTTCCTTTTTTTGACACACACGACTCTATTAATAAATCTTAAATATTTAATTGCAGAAGATTTTACCATGGCTGCATTGAAACATTTTC
>CM059229.1:12922443-12939943 GCA_030347435.1 Clarias fuscus | reverse complement strand
ACATTCTAATGCTTGTCTACTTTCACACTCTTCCATTCGGTCTGTATATGAAGCTGTATTAGACCAGAGCGTTTAAATGCCGTAGCACGGGGCGTTTTCGCTTCTCGTGCTTTCCATGTATGAATTGGGGTTGTGTACCCAGCTCAACAGGAGATGGATGCACCAAAATCGACTCGCACGAACACGTTTCCACATGCACACGCATGTCCACGCGCACACGCATAATGAAGAGCGTTTTAAGGGAGTCCCGTGGTTATAGTAGCTTGCTTATTTGAACGTGCATGCTATTGGACTTGTTTACTGCGAGCGTAACCCGAGCTCGAGCCCCCATGTTCCTTCTCCTGCAGCTGTGGTGGAGTGGAGTTACTGACTGCATTACAGCTCCAACCTCTGTCTGCTTTTAAACGCAGCCCAGCCCAGCAGGTCCTTCGAGCGTCCAAGGTTTCCCACAGATCTGAGCACGTATATATGTATGTGTGTGTGTGTGTGTGTGTCTGGCAGCTTTGCAGGACGCTGGAGCGGCTCTCTCTGCCTCCGGGGTGGTCCACTGACTAGACAAGACTCTCATTTTATGCCCGTGTGCGTCTGTGTTTGTGTGCGCGACTAAATGAATGACTGACTGACTGACTGACACACTGTGGGATTTATTTTGGCCCAGCAACTGAGATTTATCCTGACATTTTGTATTGGGGGTGGAAGAAAAGACAGGAGAGTGAAACGGAGAAGGAAAGAAGGAGAAAATAAGTTAAAGATACGCAAAATAGGGGGAAAAGGATGTCGGATATGATGTTTATTGAAACTGAATTGCGACTGTATAAATAGTAGCGTGTGTGTATGTGTGGTGTTTTGCAGGCTCTAACTTTGTGACACGGAAAATTAGCCGCTCAGTGGCAAAGATCCACCTCGGCCAATTAGAGTGCTTCAGTCTGGGTAATCTGGACTCTAAGAGAGACTGGGGCCACGCCAGAGACTATGTGGAGGTACACACACACACACACACACACACACACACACACACACACACGCACACTTACTGTTTAGCTTTCTGTCTGTCTTACAGCTCTGTTACATGGTCGAATACACATACTCATACATACAAATCTAATCTTTAAAAAAAAAAAAAAAAGTCAATTTTTCTGTTTAATGAGTAATAATATACATTATATATACATATATATAAATATCAGTTATGTAGACAGCAAACATTTGAACATACAGCAATATATAATTTAAAACAAAAGCATTTAATCTCTTTCAGTTACAGTATATATAAATCTTCTATCAATAGACATAATCACAAAGCTTGTTAACAGATTATTATTTTTGAATGTAGCTTTAGTTCCTTAATGAGGAGGCCAAAGACTAAAAATGCAACAGTCTTCAAAGGATTCTGTATCATTACAGAAACGTAAAGGCAACGATTTAAACCGTTAGTCTCAGCAAAGCCGCGTTTGATTTCCAAATTTGCTCCTGTAACTTTACCCCGGAGCTACGACGATCATGTGGCCAACATCAAAGCTCATACCCAGCAGATTAACACTGTGCAAACAAGCTCTACAAATCATTACACACTCACTTTCAGCTGTCTCCAACACATTTATCCGTGACACACTGCTTTTTCTCGACATGGACAAACTACATACAAAGTGCATTAAACAGCGAAGCCTGAATGGTGCTCCTCCTCAAACACATAATATACAGTAGAAGATCTCAATTTTACTTAAATATACAGTACAAGTCCAAACTTTGGGCACACCTTGTAATCCAGTGGTTTTTTTTTTATGATTTATTTTCTACATTCTAGAAGAATACTGGATTATGAAATAACGCTGTAGATTATTAAGTAATAACACCGGTCAATTGTTATTTTAAGACTTGAAGAACAGTATTGTCAAGTGCATTTGTAAAACCCATGAAGCACCATGATGAAACTGTCACTCATGAAGACCTTCCCAGGAAAGCCAGACCAAAACTTCCCTCTGCTGGAGATCATAAGTAGCAGACGCCTCTCAATATCAACTGTTCAAAGGAGATTTTTGCATATTATAGAGGCCTTCGGCATCGCTTTACAGTGCAATTCAGGAAAGACCATAGAATTCAAACATGCGTCCAAACTTTTGACTGGTAGTCTGAAATTGTCTTGTTTCCATCCAGCAATTCAGTATTACACTACAATGTTGATATGTAACATATAATGGATACCATTTCAGGCAACAAAAAGTCCCCGGAACGATCTTTTTAACTCATTTCTACACTAAACTGAAGCTGAGACTACTGATTATATATATTTTTTTTTAATAAAAAGGTAATTCTAAATACTCATTTTCTGTAAGTTTGTTACTGTTCACTCTTCCTTATAGAGGTTTTAAATAGTGTTTTAAGGCCATATTTTTTTTCAAAATAGAATTGATTTCCATGTCTCTATGAACAAAGATAGAAACGTACCAAGGAATTAGGTAAACTTGTGCTTTCAGTTTTGTCTTTCGAATCTTATTAAATGAAACAACATTGTAGCATTCACTAGAATTATCATTATTATTACTATGAATACAAGTCTTCTTGAACCACGCCTTATTTCTTCATCTTTTTCTTCCAAAGAGCCAGGCATTCTTGTATTTATGTTTTTTTTTTTTTTTTTATGTGGTCTTAAGAATCATTCTCCAGACTTTTTCATTTTCCGGTCTAGTTCCTGTACCTGACCAGTTTCCGTGGATTTTTTTTTTTTTTTTTTTCATTCTTATTTACTTGTTAAGCTGCGCAGTGACCTATGAATCATTCAAGCATAAAAGAAAAAAAAAACATCTAACATAAGGCATGAACCAGTGGGAAACCGGTGCAGATGATCAGGCCAGTGATCAGTGATATTAGTATTAGGTTGCTACATAAACAACCAGTTTTTCAATTATATATTTAGACCCAGTGCAGCCTGTTACAATAAAACCTTTGTTCTCATTTCTTTACTTTGATCTACGTCATTTAAATTTACTTTATGAATAAAAAAAACGAACTTTCTATAGTACTGTATGTATTTTTATTTACATACATATTGCTTTGTATTTAACAATATTGTCTCCTCATGCCTTATAGCTAAAGGATATGTACATGTTAGTGTACATGTTACATGTCTATCACTCCGTAGTTCATTCATACATCTTCAGTAAGCGCTTTATCCTGATATAGGTTGCAGTGGATCCGGAGTCGATCCCAGTAACATTGAGTACAGTATGTAGCCCTCTGGATAGGGAGCACGAGAGCACCATGCACACACAAACAAACATTTATATACTCCGTCACAGCTGTATCGGATTTCACGCAGTTTTTCAGGAAGTGGAAGGAAACCAGATGACCCAGAGGAACCCCACACAGACACAAGGAGAACATGTGGAGCAGGCTGGAATCCAGTCGGCTCTGGAGCTGTGAGGTTCACATTCATAAACCGAGAGCATGGTTGTCTGTTCGCGGCGATTCGGATGATCTCGTGCTAATTTTGTTTATAGCTTTCATTTACTGATGAAATGGCCGTGATGTCAAACACAGGCTCACTGCGGCATTCTCCACGCTTGATATAATGTTAAACCATGCTCATTTTCTCATCTGGGTTTTGCTACATTTTGTTTTTTCTTTTCTTTTCGTGCAGAGTGGTTTCACTCCATGTCAAATTGAATGTGAGAGCTCTGGGCTTCAGCAGCGCGTGTGTGCGTGTGTGTGTGTGTGTGTAGGGGGAGACTTTTAAGAAAATGGAGGTGTTTTGTACTAGCGACTCTGTGTGAGATCTGTGAAGTCCTCTGAGTCACACAGTTCTAAAATAGCAGCTGTGGAAAGTGCAGCTTTATTGTCAAAGTAACAATAATTGTGTGTGTGTGAGTGGGAGTGAAGAATGTGTGGACATTTTGAAAATGAAAGAAAGCAGAGTGTTTGGGAGAAAGAGGTGTGTGCGGGTATTAGAGAGAGAGCAGTTTGTGCACAAGTGTATCTAAACTCTTATGTATAATTTTGATCTGCGCGTGTGTGTGTGTGTGTGTATATACATAATTTCTGTAAAATATCGAGCACTTTGGAGAGACACCTGACTCAGAATAAAGTTAAGAGACAGATTTTCTGTGCGGTCGCATGAGTCTTTTAGCATCTTTTCTCCGGGTTAAATAGTGCCGCAGAGAAACTTGAATGATGATGCCACATTGAAACGTATATTTTTTTTTTCAAGCCGAGGTCTATAAGTGAAGGAAAACTGACAAAAACAGAAACTGACAAAACCGGATAAAAATCCATTAAACCATGAACAGGGATCTCTAAAGTGTCATTCAACTATTGACTGTAGGAGGCTCAAATACAAATGGCTGCTAAAATAATGCATGATGCATGCAAAGTCATATCTGTCTGTCTATCCATCCATCTATCCATATATCTCTTAGACACTCAGAATCATTTGCTTTGTGTGCATGCGTTGTGGTTGCATGGAACTTCGATGGAGTTTGATGTTTTTAAAGGGTGGAGAGGTTAGCGTAGAGGGTTTGGGGGGTTTAGAATCCAGTGGCCAACATCCAGCAGGGGAAATAAACACAGCTGCAAGCTGAGACCACCTTATGGTGTGTGTGTCTGTGTGTGTGTGTGTGTGTGTGTGTGTGTGTGTGTGTGTGTGTGTGTGTGTGTGTGTGTGTGTGTGTGTGTGTGTGTGTGTGTGTGTGTGTGTGTGTGTGTGTGTGTGTGTGTGTGTGTGTGTGTGTGTGTGTGTGTGTGTGTGTGTGTGAGCGAGCAAAAGGAAGGCAGAGAAAAAGAGCAGGTTTTTGCCACCGTAAGAAGACAAAGCATCCAATTTACGATAAGAACTAAAGATGTCAGTGGTGACTTTCTGGGAACATCTGGCAGGTTTTTGTTTTGAAAAGTGCTGCAACTTTTGTGTGTGTGTCTGTGTGTGTGTGTGTGTGTCTGTCTGTGTGTGTCTGTCTGTGTGTGTCTTTTTTTCCCTTGACAAGCGAAAAAGAGCCAAAGACTTCTTTTCTGATGCCATGGTGATTTGGCTGCAGTATTATAAAAATGAGTGGGAGCGTCCTAAAAAAAGATAGCACTCCACATCTGTGTGTCCTGTCCTCTTATTTTTTTCGAGTGCTTTTCGAACACTTCAGCCTTACTAAGGAGAAACACGTGTATATACACTGCTGTGTTGTTCCATGGGGGATGATTTATTTGCATGCTTTGTGTCCACTTGTCCCCTTAGAGGCGAAAGTCTCTATAAATTAAGACACATTTATTCCGACGGATCAACTTCATTCTTAGATAAAATGTTAATAATAAAATAAAATAAAAGGTGGGAGTGGGGGTCTTCCAGGATGCTCCGCCTCATCCACATGGCACAAGTCTTTCCTGAATGCTTTGATAAGGATGAAAATATTTCATTTTATTCATATGCGATGACTGGTACTGTAGACCTCAACCCAGTTCATCCACTTCATCAAAACACCGACGGAGGGAATACCTTTTGGTGCTCTGCAGATGTTGATGCTAGGACACCTTAATTGTTTACAGTGTTGACTTTTTCCTGTAACCATCGTCACCATTTGCACTTGATCACATTGAGTGCTCCTTGTATTTTGAGTCATTTATCAATGCATGCCCGTCGTCTTATTTTAACCGGTCCTTACTTTAAACCAAGGCTCAAACAGGACATTTATTCTTTTGCAGTAAAATCCTTTTTTTTAAATTTTTTTATAAGGAGTGTTTTGCCTGGAAGTTCATACTTAATCCAGTGTTACAAGGCCCTGATTATTCGAATGGAAAGGTGTGTCGAGATCGCTGCCATGTCTGCATGTTGGAGATTGAGATGGCTGTCCACATCCAGCTTGTCTGGTTGGGTTCGGATGTCATTCTCTAAAAACCTATTGGACTTTCTCCCATTCCAAGGATTTTGGCCTGCGATCCCAACTACATTATTTTTAATTCCCCCACCCCCCGAATACTCTGGTTTTCCTGCCTGCTTTTATTACTTTATGCATATTTTGTACCTGGCACACTGGAGTCACTCGAGTTGTTTGGCGCTGCCTGCTGCTTTACAGCACGTGTGCGAGAGAGCGAGTGCAAGTGAGGTGAAGCAGCCGTGGCGCTCCGGTTCAGGTCGGGATTTCAGACAAAATGTAATCTGATTTGGATTGGAGATTTAGCTCAGTGGTTCTAGTCCGACTAGTCCGGACTGAATGTTCTTGCGGCTGTAGTCGGGTTACGGTTAATGTTTCAAGCTTGATTGACACTTGAAGGTACAGTATAAGGCTTCACATTGAATTCTTTTATTGAAATGGTTTTCACATTGTGCAGGATAAATGTATATTACTTCAAGCCTTTGCATCGGGAGTTTTTAAACTATTCCGTGGCCAAGGACTCCTTTAACTGTGAAATAAATTCCATACAGCGCAGATTCTATTAAAATCTTTTGCTTCTTAGTTCGGTGTGTACAATTATATTTGGGCTAGTTATTAGATTTATAGATGTATTAGACTATGCTATACTGACAGCACTTAATGTCAAAGAGGGACATGCATCAGTCAATCAGGTTAAGATCTGCTTCACTGAATCCTGGGGTCTCTGGATCCCACTTCTCAGTAAAAAAAAAAAAAAAAAAACAGTTTATAAAACACTCTTATTCTCTGTACCGCTTTTCCCATTCAGGGTTGGGGGACTCGAGGCATAAGGCGGGGTACACCCTGTGGCAATCCACACATACTCAGTCACACAATACACACCAATTAGATTATTTGTCATGTCTTTCGGACGAAACCAGAGTTCCCAGAGGAAACCCACCACGCACATGGAGAGGTGGGAATCGAACCCTCGACCCTGCAGGTTCTAACCACTACACCAGCCTGCCGACTTGTTCACTTTTTAGTCACATTAACTGACCAATTAATATCCAACATACGCAAAATTTCACTTTTGCTGGTATCAGATATAAAAGCAGAGTATATGTTAAAAAAAAAAAAAAAAGTGTGTGGTTAAGACGTACACTATGTAGTTGGGAGTGTTGTGAGCTGAGTGTGGAGCTCACGACACAGATCAGATGGTCTCCGACTATCAAGGTTGCACCTCGAGAAATCCATCATATGATGAAAATGTCATATGGAAAATATATTTAACGCTGAGCACGTAACCTACTGAAGCACACAGCTACCTTAAACATGCTTAGAACACTCGCATTAGCTTTGCAAGTTCAAAATCACCTAAAACAAATAAAATATTTCAAATCTCTGGCGACACAGTAACCTGTACAGTATGGCTTGATTACCCTCGCGATTGCTTGGTTGACTCGTAGATGCGACTCTCTTGTGCCACCCCCGAATCACGATACGGTATCGCACTGCATAACAAACCAGGAAAAAGATCAAACTTGGAAGTACAGTTTCTCCTGACTGTGTATCGCTTTTACCACATCGTAAAGTCAAAAATCTGTAGTTTAGGTCATCAATAAAAAAATTATACATTTGGCCAGTTACCTAACTTTCCTTTAGTGCTCCAGTATATGGATTATATCTGCTTAGTTGAGGAGAAAACCAGAAAGTTTTGAACTTATCGGGATGCATGTTTTGTGCATTTACATATTTTTACAGAATTACGGATTTTTCTTAAAAACTTAAAGAGCCATATACTTTCTCTTTGGCTAAGAAGCCGAACGGTAGTTGTAGTCCTCACAAAGATAGTAAGGCAAACACACTGTGTGTGTGTGTGTGTGTGTGTGTGTGTGTGTGTGTGTGTGTGTGTGTGTGTGTGGCAGCTGCTGTCCCTGCGATTGACATGTTCGAGTACTTTCCTGCTGCGCTGAGGATGAAAGCACATGCTCTGATGTCTTGCATTCTGTTTTTCTCTCCTCTCTTCACATGCCCTTTGTAACCAGAATCTCCAACTTTCCGAGTCTCACACTGAGAGGGAGCGGCAGTAGAAAGATCAGAGGAGCAGGGGAAATATTTTTTTTTTTTCATTTTTTTTTTTTTTTTTTAGCAGTGATAGAACCAGTCCAAGATGGAGCAAAAGATAAATGGATTGAAGCTTGGCTCTTTCTTTAATATTCTGAAACTCGTGAAAAGTGCAGAACCTAGTTCACCTCGTTTTACCGTTCGGCCGCTGTGTATACAGGATATTTCTCTATTGTATCTCCACGTTATATTTCTTCTGCTATGTCAGCAAGCGGCGGCTTTTCACTGCAGAGACGGCGTACACTCCCTGTCTCGCTTACACACACGCACACGTTCATCAACTTTCACTTCATCACTCAATGTAGCCGCATAGTTTAAAGACAACCTCCGCGTTCTGCGCTATAGGCTTTGTCTTTTATAAAATTAGGACAGAGTAAACCTGTCTCGCTCTGTATCTGTGTATTGTTTACTGTGGCTGGTACACACTCTGCATTTTCATTCCAAAATCAACACTAACCATCGTTCCAATTGGAATGAATACGGAGTACCATCACGGTTTCTTTCTTACTAGTTCTTTCACCAAGTGACTAAGATGCTGTTTTTTTATTACATCCAGTAAAAATGATCATAAATAAGAATAGCTAGGAGAATCGGTGTAACATGCTGACTAATACACCTTATAAATCAAACAGAGAGGAATATGCTGGCTGTGCTTACGATTATTGGGATCATCATCACTAGGTGGAGGTTTCAGTCTAGAAGTCATGCGGCTATACAAGCTGAGAGCTTTTAAATATGTCGCTTTTAAATCTGTTACAATGGGTGGTTTTTTGTGATCTTGGGCAAAGTAATATCAGAAATATTCATCAAATAACTTGTCCAATATTGTGTAGGTGAGTCTTGTGTCATTTAAACCATCTGGAACCAAGGTGTTGGCAGCAGCTCCTTTAAATTTTGTAAGTTGCAACGGGGTGCATTAATGGATCAGACTTGATAGTCCATCCTACAGATACACATTTGACCAGAACAACTCTGTCATGTACCTTAAACAATTCCTAAACTAATTTGCTGTGCAGTAGGGCACTGCCATCAGGCTGTAATGAAATTTGAATTCGTCAAAGAAGCATCCACATGAATGCCAGGGTTCAGGGTTTATCAGCAGATCATTTTCCATCGCACTGTCTTCGCTGGCACGCCTTCTTCCTATCCAGCACAGGTAAATGAGGCACACACACCCAGCCATCCACCTGATGTTACAGAAAATGTGATCCAACAAACCACTGCTCCGTGGTCGAGCTCAAAAGACCTGCTGTTTCTGAGATTCTCTAACCCAGCTTTTTAGACATCACAGCGTGGGCCTTGTTGAAGTCTTTCAGATCCTTTTGCTTGCCCATTTTTCCTGTTTCTAGCACATCAACTTCCAACTGTTCTGAACAGTTGCTGACTATAATAACGCACCCCTTTATAAGTGTCAATAGAAGGAGATAATCGATTATATATAAAAATTTAAGAAGAGGTTCAGAGTGCTATATAACTGGCTACAAAACATCATTATTGTAGAGTATCCAGGAAACTATACGTGGGAGATCGACATTACAGACTGATCCGATAGAAAGCTGCCACGCTTCTCATCTGATCGGGACCAGTTTGTAAATTTTGGAGCCATCTGCTGCCTGCAGGACAAATTGAAATAATAACTCAAATATTCCCCCTGACTCTAACCTCTTTGTAGAGACTATGTTTGTCTTCTGAGTTCCCTTTTAGGGAAGAGAGAGACAGTACTGGGCAGCTCTGAATCAGTCATGGGCGGAGCAAATTTTCAGGACATAACTGTTTAAACAGAGGCCTGGAGTGGATGGGGAAGAAGAAAAAAATCTCCCAGATGCTTGGCAAGACTGCAGATCAGGTTTTTCGTAATAGATCAAAGAATTTAGAGGACGTAATTATTACAGGTTTAGAAACGTTTGAATCCTTACAAAGCGCACTGTTAAAGTCAGCATGTTTTTTTTGTTTGTTTGTTTTTGTTTTTCTATTTTTCCCGCCTCCTGGCTTCAGTTACTACATTCCCTGAGATCCAGGGTGAACTCTTTCTGGCCTGCCGCACACGTTTCCTGCTATCGCTCGAACGCTGTTTTCATGTTGTGAACAGATTCACTTGAACATGACTCAGACGGGGTTCGGTTCGAATTAGGCCTGGGAGAAGCGCTAGACCTGCTCAGTGGAGAGCCTGGGTGATGCTTTCCATCCTGACAGTAAATCCTCTGTGGAAGTTGTTTTTGAGTTCTGGAGGTAATATGAGCCCGGTGCGTATTTTCCTCCCAGACGGTGTCCCTGAAAACAACCAGAAAACAAACCTGAGCACCTCGGGCCAGCAGGACAGGTGTGCGTGTCTGTGGGTGTGTATGCTTTTAAACACTTTTCTGTGCGCAGTCGAGTTTTTTTCTACTTTTCCTCTGAAAAAGGCCCTGTTTGTCCATTGAAGGCCAAGAGGAAGTCCAGAAGGCTTCTGGCATGTGTGTGTGTACGCTTACGGGAAATGAAATATCCCACATCAATCATGTTTTTCCACTCATAAATAATTTATACTCTTTCTTTTTCTCATGTTAACTCTCTCTCTCTCTCTCTCTCTCTCTTTCCCCCATCCTGCTGATCCAGGTCCCTACACCAGTTCCACCTGCTTTCATTAGTTTATTTTTAATTTTAATAATTTTTAAAAAAAAATTTTTTTTTTTTTTTACATAATTTCTAAATTACTAATGAGAGGACCCGAACTAGACGACACAAAACAACTCTCAAGACAAGAGTTTTATGACGTGGTGGTTTTCCAGTTAAAACATCTCATGCCTCATGTGTCTCACACACACACACACACACACACACACACACACACACACACACAGAAGGCCATAGAGTTTTGCCCAGAATTCTCAGCCCAGAGCGGAGTGGCTGGGCAAGAGCCCCATAACACAGGATCGGCAAACGGGAAAGGAAGAAAGGGTCGTGTGGGCGTGTTTCAGAGGGGGAGCGGTCGGTCGTCTGCCAAGCAGCCTCTGTATGAAGGGAACAGTACGGCACTGTAGCCAGATCAGATTGGAAACGCTGAGAATATAGCAGTGTGTGTCAGGGGTGTTGCACTCTTAACCTCAGTGTGAGCTAAAAGGGTGTGCGGCCTCATGTTTTTTTTTTTTCATTCGAGACAGTCGAGCATTGACTATTGTCTTTATGAAGCAGGTCCATGACTGATTGGTTATAACGGGCAATAAAAACAGTTTTCTCTTTGTGTAACAGTGTGTGTGTGTGAGTGTGTAAGAGAGATGGAGAAAGAGATTTTTGAGATGTAATATAGTACTGTGTATCTGAGCCTTTTTTTGTTTGTTTTTATATTTAGGTAAAAAAAGCCATTCAGGTGTATAGTAACTTTTTCAATATATAAAACATTATATATATATAATATATATATATATATATATATATATATAATGTTTTTTTTGGCCCTGTAGCTGAGTTACAGATATCATTTGATTGAGTAAACTGCTTCACTAAATATTTTCTGTAATGTCACTCTGGTTATACGCTATATGGCCATAAGTTTAACACCTGACCATAATCCGATACGTGTTCAGGTGAAACCGGGACTTTTGATTGTGCCGTATAACAACATAGTTATGAAAGTACAAATTGTGTTTATTTCTTTATATAATGTCTGCTACACTAAGTCACCTAGCCCAACGGTTCACTAGAGCTCGGATACCATCTAGGCTGAAAGTTTTCTTCATACGCCAGAACAGCGGACTGGCCCAGAGTGGCAATAGCTCCCAGTCGGGTTCTGTAATGTACGAGTGGTGCACAGTTCTCACAGAGGGATGGGGAAAGTCCCGGTTAGACTTGAACACCCTTCATACTTCATACATACCTGATTTAGTCCCCCGTCTTTGCTCTTAGAAGGACCTCCATGCTTTAAGGAAGACTTCCTCCTAGATGATCCGGTGGGTCAAAGAGATCTTGAGATGTGTAAAGAGGACATCGTGTTAAACCATCCAGTGCCTCTTGTTTTCTAGTCAACAACAAAGCATGAGTAACTATGTAGTGTGCATGTGTGTGTGTGTGACATGATGTGGGCAGTGTCATCTCTGTCTATTTGTCTGTCATTATGCCCTCCTGAACAGCCCAGGATAGTCTCGGTAATGACTACAGGCAAAAGGCCTCTGTGAGAATGTGTGTGAGAGTGTGAGATACAGAGAAGGTGCTAAGTGACTTGATGAGTTTTCTGTCATTCTCTTCCATTGCACGTAATAATGCATCACACACAATTACCTGACATGTTTTCACAAAAGGTTCTTGGGACCGTGTCCTCCAGCCTCATCACTCAGCGTCTTGTTGTGCTCGCTCTCTCCCTCTCTCTCTCTCTCCCTCTCTCTCTCTGGATGTGTATGTGTACGGGTTTGTGTATCTGTGTATTAAGCTGTCAAATTCTTTTAGTTTCATCTTGGGCTCCAATTTTGTGAAACTGTTGTACAAGCCTAAAAAGCACAACTTTTTACTTTTAGTTTTTTTTTTTTTTTTAATGTGATACAATCAGATCATTCTACATTCTACATTATTCACACTTTTTATGCTCCCTGGCAAATTGGTGGCTTTTTTTTCCCAATCAGTCTTATTAACAAGTTGTTTTTTTATGGTCGCATAGCAGTTTAGTCCCAATCCTGTGCGATTTCATCACACCCTGGGTGTGATTTGAAATGGAAATGCGCTTACTTTCACTATTAAACATAGCTGTTTTTTTTTTTTTTTTTTTTTTTTTTACTGTTAATTTGTTTTTTTGTTTTGTTTTTTTACCTTGAAACTTCACAACGTTTAAGTGATCTCTATTTTTCTAACCACATTTCTTCCACAGAGTTTGCAGTTCAGCACTATCCTTACAGGCATTGATCATGTGTTGAACCTATTTCCAGTCGTTTTGATTTTTGACTTCAAATCTCCTTAGTTGTTTTCTTTGCTTGGTGCAGCCCAATAATTTAGGGCGCTTCCAAACTAGTGAGTTTTTGTTTTTTGGCCAGATAGTGTATACAGTATGTAGTGTCTAGTGTATTTAATGTGTTTTGTTGTTGTTGTTGTTGTTGTTTTTGTTTACATCACCCACTCACATCAGGCCGTACTTCAGTGAGTAGCTCTATGGCATGAAACATGAACTGATTTTGAAGATTCAGCAACAAAGATGCTCTCGGAATTTTACTTCGAATCCATTTTTCTGCTTTTTTTTTTTTTATTTCTTTTGCAACCACACAGCACTGCATCATGATTTTAAATGACGTTATTCAGTGTTCCACATATGCACTGTAGCTAGATCCTAAAATGAAGTCTATGTGAACGACTCACTTAAGCCACCCTGATTCCAACGTTCCAAGCTATGCTGTGTGCTGTGTGGTCGCTAGAAAAGGATGTACCTTTGAGAAACTTTTTTCAGTTTGATTAAAAAAATGTATTCGTGATTTTTTGGAAAAATTGTGTGTGTGTGTGTGTGTGTGTCTGTGTCTGTGTGTGTGTGTGTGTGTGTGTGTGTGTGTGTGTGCGTGTGTGTGTGTGTGTGTGTGAGACAGAGAGGGAGTACGCATGCATGTGGAGACACAAACTGATGCACAAAACCATGCAGGTCTGGGTTCGATAATGCCTCATTAAATAGGTCTGGAAGGTATCATGATAAAAATGACACACAAACACACACTCTCTTGTACTTTCACACACTCGCACGAGCGCACACACAAATGCGCGCCATCCTTTCTTGACCCCATCTGACCCGGTGAGCCACTCGTCCCCATCTGGTTCTGCTTTAGTCCTCCCCGAGGGCCAGGAAATAGTTGGAGGAGCCTGTGTTTCCCCAGGGGTGCATTTCACAGGTGCACCACTGCATGTCCTGAGCCTTTTTACATTAGCCTCAAACAGGCGAAATAACAAATAGCGCTCTATTAGAAGAGCCGGAGTCCGGACAGAGAGCGCACTGAGTCACGGCGCTGAAGGTCAGTCCAGTTTAACTGCAGCAAAGCTGGAACCTTTTCACCATTAAACATCTTAATGACTCAGCAGTCAGAATTCTACACCCAGACCGTTAAACATCCCTACACACACACACAAACACACCATCCAGATGTGGGCAGTGGTGCGTTGGATTGGATAATAGGTCAAGATTGACTGTTTAATGGCGGGAGTTTCTCTTTTAGAGCCTAGAGGCTAGAGGTCAAACTCTGCCCTGCCCATTTCAGAGACCTGCAAATAAGTGTGTGTGTGTGTGTGTGTGTGTGTGTGTGTGTGTGTGTGTGTGTGTGTGTGTGTGTGTGTGTGTGTGTGTGTGTGTGTGTGTGTGTGTGTGTGTAGCTGGCTAGATGGGAAGATGTGACCACCCATAGTTGGCCCAGGAGGTGGTAATCCCTGCTGGATTGTAAACAGCCACCTCCATGCTCCCTCTCTTCCATATGGTGGGAGCAATAGGACTTGCTGGAGTCGTCACATCTGCATGCAGTGAGGTCCTGCTTCAGACAGAGCTTAAGCTTTAAGAGCAGCCCCGCTGTGTTTTAGTTGCGCATCTCATTTTTAAAGTTTGAGAAAGTATTGCGCACATCTGCTTCCTCTCTTTCTTGAATTTTGTCTCAAATCACACACTTGTGGTGTTTTGGGCGAATTTCATGAGCATTATTTCTGAGTTGGATTACAAATTAGAAATCATCAACAGGAGGTCGTGAGTTTGAATCCCAGCAATGTGACAGGCAGTCTCCCGAGATGCAGGATGAGCATCAGTTTAAAACGAGACGGGCTGGCTTTACATGTCTTGGAGGAAGCATGCTTTAGCCTTTAACCTCCTTGGATGGATATGATCTGCCCTTAGCTGGCTGACTGCTACATAGTGATTTATGATAGGAGCTGACAATTTATCAGAAAAAAATAAATTATTAGAACTAAACTTTTACTGTATGTCATAACCTTATGGCCCAGTCACATTCCAGTATGCAAACATGCGCTGTTCGGAAGCATATGCGAATCCAGAATTATTTAAACCAGTAAAGATTTTCTTTTTCAAATTGAGCTACAATATCAAGCAGTCAGTGACTTTTACAAGGGGTGATGAGCAACTGTTTAACAGGCTCACTTGTGTTACTTCACTTTATTGATATTGTACTAGAACAAAATTGAACAAAATCTCATAATGCTGTAAACACAAAAATACTAATAACATTTTTTTTTTTAAACGGAGCGTTTACTAAATAAATGTAATTAATAGAAACAACTAAATAAATAATTTTTAAAAAGGTGATGTTACCCAAGATAAAAGTCCTGTACAACTAGTAATATAACTACTCGCATAAAAATAATGACTCAAGTGCTGATAAGACACATAAAATTAAAGGTATTTTTCACCATGTTTAAAGCTACATGTATTCTATGATCTAAAGAAATAACGTAAATTACAATATGCATAATACAGATTTCTGGACTATACATAAACTCTCAAGAATCAGCCAGGACATTATGACCACAGACCGGTGAAGTGAACCACATTGATGACTATGTACCTATATACCGGTAACAGGGTCATGGGGCACCCAAGGCTCACTCGTGCCTGGAGGGTCCAGAGACCAGCCTGACTAATCCAATCCCACAGAAAAACCAAAAACAAGTTAATGCTGTCTATGATAGAGGCAACAGAATACCCAGTGCGCCGCAGCCTGCTACACATGTGGTCCAGCTGGCAAAGAACCCTGGCCGGCGACACGATCTTCAACCTTCCCAGATCCCAATCCGATCGAGCACCCACGGGATGCACCGAAGAAACGAGTCTGATCCGCGGAGGCCCCATTCTGCAATCCTCCAGAGGCCGCGTGGAGCCGAGCCTAATGCACACTAGAGACTGCGTTTCTACGAAGCAGATGGGAAAGATTAATTTTTTTCTTAAGCAAATGTGTTTATTATTCAACATTTTTGGATTCCAAAGTCAGCAGTTTTTTCAGGGTTTTTTTTTTTCCCCCCTGGTCTGGTTTAGTGATGTGAAATGCCTAATTTGTTAGCTCAATTTAAGAAAAGTTTCTAGTGTTTGGTTCGAGCTGTTGCTACCCTACAATAAACAGGTACTACATACGCATACGCGGTGCATAATATGATCATAGTGTGCACTGTATTTGAGACCCCGCCCCACATTCCTGAGAAATCCCATTCAATTTCGAGCCCTAAGGGCCCAGACGACAGACAGACAATAGATGGCCAAGGTAGTTAAATGGCTTAAAAGGTTCCTCTGTTGAAATCACAGGAAGCAAGTAAAGCCCAAGCGCTTGGCTTGAATGAGTGCTTCCGGTTTCCTGTCTCAACAGGAAGTGCAGGCTTTTAGAAAGACCGGACCGAATGTGTGTCCTAATGCGCGTTTAGTGTACTTGCGCGCATGTGCGCGAGGATTAGCGCTCGCACTGGCGCAGCAGGTTTACGCATCATAGCCTGTCTGTGTTCAAGTGGCACGGGTATGAATGTCAGTGAATTGCACGTGCGGGTTTAAGGCTTACAAATGTGTAAGCAACATGTGTGCGCGAGAGTGAAAAAATGTGCACGCAACTGCAGGATTTTCCTCCTTCTGCTCCTGCAGTGAATTCCCCCCCCCCCCCCCCCCCCTTGTTTTAATCAAAGAGCCGTTCGGCTCATTTCAGCCGCAGCCAAACGCAATCAGAACCTGACATGAACCAGGGCATGCCAGACACACTTTATAACACGCCACACACACAAATACGCACGCAGCTGGACCATGTTAGAATTCTCTACAGTAGCTTGCCCTCTCCTGGTTATTAGAAATGTATTGTTCTGCTGCTTTAGCTCAGATTTTATTCAATGCAGGTGTTTCAATCCCTCCAACAAGAAACACACACACACACACACGCAGCAGTCTGTTCGTTCCTGTGTCACAAACACCACCACACAGCTTGAACACATCGTACTCTGTCTCAGCAGCTCGCCAAAATTAGAACACGTGATTCTGATTTCTGAGGCTTTTCCTGCAATATGACAAAAATGTATTTCATTATAACTTCAGATCTCACTAACTCGGAATCGTCTGTATCTGTCAGTTTTGCTCCACCGTCGCTGTGTTCGATTATCTTCTAATTGTGTATCTGTGCGTGCCAGAATCAGGAACATGACTGTTTAATGTAACACAAATGCTGTTTAGTGTGTATAAAGTACTGCAGCGTGAACACGTTCAGCCGGCCCTCTGATCAGATAGACGGCCAAGAAACCGAAGTCGCTCCCCGCGGCCATGTTTACGTGCGGACAAAACAGTGTAATGAAATTCAGGGAACTTCAGTTTTTCTCTTGCCTCTGACCGGGTGCCAGTTATATTCTTTTGCTCAAACTATTGCCTGCGTTAGGAAATCTGCACTACACAAATGACTAGAGGAGAGAATTCCGAACCGAGATAAATAATCAAATTCCTCTGATTTACTGATCACTTCATAACAGTTTTCATATTCAATCACTAAATCAATCACATTCAAACTCTAAAAACACCTATGTAGTATCAACACAATTACATCAACTGCATTAAAACATTATCAAGGACAATAAAGCAACTATTGCCT